>CM029532.1:58834802-59217302 GCA_017141395.1 Laodelphax striatellus
AGGCCAAACTCATTACATAAATGATTGAACATTACTTCCTTTAAATAAATAATCATATGAGGGTATGAATTGGATATTAATAATAATATATCAGTCTAATCTAATAGAAAAATCATAACTTCTTTCCTCTTACCTAATTCATCAACTTTATTCTCTTTCTGCATCTTCTGCTTGCCAGAGGGAGAAGGCCAAACTCATTACATAAATGATTGAACATTACTTTCCTAATAACAATCAAATGAGGGTATAATTGACATTAATAACAATATATCAGTTCAATCTAATAGAAAAATCATAACTTTTTCCTCTTACTCTAATTCATCAACTTTATTCTCTTTCTTGCATCTTCTGCTTGCCAGAGGGAGAAGGCCAAACTCATTACATAAATGATTGAACATTACTTCCTAATAACAATCATATGAGGGTATAATTGACATTAATAACAATATATCAGTCTAATCTAATAGAAAAATCATAACTTTTCCTCTTACTCTAATTCATCAACTTTATTCTCTTCTTGCATCTTCTGCTTGCCAGAGGGGAGAAGGCCAAACTCATTACATAAATGATTGAACATTACTTTCCTAATAACAATCAAATGAGGGTATAATTGACATTAATAACAATATATCAGTCTAATCTAATAGAAAAATCATAACTTTTTCCTCTTACTCTAATTCATCAACTTTATTCTCTTTCTTGCATCTTCTGCTTGCCAGAGGGGAGAAGGCCAAACTCATTACATAAATGATTGAACATTACTTCCCTAATAACAATCAAATGAGGGTATAATTGACATTAATAACAATATATCAGTCTAATCTAATAGAAAAATCATAACTTTTTCCTCTTACTCTAATTCATCAACTTTATTCTCTTTCTTGCATCTTCTGCTTGCCAGAGGGGAGAAGGCCAAACTCATAACATAGATGATTGAACATTACTTTCCTTATAACAATCAAATGAGGGTATAATTGACATTAATAACAATATACCAGTCTAATCTAATAGAAAAATCATAACTTTTCCTCTGACTCTAATTCATCAACTTTATTCTCTTTCTTGCATCTTCTGCTTGCCAGAGGCAAGAAGGCCAAACTCATTACATAAATGATTGAACATTACTTTCCTAATAACAATCAAATGAGGATATAATTGACATTAATAACAATATATCAGTCTTATCTAATAGAAAAAACATAACTTTCACCTCTTACTCTAATTCATCAACTTTATTCTCTTCTTGCATCTTCTGCTTGCCAGAGGGAGAAGGCCAAACTCATTACATAAATGATTGAACATTACTTCCTAATAACAATCATATGAGGGTATAATTGACATTAATAACAATATATCAGTCTAATCTAATAGAAAAATCATAACTTTTCCTCTTACTCTAATTCATCAACTTTATTCTCTTTGCATCTTCTGCTTGCCAGAGGAGAAGGCCAAACTCATTACATAAATGATTGAACATTACTTCCTAATAACAATCAAATGAGGGTATAATTGACATTAATAACAATATATCAGTCTAATCTAATAGAAAAATCATAACTTTTTCCTCTTACTCTAATTCATCAACTTTATTCTCTCTTGCATCTTCTGCTTGCCAGAGGTCAGGAGGCCAAACTCATTACATAAATGATTGAACATTACTTCCCTAATAACAATCAAACGAGGGTATAATTGACATTAATAGCAATATATTAGTCTAATCTAATAGAAAAATCACAACTTTTTCCTCTCACTCTAATTCATCAACTTTATTCTCTTTCTTGCATCTTCTGCTTGCCAGAGGGAGAAGGCCAAACTCATTACATAAATGATTGAACATTACTTCCTAATAACAATCAAATGAGGGTATAATTGACATTAATAACAATATATCAGTCTAATCTAATAGAAAAATCATAACTTTTTCCTCTTACCTAATTCATCAACATTATTCCCTTTCTTGCATCTTCTGCTTGCCAGAGGGGAGAAGGCCAAACTCATTACATAAATGATTGAACATTACTTTCCTAATAACAATCAAATGAGGGTATAATTGACATTAATAACAATATATCAGTCTAATCTAATAGAAAAATCATCACTTTTCCCTGTTACTCTAAGACATCAAGTTTATGCCCTGTCTCGCATCTTCTGCGTGCCATAGTTGAGGAGGCCAAACTCATTACACCAATGATTGAACATTACTTTCCCAATAACAATCAAATGAGGGTATAATTGACATTAATAACAATATATCAGTCTAATCTAATAGAAAAATCATAACTTTTCCTCTTACTCTAATTCATCAACTTTATTCTCTTTCTGCATCTTCTGCTTGCCAGAGGGAGAAGGCCAAACTCATTACATAAATGATTGAACATTACTTCCCTAATAACAATCATATGAGGGTATAATTGACATTAATAACAATATATCAGTCTAATCCAATAGAAAAATCATAACTTTTTCCTCTTACTCTAATTCATCAACGTTATTCTCTTTTCTTGCATCTTCTGCTTGCCAGTGGGGAGGAGGCCAAACTCATTACATAAATGATTGAATAATACTTCCCTAATAACAATCAAATGAGGGTATAATTGACATTAATAACAAAATATCAGTCTTATCTGATGGAATAAATCATAAGTTTTTCCTCTTACCCAATTCATCAACTTTATTCTCTTTCTTGCATCTTCTGCTTGCCAGAGGGAGAAGGCCAAACTCATTACATAAATGATTGAACATTACTTTCCTAATAACAATCAAATGAGGGTATAATTGACATTAATAACAATATATCAGTCTAATCTAATAGAAAATCATAACTTTTTCCTCTTACTCTAATTCATCAACTTTATTCTCTTTCTTGCATCTTCTGCTTGCCAGAGGTGAGAAGGCCAAACTCATTACATAAATGATTGAACATTACTTCCCTAATAACAATCATATGAGGGTATAATTGACATTAATAACAATATATCAGTCTAATCTAATAGGAAAAATCATAACTTTTTCCTCTTACTCTAATTCATCAACATTATTACCTTTCTTGCATCTTCTGCTTGCCAGAGGGGAGAAGGCCAAACTCATTACATAAATGATTGAACATTACTTCCCTAATAACAATCAAATGAGGGTATAATTGACATTAATAACAATATATCAGTCTAATCTAATAGAAAAAATCATAACTTTTCCCTCTTACTCTAATTCATCAACTTTATTCTCTTTCTTGCATCTTCTGCTTGCCACAGGGGAGAAGGCCAAACTCATTACATAAATGATTGAACATTACTTTCCTAATAACAATCATATGAGGGTATAATTGACATTAATAACAATATATCAGTCTAATCTAATAGAAAAATCATAACTCTCTCCTCTTACCCTAATTCCTCAACTTTATGCTCTTCCTTTCATATTCTGCTTGCCAGAGGTGAAAAGGCCAAACTCATTACATAAATGATTGAACATTACTTTCCTAATAACAATCAAATGAGGGTATAATTGACATTAATAACAATATATCAGTCTAATCTAATAGAAAAATCATAACTTTTTCCTCTTACTCTAATTCATCAACTTTATTCTCTTTCTTGCATCTTCAGCTTGCCAGAGGGGAGAAGGCCAAACTCATTACATAAATGATTGAACATTACTTTCCTAATAACAATCATATGAGGGTATAATTGACATCAATAACAATATGTAAGTCTAATCCAATAGAGAAAATCATAACTTTGTCATCTTACTCTAGTTCATCAACTTTATTCTCTTTCTTGCATCTTCTGCTTGCCAGAGGGGAGAAGGACAAACTCATTACATAAATGATTGAACATTACTTTCCTAATAACAATCACATGAGGGTATAATTGACATTAATAACAATATATCAGTCTAATCTAATAGAAAAAATCATAACTTTTTCCTCTTACTCCAATTCATCAACTTTCTTCTCTTTCTTGCATCTTCTGCTTGCCAGAGGGGAGAAGGCCAAACTCATTACATAAATGATTGAACATTACTTTCCTAATAACAATCAAATGAGGGTATAATTGACATTAATAACAATATATCAGTCTAATCTAATAGAAAAAATCATAACTTTCTTCTCTCACTCCAATTCATCAACTTTCTTCTCTTTCTTGCATCTTCTGCTTGCCACAGGGGAGAAGGCCAAACTCATTACATAAATGATTGAACATTACTTTCCTAATAACAATCATATGAGGGTATAATTGACATTAATAACAATATATCAGTCTAATCTAATAGAAAAAATCATAACTTTTTCCTCTTACTCTAATTCATCAACATTATTACCTTTCTTGCATCTTCTGCTTGCCAGTGGGGAGGAGGCCAAACTCATTACATAAATGATTGAATATTACTTCCCTAATAACAATCAAATGAGGGTATAATTGACATTAATAACAATATATCAGTCTAATCTAATAGAAAAAATCATAACATTTTCCTCTCACTCTAGTTCATCAACTTTATTCTCTTTCTTGCATCTTCTGCTTGCCAGAGGGGAGAAGGCCAAACTCATTACATAAATGATTGAACATTACTTTCCTAATAACAATCATATGAGGGTATAATTGACATTAATAACAATATATCAGTCTAATCTAATAGAAAAAATCATAACTTTCTCCTCTTACTCCAATTCATCAACTTTATTCTCTTTCTTGCATCTTCTGCTTGCCAGAGGGGAGAAGGCCAAACTCATTACATAAATGATTGAACATTACTTTCCTAATAACAATCAAATGAGGGTATAATTGACATTAATAACAATATATCAGTCAAATCTAATAGAAAAAATCATAACTTTTTCCTCTTACTCTTATTCATCAACATTATTCTCTTTCTTGCATCTTCTGCTTGCCAGAGGGGAGAATGCCTAACTTATTACATAAATGATTGAACATTACTCTCCTAATAACAATCAAATAAGGGTATAATTGACATTAATAACAATATATCAGTCTAATCTAATAGAAAAATCATAACTTTTTCCTCTTACTCTAATTCATCAACTTTATTCTCTTCTTGCATCTTCTGCTTGCCAGAGGGAGAAGGCCAAACTCATTACATAAATGATTGAACATTACTTTCCTAATAACAATCAAATGAGGGTATAATTGACATTAATAACAATATATCAGTCTAATCTAATAGAAAAATCATAACTTTTCCTCTTACTCCAATTCATCAACTTTATTCTCTTTCTTGCATCTTCTGCTTGCCAGAGGGAGAAGGCCAAACTCATTACATAAATGATTGAACATTACTTTCCTAATAACAATCAAATGAGGGTATAATTGACATTAATAACAATATATCAGTCTAATCTAATAGAAAAATCATAACTTTTCCTCTTACTCTAATTCATCAACTTTATTCTCTTTCTTGCATCTTCTGCTTGCCAGAGGAGAAGGCCAAACTCATTACATAAATGATTGAACATTACTCCTAATAACAATCAAATGAGGGTATAATTGACATTAATAACAATATATCAGTCTAATCTAATAGAAAAATCATAACTTTTTCCTCTTACTCTAATTCATCAACTTTATTCTCTTTCTTGCATCTTCTGCTTGCCAGAGGGAGAAGGCCAAACTCATTACATAAATGATTGAACATTACTTTCCTAATAACAATCAAATGAGGGTATAATTGACATTAATAACAATATATCAGTCTAATCTAATAGAAAAATCATAACTTTTCCTCTTACCTAATTCATCAACTTTATTCTCTTTCTTGCATCTTCTGCTTGCAACAGGGAAGAAGGCCAAACTCATTACATAAATGATTGAACATTACTCTCCTAATAACAATCAAATGATGGTATAATCGACATTAATAACAATATATCAGTCTAATCTGATAGAAAAAATCATAACTTTTTCCTCTCACTCTAATTCATCAACTTTATTCTCTTTCTTGCATCTTCTGCTTGCCAGAGGGGAGAAGGCCAAACTCATTACATAAATGATTGAACATTACTTTCCTAATAACAATCATATGAGGGTATAATTGACATTAATAACAATATATTAGTCCAATCTAATAGAAAAAATGATAACTTTCTCCTCTTTTTTCAATTCATCAACTTTATTCTCTTTCTTGCATCTTCTGCTTGCCAGAGGCGAGAAGGCCAAACTCATTACATAAATGATTGAACATTACTTTCCTAATAACAATCATATGAGGGTATAATTGACATTAATAACAATATATCAGTCTAATCCAATAGAAAAAATCATTACTTTTTCCTCTTACTCTAATCCATCAACTTTCCTCCCTTTCTCGCATTTTCTGCTTGTCAGAGAGAATGCCAAACTCATTAAATGAATGATTGAACATTACTTCCCTAATAACAATCAAATGAGGGTAATTGACATTAATAACAATATATCAGTCTAATCTAATAGAAAAATCATAACTTTTCCTCTCTAATTCATCAACTTTCTTCTCTGTCTTGCATTTTCTTCTTGGCAAAGGGGGGAAGTGCAAACGCATTACGTAAATGATTAAACATTACTTTCCTAACAACAATCATATGGGGGTATGATTTACATTAATAACAATATATCAGTCTAATCTAATAGAAAAATCATAACTTTTCCTCTTACCCAATTCATCAACTTTATTCTCTTTCTTGCATCTTCTGCTTGCCAGAGGGAGAAGGCCAAACTCATTACATAAATGATTGAACATTACTTTCCTAATAACAATCAAATGAGGGTATAATTGACATTAATAACAATATATCAGTCTAATCTAATAGAAAAATCATAACTTTTCCTCTTACTCTAATTCATCAACTTTATTCTCTTTCTTGCATCTTCTGCTTGCCAGAGGAGAAGGCCAAACTCATTACATAAATGATTGAACATTACTTTCCTAATAACAATCAAATGAGGGTATAATTGACATTAATAACAATATATCAGTCTAATCTAATAGAAAATTCATAACTTTTTCCTCTTACTCTAATTCATCAACTTTATTCTCTTTCTTGCATCTTCTGCTTACCAGAGGGGAGGAGGCCAAACTCATTACATAAATGATTGAACATTACTTACCTAATAACAATCAAATGAGGGTATAATTGACATTAATAACAATATATCAGTCTAATCTAATAGAAAAATCATAACTTTTTCCTCTTACCCAATTCATCAACTTTATTCTCTTCTTGCATCTTCTGCCCAGAGGGAGAAGGCCAAACTCATTACATAAATGATTGAACATTACTTTCCTAATAACAATCATATGAGGGTATAATTGACATTAATAACAATATATCAGACTAATCTAATAGAAAAATCATAACTTTTTCCTCTTACCCAATTCATCAACATTATTCTCTTTCTTGGATCTTCTGCTTGCCAGAGGGGGGAGGCCAAACTCATTACATAAATGATTGGACATTACTTTCCTAATAACAATCATATGAGGGTATAATTGACATTAATAACAATATATCAGTCCAATCTAATAAAAAATAATAACTTTCTCCTCTCACTCTAGTTCATCAACTCTATTCTCTTTCTTGCATCTTCTCCTTGCCAGAGCGGACAAGGCCAAACTCCTCACATAAATGATTGAACATTACTTTCCTAATAACAATCAAATGAGGGTATAATTGACATTAACAATATATCAGTCTAATCTAATAGAAAAATCATAACTTTTTCCTATTACTCTAATTCATCAACTTTATTCTCTTTCTTGCATCTTCTGCCTCCCAGAGGGGAGAAGGCCAAACTCATTACATAAATGATTGAACATTACTTTCCTAATAACAATCAAATGAGGGTATAATTGACATTAATAACAATATATCAGTATAATCTAATGGAAAAAATCATAACTTCTTCCTCTCACTCTAATTCATCAACTTTATTCTCTTTCTTGTATCTTCTGCTTGCCAGAGGCAAAAATGCCAAACTCATTACATAAATGATTGAACATTACTTACCTAATAACAATCATATGAGGGTATAATTGACATCAATAACAATATATCAGTCTAATCTAATAGAAAAAATCATAACTTTTTCCTCTTACTCTAATTCATCAACTTTATTCTCTTTCTTGCATCTTCTGCTTGCCAGAGGGGAGAAGGCCAAACTCATTACATAAATGATTGAACATTACTTCCCTAATAACAATCATATGAGGGTATAATTGACATCAATAACAATATATCAGTCCAATCTAAAAGAAAAAATCATAACTCTTTCCTCTTACTCTGATTCATTAACTTTATTCTCTTTCTTGCATCTTCTGCTTGCCAGAAGGGAGAAGGCCAAACTCATTACATAAATGATTGAACATTACTCTCCTAATAACAATCAAATGATGGTGTAATTGACATTAATAACAATATATCAGTCCAATCTAATAGAAAAAATCATAACTTTTACCTCTTACTCTAATTCATCAATTTTTTTCTCTTTCTAGCATCTTATGCTTGCCAAAGGGGAGAAGGCCAAACTCATTACATAAATGATTGAACATTACTTCCCTGATAACAATCAAATGAGGGTGTATTTGACATTAATAACAATATATTAGTCTAATCTAATAGAAAAAATCATAACTTTTTCCTCTTACTCTGATTCATCAACGTTATTCTCTTTCTTGCATCGTCTGCTGGCCAGATGGGATAAGGCCAGACTCAATACATAAATGATTGAACATTACTTTCCTAATAACAATCAAATGAGGGTATAATTGACATTAATAACAATATATCAGTCTAATCTAATAGAAAGAATCATAACTTTTTCCTCTTACTCTAATTCATCAACTTTATTCTCTTTCTTGCATCTTCTGCTTGCCAGAGGGGAGAAGGCCAAACTCATTACATAAATGATTGAACATTACTTTCCTAATAACAATCAAATGAGGGGATAATTGACATTATTTACAATATATCAGTCCAATCCAATAGAAAAAATCATAATTTTTTCCTCTTACTCTAATTCATCAACTTTCTTCTCTTTCTTGCATCTTCTGCTCGCCAGAGGGAGAAGGCCAAACTCATTACATAAATGATTGAACATTACTTTCCTAATAACAATCAAATGAGGGTATAATTGACATTAATAACAATATATCAGTCTAATCTAATAGAAAAATCATAACTATTTCCTCTGATTCATCAACTTTATTCTCTTTCTTGCATCTTCTGCTTGCCAGAGGGGAGAAGGCCAAACTCATTACATAAATGATTGAACATTACTTTCCTAATAACAATCATATGAGGGTATAATTGACATCAATAACAATATATAAGTCTAATCCAATAGAGAAAATCATAACTTTGTCATCTTACTCTAGTTCATCAACTTTATTCTCTTTCTTGCATCTTCTGCTTGCCAGAGGGGAGAAGGACAAACTCATTACATAAATGATTGAACACTACTTGCCTAATAACAATCACATGAGGGTATAATTGACATTAATAACAATATATCAGTCTAATCTAATAGAAAATCATAACTTTTCCTCTTACTCCAATTCATCAACTTTATTCTCTTCTTGCATCTTCTGCTTGCCAGAGGGGAGAAGGCCAAACACATGACATAAAATGATTGAACATTACTTTTCCAATAACAATCATATGAGAGTATAATCAACATTAATAACAATATATCAGTCTAATGTAATAGAAATTTCATAACTTTTTCCTCTCACTCTAATTCATCAACTTTATTCTCTTTCTTGCATCTTCTGCTTGCCAGAGGGGAGAAGGCCAAACTCATTACATAAATGATTGAACATTACTTTCCTAATAACAATCATATGAGGGTATAATTGACATTAATAACAATATATCAGTCTAATCTAATAGAAAAATCATAACTTTTTCCTCTTACCTAATTCATCAACTTTATTCTCTTTCTTGCATCTTCTGCTTGCCAGAGGGAGAAGGCCAAACTCATTACATAAATGATTGAACATTACTTCCCTAATAACAATCACATGAGGGTATAATTGACATTAATAACAATATATCAGTCTAATCTAATAGAAAAAAGTCATAACTTCTCCTCTTACTCTAATTCATCAACTTTATTCTCTTTCTTGCATCTTCTGTCTCCCAGAGGGGAGAAGGCCAAACTCATAACATAAATGATTGAACATTACTTTCCTAATAACAATCACATGAGGGTATAATTGACATTGATAACTATATTACAGTCTAATCTAATAGGAAAAATCATAACTTTTTCCTCTTACTCTAATTCATCAACTTTCTTCTCTTTCTTCCATCTTCTGTTTGGCAGGGGGGAGGAGGCGTAACTCAGGACATAAGTGATTGGACATTACTTTCCTAATAACAATCAAATGAGGATATAATTGACATTACTAACAATATATCAGTCTAATCTAATAGAGTAAAACATAACTTTTTCCTCTAACTCTAATTCATCAACTTTATTCTCTTTCTTGCATCTTCTGCTTGCCAGAGGGGAGAAGGCCAAACTAAACATATAAATGATTGAACATAACTTTCCTAATAACAATCATATGAGGGTATAATTGACATTAATAACAATATATCAGTCCAATCTGATAGAAAAAATGATAACTTTTTCCTCTTACTCCAATTCATCAACTTTATTCTCTTTCTTGCATCTTCTGCTTGCCAGAGGGAGAAGGCCAAACTCATTACATAAATGATTGAACATTACTTTCCTAATAACAATCATATGAGGGTATAATTGACATTAATAACAATATATCAGTCTAATCTAATAGAAAAATCATAACTTTTTCCTCTTACTAATTCATCAACTTTATTCTCTTTCTTGCATCTTCTGCTTGCCAGAGGGAGAAGGCCAAACTCATTACATAAATGATTGAACATTACTTTCCTAATAACAATCAAATGAGGGTATAATTGACATTAATAACAATATATCAGTCTAATCTAATAGAAAAATCATAACTTTTTCCTCTTACTCCAATTCATCAACTTTATTCTCTTCTTGCATCTTCTGCTTGCCAGAGGGAGAAGGCCAAACTCATTACATAAATGATTGAACATTACTTTCCTAATAACAATCAAATGAGGGTATAATTGACATTAATAACAATATATCAGTCTAATCTAATAGAAAAATCATAACTTTTTCCTCTTACTCTAATTCATCAACTTTATTCTCTTTCTTGCATCTTCTGCTTGCCAGAGGGAGAAGGCCAAACTCATTACATAAATGATTGAACATTACTTTCCTAATAACAATCAAATGAGGGTATAATTGACATTAATAACAATATATCAGTCTAATCTAATAGAAAAATCATAACTTTTCCCTCTTACTCTAATTCATCAACTTTCTTCTCTTTCTTGCATATTCTGCTTGCCAGAGGGGAGAAGGCCAAAATCATTATATAAAAGATTGAACATTACTTTCCTAATAACAATCAAATGAGTGTATAATTGACATAAATAACAATATATCAGTCTAATCCAATAGAATAAAACATAACTTTTTCCTCTTACTCTAATTCATCAAAATTATCACCTTTCTTGCATCTTCTGCTTCCCAGAGGGGAGAAGGCCAAACTCATTACATAAATGATTGAACATTACTTTCCTAATAACAATCAAATGAGGGTATAATTGACATTAATAGCAATATATCAGTCTAATCTAATAGAAAAATCATAAGTTTCTCCTCTTACTCTAATTCATCAACTTTATTCTCTTTCTTGCATCTTCTGCTCGCCAGAGGGGAGAAGGCCAAACTCATTACATAAATGATTGAACATTACTTTCCTAATAACAATCAAATGAGGGTATAATTGACATTAATAACAATATATCAGTCTAATCTAATAGAAAAATCATAAATTTTCCTCTTACTCTAATTCATCAACTTTATTCTCTTTCTTGCATCTTCTGCTTGCCAGTGGGGAGAAGGCCAAACTCATTACATAAATGATTGAATATTACTTCCCTAATAACAATCAAATGAGGGTATAATTGACATTAATAACAATATATCAGTCTAATCTAATAGAAAAAATCATAACTTTTTCCTCTTACTCTAATTCATCAACTTTATTCTCTTTCTTGCATCTTCTGCTTGCCAGAGGGGAGAAGGCCAAACTCATTACATAAATGATTGAACATTACTTTCCTAATAACAATCATATGAGGGTATAATTGACATTAATAACAATATATCAGTCTAATCTAATAGAAAAAATCATAACTTTTTCCTCTCACTCTAATTCATCAACTTTATTCTCTTTCTTGCATCTTCTGCTTGCCAGAGGGGAGAAGGCCAAACTCATTACATAAATGATTGAACATTACTTTCCTAATAACAATCAAATGAGGGTATAATTGACATTAATAACAATATATCAGTCTAATCTAATAGAGAAAATCATAACTTTTTCCTCTTACTCTAATTCATCAACTTTCTTCTCTTTCTTTCATCTTCTGCTTGCCAGAGGCGAGAAGGCCAAACTCATTACGTAAATGATTGGACATTACTTCCCTAATAACAATCATATGAGGGTATAATTGACATCAATGACAATATATCAGTCTAAGCTAATAGAAAAAATCATAACTTTTTCCTCTCACTCTAATTCATCAACATCATTACCTTTCTTGCATCTTCTGCTTGCCAGTGGGGAGGAGGCCAAACTTATTACATAAATGATCGAATATTACTTCCCTAATAACAATCAAATGAGGGTATAATTGACATTAAAAACAATATATCAGTCTAATCTAATGTAATAAATCATAACTTTTTCCTCTTACTCCAATTCATCAACTTTATTCTCTTTCTTGCATCTTCTGCTTGCCAGAGGGAGAAGGCCAAACTCATTACATAAATGATTGAACATTACTTCCTAATAACAATCAAATGAGGGTATAATTGACATTTATAACAATTTTTCATCTAATCTAATAGAATTAATCATAACTTTTTCCCTCTCACTCTAATTCTTCAACTTTATTCTCTTTCTTGCATCTTCTGCTTGCCAGAGGGGAGAATGCCAAACTCATTACATAAATGATTGAACATTACTTTCCTAATAACAATCAAATGAGGGTATAATTGACATTAATAACAATATATCAGTCTAATCTAATAGAAAAAATCATAACTTTTTCCTCTTACTTAATTCATCAACTTTCTTCTCTTTCTTGCATCTTCTGCTTGCCAGAGGGGAGAAGGCCAAACTCATTACATAAATGATTGAACATTACTCCCCTAATAACAATCATATGAGGGTATAATTGACATTAATAACAATATATCAGTCTAATCTAATAGAAATAATCATAACTTTTTCCTCTTACTCTAATTCATCAAAATTATCACCTTTCTTGCATCTTCTGCTTGCCAGAGGGGAGAAGGCCAAACTCATTACATAAATGATTGAACATTACTTTCCTAATAACAATCAAATGAGGGTATAATTGACATTAATAGCAATATATCAGTCCAATCTAATAGAAAAAATCATAACTTTTTCCTCTTACTCTAATTCATCAACTTTATTCTCTTCTTGCATCTTCTGCCTCCCAGAGGGGAGAAGGCCAAACTCATTACATAAATGATTGAACATTACTCTCCTAATAACAATCAAATGAGGGTATGATTGACATTAATAACAATATATCAGTCTAATCTAATAGAAAAAATCATAACTCTTTCCTCTTACTCCAATTCATCAACTTTATTCTCTTGAATAAAATGACCATGAGGCACATTCTAAGTGAGTGCGGAATTAGGAGGTTCGATGGTGGAGAGAGGGAAGTGGTCGAGGTGTCGCCTGCTTTTGTGGCGTGGATTGAAGCTCTGGATGTGCCCCTATAGACAATACTCGTACTTTTATCCTTGACAAAGAGAGAAAACCTCTCTGATCTCCTGAATTTTTCTTTCAATTCTTTTACCAACTTTTTCTGTACATTGCGTTATGCCATACGATAAATAAATAAAATAAATTGGACCCAGGGAGCTGACAAACATAACCTCATCTTCTAAGGGAGAGGAAGTAAGAGAAACCAGGGGAGTAGGATGTCGGCCATTATTATTGGACCTAATTTTGGCGCTGTATTTGAAAACTTCTACCCTAAAAAACACAAAATCCGATAAAAATGTTGAATTTTGCCGTAATTATTAACTATATTCTCTCAACAGTTTTGATTTATACCGCAAAAGATACCATAAACTTTCAAAACTCTTCATGACAATTAAATTTATCATGAATTCAAATACAGCGCCAAAATTCGGTCCAGAGTGTATTCGGCCAATGAGATCAAGACACAGCATGGCCATCTTTAGGCTAGGCGTACATTTTTAGTCAAGACAAGACAAGACGAGATTAGACAAGTTTAGTCACAGTACTTCACACAGTTGCTTATGAAGCAACACACACCGATTAGTCATTGCATCTGTGTGTGCTGCTTCATAAGCAGCCATGTGAATTACTGTGACTAATGTAGTCGTGTCTTGTCTTGACTAACCGGTGTACGCCTAGCCTTAGACAAAACTCAAGAAGGCCATGGATACAGGCTACACCCTTCTTTAACATAGGGAAGATAGGATTGTTCCACTCCATCAATGACAGCCCCCTGATCCATACCATTAGTGGCAAACTATCGCCATTCATTAGATTATTCACTTAATTAATGTAGATTACAAATATATCGGCTTAATTTCTAGATTATTATTACTATCTATATGACATATTTGTGCGCAGAGGAGTCTATATAGATCCAAATTAGTGTAAAAAATATATGAAAATTCAAATAATTATAATAATATTAAAAGTACATAGATTACAGTGAACTCCCGATTATCCGAGGTGATTGGGACCGGGATGACCTCGGATAATACGAGGTTAAGTTCATTTATGGTAAAAAAGACGAAAAACCCCATGAAAGGTTACAAAACTGGTTTATTGGAAGCAAAAACATATAACAATACACAATTACAGACCTGTAAGCAAGTAGAAACATAGATTATTTCTTAAAAAAGTATTTGATCGTCTTCTGAGATAACCTCTTCCCTCGCTATTAAGACCTTTATTTATGTTTGTTATTTTTGAATGACAGGCTCGGTTAACCGGGAGTTTACTGTATAAACAGTCATATTACACAAACTTGTGTATAGTCAAAGGTTTAAATCTATGTGATCCAGGGATCCAGCCATTCCTCTGCTTCTAGGGGTGCTATAGAAATGAAATCATTGCTAAATTCGAGAGCTTATTGTGCTTAGTCACAGCATATGACATTGTTGCTAATTATTTGGCTAAACACAACATCGATTAGTTGGCCAGGAGTTCTGTGTGCTGCTTCAATGTTGTTGCGGAATTATGACTGAACTAATGAAGTCGTGTCTGTCTTGACTATAATTGTGCAATACGCCTAGCCTTAGACAAAACTCAAGAAGGCCAAGGAACAGGCTACACCCTTCTTAACGTAGAAGATAGATTGTTCCACCATCAATGACAGCCCCCTGATTCATACCATTAGTATAAACTATCGTCATTAGGATTATTCATTGAATTGTAGATTACAAGTATATCGGCTTAATTTCTAGATTATTATTACTACTATAAGGACATATTTAGCAGAGGAGTCTATATAGATCCAAATTAGATAAAAATATATGAAATTTTAACTCAATTATAATAATACTGTAGAGTGGTACATAGGAGTTATAGTGAACTCCTGATTATCTGGACGGTGATTGGGAAGCGTGGTATGAGACTCCTGATAATACGAGGTTATAAGTCTATTTATGGTAAAAAAAGACAAAACGCTTCGCCACAGAAAGTTGTCAAGTAAACTGGTTTATTGAAGCTCGAAAAATATATAAAATACACACAATTACAGCACCATGTAAGCATTTGCATTGAAACATAGACTATTTCTTAATCATAATATGTTGCGTTGATCGTGATTCTGAGATAACCTTTTCCCCTCTACAATTTAAAGACCTTTGTTTATGTTTGTTAGTTTTTGAATGAGCCTGCTAATCAGAGTTTGAAGTGTATAAACAGTCATATTACACAAACTTGTGTATAGTCAAAGGTTTAAATCTATGTGATCCAGGGATCCAGCCATTCCTCTGCTTCTAGGGGTGCTATAGAAATAAAATCATTAGGTTAAATTCTAGAGTGTAGTAGTAAAATATGCAACTAATTATTTGACAAATGTACATTAATAATTGACGAATTCGTTCAATGTAAAGATGTGAAGAAAAATGATAACGATGATATAATTGTGATTTATCTACATGAAACGGTGGAGTTTGTTTAGACTTTATCCATTTTTTTGAAGGATGTCCAATCGTCCAATGATATCCTTTTCATTAACATTTGACCTTTGTAAGATAAAAATTAAAATTTCAACCCAGTTCACCCTACAGAGACTGTATAATCACAGTGTGGCTATTGGATGTAGTGGCGAGAAGCGGTAATTATATATTTTACATCATCGCAGGTATATTTCAGCCTTAGGATGACCAAATAGTATACCACCTTCTGAAGTGATGTCACACTTTTGATTGGTTAGCTCGGACAAATTTATTATATCTTCGGCAATTCCCATGAGATTTGCATTGAAATGATATGCAAATCATAATATGTTATGTTGTGTGATTCACTTATCACTTCTTACCTACAATTTGCATTTGCCAGTGTTAGTTTTTCAACATTTTAAGCTTGTAAAACAATACCAAGAGTAGGGAGACAATTTTTAATGTTGAAAAAGTTATTTTTTGATGTGGTTTCTCTCAAAGTAAGTTTGACGAATGAGAGAGTCAACAACCCGCGTCGTGTGGCCTCTTTCATAAAGTTTTCATAAAGCTTAAAAGCTTTATGAAGCATAAAAAGCTTTCATAAAGTTAAAAACAGCAAATTTCATTAATTATTTGTCTAACCCTCGGGTATTTTGGTTAGTAAAATCTCATTTTCATTACACCGCACAACAATTATAATCTTTAATTCAAGTTTTTAAATGAACTTTGAAGTTTATTGACAGCTGAGTTCATCCCTATATTTTAGATGAACGAGCCATTGTTGAAGAAGGAGAAACGTTGCATAGCCGACAATGCGTTGGTGCGACCGGACTGTAGCTATGTGCATGGAGCCGATGAGGTGCAGAGAGAAGACATCATTCCTGGCTACGTCTATGCCGATGTTATTGTGCCTCTCTCAAGTGAGTAATTTCCAACTACTGTTCGTTAGGAATACTCATTATACTCATTGGAATTCTCATTCATAAACAGCCGGATAAAATGCTAATACAGCAATGCACCAATGTACACACACAGATCAATTTTCCGCGGCAACGTTTGCATATACGAAGTGCATAATTTAAACAGCATCAGAAAACTGAAGCAAAGTTTTTTTTTTAAATACATCTTTTCCTTGTCTTTTCTGAAATATAATTAATGAAAGAGTCATTTCCAATCAAACCGATCAATACGGGTTTGTCAGGACCCTCAGGTGTTTCCAAATATTGTAAAAAATGAAAATGTTGATTGATTCAATCAGTATTTGTTGTGTAAATTTGATTATGGTTTGCCTCAGAGCTCGACTTGGAAGCCATGTCTTACCGTCCGGGAGCAAAAGGCCTGTCGATTCTAGGCTTTGTCAAGAGAAATTCAATCAAACCACAGTACTGGACTGGAAAATCGGCATTCTATGTTGTTGGCGACCTAGATGACTCTGTAAGTACATCAAGTGAAGTGCAAATAGTTTTTTCAGTGCATATTATTCAAATCAAATTAAATCATACTATTATTAACAATATTTATAATATCACTCGGTGAGAGCGGTTGCTAAGTAATCATGTGGTTAAGTAACAAACATTCAAGACTGCTCTTGGATGGGTGATCGACACAAAAAATAAGGTGAGGTGGAACCTACCCGTAAGGGTCTCCCCGATAAAAAGCCATAGGCTACGATATAAAAAATAAACAATTTGCAATAATAGTTCGAACATGTTAAGCTTATTGATTTGCTAGTTTTTTCTCAAATCATTTAAGCCTGGTTTCCGTTAGTAGAGTTAGTAGTCGAGTAACTGGTATACTAACTCTACCGAGCTAACTGTACTCTACTTACTTGGTCGAGTAACTGTTTTCACTGCAATTGAGAATAGTAGGTAAAGTGTGTTGTCTAGTGAATAGATCCCAACCAAACTCCTGTAGCTCAGGGCTGTTTCATTAGAATAGGTGATGGTAGAGTAGAGTGAGGAAAGCAGTGGAGGCAAGTGGTGAGAGTACTATCCCACGGTGCTATCCCACTCTACCAAAACAAGTACTCTTACATCACTCTATTCACTATGAACGTTTTCATTGGGAGAGTTCACAAGATAGTTAGTACTCGCCCAGGGAACTCTACCACTAACTCTACTAATGAAAACCAGGCTTAAGAGATTGCTTAGTTTTCTGAAACTATTGTGACGATCATCCTCCCATATTTGTAGTGTTCATGAATCCATGTCAGAATTTATGTATTAGAATACATACAAGCTTCAAATATGTGGAATGATATGAAAATGAAATGCAGAAAATTTTGTGTGGATTCAAATAGGAAACAATGTAGAAACTCGTTATTTGTTTGAAACTTCAGTGCTTTAATTGTTTCTCATCTGTTTAGTGTAATTTTATCAATTATTTGATAAGCAAAATTATCTAATATATTGAGATTCATTTAATTTGACGCTTGGCATTCGGTAGATAGGTATTATTTCTACGGTCATCAGCAATGTCAAGAAATAATATCTATCTATCTCTCTAATGCCAAGCATCAAATTAAATGAATCAGATTATACATTAATTGGTATTAATTATTTGAAAATAATCTATTATGAATAAGATACCAGTGGTTTGAAGTGATGTTTTAGTATGTTACCGTAATGAATGAAAAGAACTTCGAAATCGTCAAATCACTAGCCTATTTATTCCAAATTTATTACATTATTAGATTTAAAAAAATTGAAAATCTTTCTATTATTTGACTTTGGAGTAAAAATCAGCAACTTTGTGAAATGTACTACTTATCCTAGATTTAGACTATTTTTTAGGGAATTGCTGTGGTGATGCCCACATAAGCTTTCAGCTTGTGCGTGGGTAATGGGGCGGATGATGATGAGAGATGAGTGGACCTACAACTTTTGGTGGGTTCCGAACCACCTTCGAATTGGAGAAGGAACGGACTTGATTTTGAGTAGATTTTACCTTCCCTTAAGGATCAAAATTATTGTACATTGCGGAAAAATGAATGAAATGAATTTCAAAGTTCACAAAAAAATTCACAGAAAAGATAGTTGATTGACAATCTTCAACTAATTTTTAATGAATAATTAAACAATTAATTAATTGTCGGTTGCAGAATGCCCAATCAGCAATGGCGGCTTTTGTGAAAGCACTAGCTGATATGAGGATGGTGGCCGTAGCTAGGAAGGTGTACTGCGACAATAGAGGCCTCAAAGTTGGCGCACTCTATCCCAAAATGGACGCCAATCCTCCAGTAAGTATTACTAGAAACTCTTTCGAAATATTCACTATTGTTTAGAAGAGTAAGGCTAAGGCCACACTACTATAAGAGCTACGCTTGGTGCTAAGAGCAAGTGACTCGCATAGTACATCTATTTACCATACGATGTAGATAGTCACTTGCTCTTAGCATCAAGCGCAGCTCTTAGTAGTGTGGCCTTAGCCTTAACGAGAGGAATAGCTTGACCTACAGAGACAGTATAATAACAGTTTGGTCATTAGTGTGAATGGGTCCATAACATTGTATTGGAATAGTTTTTATTGCCGCCACCGCCATACTTTCGCCAAATTTTCAAATTTTAAATGGGATTACAGGCAAACATTAACCCATTCACTCATTTTTCAAACTTATTTCGAGAGAAACTATATAAAAAATAATTCTTCTAACATTAAAAATTGTCTCTCTAATCTTGGTATTGTGTTAAAAGTTGAAAATAATGAAAACTAACACTGGCAAAGGCTAATTTCAGGCTGGAAATGTATCACTCAACATAACATAATATGTTATGTATCATCTATGTAACATATTATGATTCAAAATTGTTTCCAATGTAAATCTTATTTGAATTTGTTTCAGGCTCTGATATTCATCGAATTGCCCTACTCGAACGAAATAAGGGCGCTGCAATTTCCGTCTCTGAGAAAAACAAAAGTTACCGCCGAACAGTACTCTGTCATTGACAGCCTCATCGATTGTATGGACTCGTCAAGCCGGTGAGTGCACCTCTTTATTACTACCAGACTTCTTCTTCTTCTTCTTCTTCTTCTTCTTTACTTCTTCTTCTTCTTCTTCTTCTTCTTCTTCTTCTTCTTCTTCTTCTTCTTCTTCTTCTTCTTCTTCTTCTTCTTCTTCTTCTTCTTCTTCTCCTTCTTGCTTCTTCTTCTTCTTCTTCTTCTTCTTCTTCTTCTTCTTCTTCTTCTTCTTCTTCTTCTTCTTCTTCTCCTTCTAACTTCTTTTTCTTCTTCTTCTTCTTCTTCTTCTGTTCTTCTTCTTCTTCTTCTTCTTCTTCTTCTTCTTCTTGCAACTTCTTCTTCTTCTTCTTCTTCTTCTTCTTCTTCTTCTTCTTCTGTCTGTTATTATTCTTCTTCTTCATTTCTTCTTCTTCTTCATTCTTCTTCTTCTTCTTCTTCAGTTCTTCTTCTTCTTCTTCTTCTTCTTCTTCTTCGTTCTTCTTCTTCTTCTTCTTCTTCTTCTTCTTCTTCTTCTTCTTCTTCTTCTTCTTCTTCTTCTTCTTCTTCTTCAGTTCTTCTTCTTTTTCTTCTTCTTCTTCTTCTTCTTCTTCTTCTTTCATTCTTCTTCTTCTTTGGTTTGTTTGTTTTGTTGTTCATGTTTGTTTTGGTTTGTTGGCTGTTTTGTTTCTATTTTGTTTTGATTATGTTGTTTATGTTTGTTTGCTGTTCAATTGTTTGTTGTTTGTTATTTGTTTGTATTTGATTTGTTTCATGTTAATTGTTTGTTTGTTATGTTGTTTTGTTTCATTGTTGTTTGTTTGTTCGTTTTGTTTATTTTGGTTTATTTCATTTTGATTATTTGTTTTGTTTTGATTGTTTTGGCTATGTTCATTGTCTTGAACAATTTTTAATTTGATTTATGTTTTAACTTTATTTGACTTTCTTCTTCTTCTTCTTCTTTTTTCTTCTTCTTCTTCTTCTTCTTCTTCTTCTTCTTCTTCTTCTACTTTTCTTCCTCTCTTTTTCTCCATCCCTTCTTCTTCCTCTCTTTATTGTTCGTTCTCCTTCATTACATTCCTGTTCTCCTTCTTCATCACATACGAAAGTGGACATTACTAGCAAACTAGTAATTTTTTACTAGTACTAGTAGAGTGAAATACTCTTTGTATTTCAATGATTGCTTCCTGTATTTATTTATTCATAATCCATATGTATTTATTCAACTATCGTGCTATATATGACTATAGCACGAGTATAGTACTATTATCTACGACCGTGTTATAACGCAATCATTACAGTTTCATAATTGAAATCGAAACAGTAGCTTTTTCGAAATGGAATTTGAAACTTGTATCGTAATGACGATTTTATGAAACGGATTGTATATTATGAAACGGTTCTAGTTCAATATGTTCCAGTTTTAAAACACTGGAACCGAACAGTTTCGCTACCGACTTATATTTCGAACTTACGCGCTGCAATTAGCTGCGAGTGGAGCCGCGGCTTTACTAGAGAACTAACACCCAGTTGCACGAAAATCCATGTATATTAAAAGTAAAATAAAATCAGCACCACCTATCGACGTTTGAAGGAACTGTTTGAACCTCTCTGCTTACTGAAGTATTAGATAAGTTGGCGATAAATTTGAGCAGAGCTGGCAGTTATATCCGTGAATATAAGGGTATCAAGTACGTTCCTTACCTTAGCAACGTAGCCTGTTTATTATCTTGATGTATTATCTTGTTCAAATGTTCTGGCTTTCAAATACACATTCCTATAATATTCTCCAATATTCCTCTAATATCCCATCTATTTACGCGTGTATTGATTTCAATTCTAATTACTATTCTAATTATTTATGTTGCCTCAACACGATTACTAATGAGGTCACCCAACCACTTTTTCCAATTTTGCATTGTACTTATATGTTGTATTATTGTATTGTTTTGAAAATTGTGTGTGAATAAATGAAAATGAAAAAAAAGAAATATTCTCATCACAAAACTTCTCTTGTAATATTATTATTTTCCTTTTTGGAATTTTTGTTCCTGGCATCAAAGATTAATTGATTGATTATCAATTTGTTTTGCATTCGAACAGCGATGAAGACGAAGAAGACCTGCACTACGACTTTACCAATCTGGTGGACATCAAGGAGCAGTACTTTTTGCATTGTTTGACAAAAAAAGGCCTAGCCACCACTAGTCAGCCAGTGGATCTGGAGATGCCCGAATTCCTGAAAGAAATGCTCAAACCCGTCGCCAGAGTGCAGCAGCAGTCGAAAGAAGTGATCGACGAGCTTAAAACATTGTTTCCGCTGAAACCAAATGTGAAACGGATGAAAAAATCGCAGAATGAAGAGTAAGTTGGCTGAAACATTCATTGAATAGAATAGAATCGAGTTCTTTCATGTTTGAGATAGGATTAAAGGCATCATCAAATTTTTAATAGATGATTACATTGCTACAAGAGGCCGCAGGTTGTTTTCTTCTCGCTTGAGCGCTAGTTTTTTGAGTCTCTTAGGGCCGGTTCATGAGCTCGGGATTTAGCCGAGTCCTAGACTAAAACGGGTGGCTACCGTAGCATCGACAAACGTTTGTCTCGATAGGTTAGTGGGTTAGCATCATAGAGAGCCCTTAGTACATTGTATCGAGGCTAACGTTTGTCGATGCTACGGTGGTCACCCGTTTTAGTCTAGGACTTGGCTAAATCCCGAGCTCATGAACCAGCCCTTAGTATTTTTACAAAGTAAAAATAACTTAGTAAATTTTTACCAAGTATTATTACTAGTATTTTTAGTTTTTAAGAAGGAATTTCTTATACTGTGATGCCCCGTTTCAATTGAGGCCATAAAAGATTAAATTTTTATCAAGTGATTGATATTCTAATATTGTCCGGGTTAATTCTAACCTTGTATTTGTTCCGATTACTTAAGGCCCGTATTAGACTATCAAATGTTTTCTAAAAAATCTTTGACAAACTATGATCGGTTTCTCAGTCGTTCAATAAACTAAACACAAGGTTATTGATTCAATACTGCTATTGGATCCATAAACTGTTTATCGAACGACTGAGATACCAAGCATGTTTGTCAAAGATTTTTTTAGGAAATATTTGATAGTCTAATACGGGCCTTTAGTAGTATCACGCTGAGGAAGCCGTTTCCCTATATCTCACTCATTCATTATGGAGAGTATAATCAGATTCATTTAATTTGACGCTTGGCATTAGATAGATAGAGAGAGATAAGTGAGATTAGATAAGAGACAGCGCCTACCACTCCCGTTGTAACAGTGACCGGCTCCTCTGAATACAAAAAATTATGAGCTTCAAAATCGCTTCCTGGTGGTTCGGAACCCACCTGAAGCTGTAGGTCCATTCATCTCTCATCATCATCCTTCCCATTACCCACACACAAGCTTAGAGCTTATGTGGGCATCATCCCTAGCAAAAAAATTTATTTCTTTGCCATCGTAAAAAAATTATTTCTTTGCCATCGTAAAAAAATTATTTCTTTGCCATCTTTGGTCATCAGCAAAGTCAAGAAATAATATCTCTATCTATCTAACGCCAAGCGTCAAATTATTATTTTTTCAAGGAATATACATACACATTTTATACATACACATTATTTATTTATTTACATATATTTGAATTTAATTTTACATATGAATTATAAATTTGAATTAAAATGTTTTATTCTCAACTTTATGTCTATTATTTTATTTTATTCTATTTCATTATTATTATTGATTTATTATGAAGTTATGAATTTCATTTTATTTCTATTTTGTAATTTCAATTTTTTATGGCAAACAAATGATTTGATTTTGAAATGAATCTCATTATAGATGAATGGAATTGGCGACATTTTTGATGCAATATTCTTATTATGAGCGACCTTTTACAATAATTTAGTCAGTTTTAAGTCAATAAATAATCGTAATTTCAATTTTAATCGGGGTTTCTATTGCAGAGATGCAGCAGTGACAGTGAAGCCAGAGCCGAGTGATGTTAACTTGGATGCGGTCTGCGATTTCTTTCAAACGCCGCTAACAGCTGTTGGCAGTGTCACGCCTGTTGAAGACTTCCTCAGTCTGCTCAAAAAGCCAACTGCCGACTTCGATATTTGTGAGTTACTTGTTACTGTTGGGCACCACTCACACCTGGAAACTTCAAATCGAAAAGCGACTCATCGCTCGGCAACTCAGCATGTGTTTTCAAATGATGACGCTCAGACTAGGCGATTCCAGAATCAATCAATCAATCAGTATTTATTGCCAAAAAGAAAAGAAAACAATACAAAAGTAAATCGGTACAACACTAGAATAAAATACCAAATAAATAATTACCTTGAGATTTGATAATGAATTTTAAATCAACAATATCATTAACAATATGGGACTACCGGCAAAAGATAATCTTGTGCGGCGAACGATAATCTTGTGCGCCGGTAGTGAGGTCAGAAGCCACGAAAATTGTAAACCGAGCTTAGGCTTCTGCAGCATTTAAAAAGAATTTGAAAAGCAAATGAATTGATAATTAATTAGAAGCCAAATGAATTAAATCAAATTAACAAGTGTTTTAAGATTCGCAACTACAGAAAAAACTAAAGAATAGGAAACTACATCGCCGCGCAACTGGTTCGCTCTGCGATTCGACATGCTGGTCGCCGAGTGATCGAGTTGCCATGTGTGGACAGATTCTATGTACAGAAAAGTGAGGTTAGGTGATATTCTAACCACATCAAACTGGAAAATTAGGATTATTCGCTTTAAAAAGTTGTATTTTATCATTGTTTGGTTACTTCAACTTATAAAATATCGAAGATAAGTTATAAAATTCTCAAAATATTCAATTTTTGAGAATATTGTGATAGTAGTCGATCGGCAACCTGGCAACTAGGCGTAGCGACTGTGAGTATGACAAGCAACTGGAGCCACTCGCTGCATCGCTGAATTGCCGAGCGATGAGTTGCTTTGCGATTTGAAGTTTCCAGGTGTGAGTAGTGCCTTAGTGAGCAATACAGTAGTTTGAACTTTAGGTCAAGACATTTTTTGTCGGAAATGTCTTGTAGTATCCATGTTAACGGCTGTAAAATCCTTGGTGGGGCGCTCTATATAATATTACATATACTGTATACATACATGTGCAAAAATAAAAATAAGATGAACATAATATTATACATGTATACATATTAAAGAAGAAAAACATAACTAATATCTTATGTTAGGCATCACCAGCAAAAAGAAAACTCTTTGCCCGCTGGTGAGAGTTGCATAAAAATCCTCACAATAATAAGAAATTGAAACGAAAAGGTTTGTAAAACATAAGTAGAGTAATAAAAATAATATAGTCTATAGTAGAATAATTTACAATTAATAATTTATAAAATGTCAGAGTTCACTGAATTACCAAACTGAAACCAAAACAAAATCAAAGTGTTAGATTCAAAGTGAAAAAATATTCACTCTTAATCCAATCTGTCATGCTCTTTTTTGATATTCTGTCATCTAAATCGAAAGGTATTGCATTTATCAATTTACTGCTTGTATAAATCAGTTGTCTTCGAATGAAAGAAAACTTTGTAGGATAAATTTGGAATTTTTCTATTACATTTGGTCTGAAGTTGTAGAAATTTTTATTTAATTTAGGAAAATTGTTTTTATTTTTTAATAAATACTTTAGTAAGGTTTTAACGTAGAGTTGTCTAACTGTAAATACATCAAATTCCTGGAAAATTAGAAGTGTGGGGTATAATCTCGGTCTATTCAAAATAGTTTTAATAATATTTTTTTGCACAATAAAAAGATTGTTCAGGTGTACATCAAATGCTGCACCCCATATGACTACTCCATATTGTAAAACTGATTGTACTAGAGCATTATATACAGTTCTTAAGTTATTGATGTTCAATATTTTGTTAAATATTTAATTGTATTTATTTCTTGTATTTTTAATGTTGACTCTGTCTATTTAGACGTAGCCTATTGCAATTTATTTTGTTCAACGGCATTCTTATTCTTATAAATCACTTTCGACTGTTTTCACAGTATGCGAACAAATGCAGACGATCATACAGGAACTGGTGGTGAGGGCGTCTGACCCGGAAATGTTGGAGAAACCGGTTGCGGCTTTGAAATGCCTGCGAGAAACGTGCGTTGAGAGGAAGAAAACAGCTGACTTCAATACATGGCTGCACAAGTTGAAAGGGACGGCTGTCGCCAATGAGCTCAATGATTTCTGGAATTTACTTGTCAAAGGTGAAAAACTCAGGCAAATATTTAAAGATTATTATTTCTAGATCCATTACAAACTGCGATGTATTGAGGAGTAGCTGATAGACCTGATCAGCGCGCTCTAGTGAGAGAGAGTGAACAACCTGGGGGATTTTAGCCATTGTGAGATAGGAACAAAACATGATTTTGGGATAGAATTCAATTAAATCATTAAGGTATCATCAATAATTTATTGCTATCTATTATTTAGTGGTTTCAAGGTGTTTTAATGAATGTATTAATTGGATTAAAGTACTTTTATAAGAATTTTCGTCATCCTGTTGCTAGACTCTTCTTGCTAGGATAGGATTTTTGAAGTTTGAACCTCCCGCTATGTGTGACCATCGGTATCGTATGTATGATAAACATTATTATTCCAGAGACATAAACTATTTCATACAAATAATATTTAATTCAATCACAACATTATATTTACATCTTATATTTTCCATATTTCATCTATTTACGTTCAATATTATATTTGATATCAGTACGTATCTCACACTATTTTGGAAAGAGGATCAAATTAAAATTATCTGTTTCTTTTCTCTTGAAGAGACAACTGAAGTATTCTTGAACATCCTAGCTTTGATTTTATAAGTTACTGGAATATTTTCGCTGAATATTCATCAAATACGATGGGGTTGAAAACAGGCATTTTTAAATTTGATTCAATTATAATCTATCTTCAATCCCTCTAGGTTGTTCCTCTGTCTCTCACTTGAGCGCTGATGTTTGTGAGCTACTTCTCAATACTACTGGAACTACTCAGTTTTCTCTCTTTCTCTCTCTGCACAAATGCCCTTAATGGTGCAATGAACAATGAAAAATGAAATATTTGTTTAATAACAGATGATCATCAAATCATAAGTTGAAATTTGAAAATTTTTAACTATGTTAAAGCAGTAGCAAAAATCGAAACTTTCATTTGTCCTTACTCATGTCCACGATGACTTTTTACAAAGTCTACTCAATGAGATATTTTAAATGAGACTTGAAGGAACAAAATCAGTTGAAAAACCACACAGGAGTTCTGATTACAAAAAACCATGTCCGCCTATTTTATATTTTTATATAAAGAAAGATTAGACTGTTATTATTTTAGAACACTCAATTATTCAATGGCATGCGTACTGGATTCGGAAATCACATGATCAAGCATATCCTACTTCTAATCTGATATACAGTACCATGATATGCAATAATAGAAAACCCTAAAATAATTAGGTGTCTGATAGTATTGAAACTGCAAAGAATTCAATACGAATATCTACAATGAAGCTCTGGAGAGGTCACGGTGACTTGAGAAGCATCCAGTTTTTGAGAAAAAGGCGTATAAAATTCTTGAATTTAACAATTTCTACATAAAGGGTGGCGCATAAAGAACGGATGTTTTTCAAAGTGTTATAAGAAAGTTTATTTTATTGATACATATATCTTCCTTACACCAAAATACTAAGTACATGACCCAATTTAAGAATCTGTATGAAAATCTCCAAAATACTTGAGTTTTTTTTTTAAATTTCATAGGAAAGATAGCGCCCTTAATGCCTTAATGCTCATTAAAAAGCCTCAAATCGGTCCTTAACTATTGATACAGCAGCAATTCATTCATGTATTGCCGTATTCAGATCTTCAATGTAACAATATTTACGACAGTAAACTTGAATTTCAATTAAAGAAGAATCACATGCCAATATTCTCGACTTAGAACTCTCTGCTAAAGCTCCGTTGAACGCCGATTGCAGATTTATTCTATTGGAAATATTGTTCAACAGCAAATACGCAATTTTGCAGGGTCAATTGCTCCATTGTTACTAAAACTGGATACTTGAACCTACAAAATGGTGTCGCTCTGCGGTCACAGACAGCTCCACTCCACTGATACTATCCTACTCAAATTCATCCATTCTTTTTGCGCCACCCTGTATTACTGTATAACATGTAGAAGATAGGTAAAATAGAACTCTTGATCTCCAGTACCGAACATGAGCTTTGAATAGGCTGTGATGCTCATGAACACTACCTTGTATTCTAATCACTTTGCATTGGATCGTTGGTCTAATTTTGTTTATTGTGAATTATTGTATCATTAATATTATTATTGTATCTTGCACATCAAGTTTTAGTTGTTTGGCTTGATGAATGTGCCAGTGTCCTAATATTGTTGTTTTTTTCTTCAGATAACTTGGGTCTCATCACACGCGATGAAATGCCCTACAGTTTCTATTCGAAAGAGGAAGGTGCTGAGTTCCTAGATTTCCATGCGAAAGTTCAAAAGACTGATGGCTCGGACGAAGAGATCGACTATGATGCAATGGTGAGTTGGTTTCTTGGAATATCGATATTCCGACTATCGGTTGTCGACTGTTGAATATCGATTGTCGACTGTTCAATATCGATTGTCGACTGTTGACTTTTTTAAATATGTTTTTTTCCATGTTATATAGGTCTACAGTATTTATGTGAAAAAAATCAACAGGACATCACCCGTTACCATAGAAATGTTAAATGAAAGTTATTCGCCATCCGCCAAATTAAATGTATATTACTATATTAAATTATCATACTCAATATTATCTGATATTTGTGCATTGTTCAGCTTCAGATTTTTTTTCATTGTCTCAGGACGCGGAACTCGGAACGCCTGACC
The DNA here is from genome assembly GCA_017141395.1 of Laodelphax striatellus. Lineage (NCBI taxonomy): Eukaryota > Metazoa > Arthropoda > Insecta > Hemiptera > Delphacidae > Laodelphax > Laodelphax striatellus. The sequence goes on from CM029532.1 coordinate 58,863,983, forward strand.
GCTCTCTGTCTGCGCGTACCCTAAATTGAATATTGTCCAGAAAGTTCCATTTCCCTGGTAATCTTTAAATAAAGAACTGTGCCAATAAATTGATCTTGTTTTGTAGAGTATTATTGAAAATTACATTTGAAATCTGTCTCATGTACGGAAGAAATGCGTGAAGATTAGTAAATTGTTTTCAATTATCAACTATATCAAAGAGTAATTTTATTTCTAATAAAAAATACAATTTTACATGGAAATAGTTTTTATGTGTTAATTCAATCTCCCAGTTCATGTCATAATTTGATTCTCTATACCATTTGATAATCATGTTTTGAAATCAAGATCCTTGATTTCATTTTTTTTTTAAATAGTAGTTCAGTGAATGACTAGATAATTTTTAAATGTCTCTGTGTACTAATATCAACTTTATTTTGTTCTAGCTCATGGAAATGTAGGAGAAGATTCGTCTACGATGTTAAACTACATTCGTTCATATAATAAATTATTATAATAAACTACTGTATATTATGATAATTGACTGGCTTGGAAAATAAAAGTATAATGTTGAAAGAAGCAAACTCTTTCATCTAATTATTATATTGGCTTCGCTGAATTCTGAACGCTTTAAGAAAAGCTAATAAATACTTGAAAAATTTGAAACGTTAAATATCCTACCGCACTTATGTGATAGATAATTTGTAATTTGTAATCACTATAGTGAAGTAAACTAGTTTTTTTTTATTCAACATGAATTGAATTGTGTATAGGCTACGGTAATTTAATGTTTTTGTACAATTGCATATTTCTTCAGTGTTGTGATATTTCTTCAGTTGTTGTGAATTTGTTGATGAGAATAAATTATTTTTTCAATTTTCTGTGTTTTATCTTATATCCCTTGTGTATGAGATACACATATATATTGTAATATAGTTCTACAATAACGTGTTTGAAGAAGTACCTATTAAGTTTATATCACGTATTGATAGTATGTTTTGTTTCTCGATCTGACACCAGTCCTATTTCATAATAAACTTAGAAGTCCTGCAAAACAGGAAAAAGGCGATCACACACTAGGCTAATAAGTTTATTGCATATAGTGTTGCTATGAATTTCTACTAGATTGTTAGTAGTATGTTCAGTGTATGTCCGTCTTTTTCTTGTTTCACTGGATCTTCAAGGCTGGGCGTACACCGGTTAGTCAAGACAAGACGAGATTAGTCACTTTTAGTCACAATAATTCACATAGCTGTTTATGAAGCAGCACACATCGATGCAATGACTAATCGGTGTGTGTGTTGATTCATAAGCAACTATGTGAAGTACTGTGACTAAACGTGACTAATCTCGTCTTGTCTTCTCTTGACCAACCGGTGTACGCCTAGCCTTAGATTTTATGAAACAGGTGCTTGGACTGACAATGAATTACCGCTTTTTACAATGTCTAAAGAGAGTATAATTGAGTACAATGCTAATTACTTTGCCTCATTATTTTTCAATTCTCATTTTTAAAGTAAAGTTGAATATATTGGGTTAGATTGATGAACTTTTAAAAATCAGAACAGTTTCACAAAGTGAACTCAATTATTAATAAAGAATTTCATAATTTTCAAGTAATCACACAACCTCTCTCAATATTCTGACCATGCACTATAATTTGAACTACTAAATATGTTATGATAATATTCAGACCTGAATAATTTGGAGAAATTAAATCCTCTCACCCTTGATATTTTTCTTCTGAATTGCTTTCTGTATCCCCAATGAGGGTAGACCAGGCCATGTTTTTAAAACAATTCAAGATAGCTTCAACAATGAGAAACTAATAATAACATTTCTGTCATACTCTTATCTTATTTGGGATTGGATCATTTTAAGGAATTGGAATCTTTCTTCCACACTCATTTTTCTCTTCTTATTATTCTTCTGAATTGCTTCCTGTATCCCACGTGAGGGTAGGCCAAGCCTGTTTCATCGTCAACAATAAGCAAAGGATAGTGATTAGGAATCAAAGTTATTTCTTGTAAACGAGCTCTATCTATAACCAAAGACGATAGGAAACTATTATAAGTATTCTAATTGTCTTTGCTATAACTGAACTGAAAGTCTACTGAACCAAATGCGTTCAAATTTGGCATGCATGTTCAGTTGGACCTTTGGACGCGCACTAAGAACGGATTTTGAAAACATCCCAAAGATACGCCCAATATTCGCGTTTTTCTAGCGACTTTGTGCGTTTTCTCAGCTATTTGACAGCTAATTGGCAGAAAATGTTGAAATTTGATACTTAGGTTTGTTTAATGTCAAAAAATATAATCTGTTTGGAAATTTTTCAGATTCTCCAAAAAATTACGACAGAAATCGGTGTTTTTGCAGTTTATTACCTTGCGTTTTTAATGCGTTTTTGTAGATTTTTCTACAACGTCTAAACTAAAAACGTGTAAACCTTATATACAGGCTCAGCTAAGGTTTAAGAAGAATTGAATTGAATTGAAGTATTTTAAAATCATCCTCAAATTACGCCTGATATAATTATCGTCTTGACGTTTTTCCAGTTATTCTTTGCGTTTTTGAGGCGTTTTTCATGTGTTGGAGTTTTTGTTTGAGTTATTCTTTCATTTTTAACAGGGTGAAGGATAGGGTGTAATAAAGGGTTTGAAGGTCACTCTCAGCTCTCAATTGATGGATAAAGCCAGTAAAGCAAACATGTTCAAATGAAATATGCCGGCGAGCGGAGCGAGCCTGCTGATCTTATTGTTGGATGATTCTGCCAGGGGTCCAGGGGGCGGAGCCTCCTGGCTAGCCACCTCTAAGGCGAGCGAAGCGAGCCTGCTGGCTAGTATACAATAATTTGAATTATGTGAAGACTTTTCATTCAAAATGTGTTGCATTGAGAAGGAAATAATGAGAACATCAATATTGATTCAACAACAACTTGTTTTTATTCAGTACCAACAGGCTTCTAAAAATGAATCAAATTACATTCTAAAACAATAAAACATACCGCTATTGATAATTCATTACAAAATGACAATAATTATATTGTGTTTAGAAATAGAATCCAATAATGTTCATAAAAAATTAATTCCATAGCTTTGCTTGTAGATTAGAATATGCAATGACACAATTCAACTTGAAAATTAATAATATTAGCTACAGTTGAAATATACTTTTATTATTATATTCATCTCTATCATCTTTAATGTTTATAAATCCTTCGAATTTCTGTCATGATAAATGCTCTCTTTGGTTGTAAAGTTTTTATTCAGATATTGCTGTGTTTTCTGGTATTTTTTATGCGCACCTTAGGTGATAGAGCTCCAACGAAAACATTCCCAATGATTAAATTATCTATTACAATAATATTCTACATAAGATAAAATTAGTAGCCTAAATCTTGGCAACAAAATCAGATTGAATGTAAAACTTGGACTATCTTGTGAGGTTGAAATTCCTACTCAAACGATTGTTAAGCTCAAATAATTTTTTGAAAGCTTACAAATTAATCAAAGCTTTGGTTGTGATGCTTATTGAAAAAATAAAACTAAGCTCTCATAAATGTTATCTTAAGTTACCCAATTCATGATCCAATGCATTGATATTACTATTATTATAAAATACTCAAATATCATACATCATTTATATAAATATTGTCTTTATTAGATTAAAAGAACCTTTTTGCCTTTGCATACGTGACAACTCAATGGCAGGTATAATTTACGAAATCTTTCCGAATTTCAACATTAAAACTTGGCTCTATGAATACTAGCTGTTTAATAATAATAAATATTATTATTCTATCGAGTTTTTTTAAAAGAGAAAAACTATTGAATAATAGAGATAAATAGAGTTTGATAAACTGTATAACATATCAAGTTTTGATGTATCTCGTTTTATTGAATCATTACACTGACTTAGATAAAGATAGACTGACTTTAACATGAAAAATTTATTCTCTTCAATCATAAGAATAGAAAAAACTTTAAGAAATTGTCAAATTCCACTTTTATTTTAACAAACACAATGTTTACATCAGGACCATGGTTCCATGTTATACATAACACATCCTCCAATGCTCCAATTATTATAATTCTTGAAACTCAACACGTAATTTAGCGATTTTTCTTTTTATAAAAGACGCGTTATTATTATTCTATTAGACATTTGAATCTTCTATTTCTTAACTTACTTGATTCGTTCTGTTAATTTTTCCCTTAAATTCATGTAAAATTCTATTTTCTGAGTGAGAGATTGATAAGAATGTCTCTTTTCATTTATTTTTCATTTTGATAACAGTTATCAATAGTTATTTTGAGTTTCTCTACTTTTGGGTATTAGAATTTTCTCTGTTCATAATCATCTCATACTTATTTCCTCCTGAGTAGAGTTATTGTATTTTTCCTAAATGCTATCCAATTATTAATTTTTGTTCTACAGTACTTGCAGAAGAACAATCCCCAAGTACATGTTTCAAGATATTGTGTCAAAAAAATGTATCAAGATACATTTCAGAGTAGTAAACTCTTATAATAATACTTTACCCATGTTTGTAAATAAGAAAATAATTAATTATTGATGTTCAGTATTTGCATTTTATCACATTAATTATTATAGAAGCCGGCAATGTTTCATATTATATTTTAAACTGAATTTTTTTTCTAAATCATGTAAGATGACTGATGTTAACAACTTTTCTGACAAATAAATTTGAAATTTTCTCATCAAAACTTGATATGTTACTGTGAAGCATGAAGGAGTACATGTTTGTCTGGCAGTGTGCTGCCTTACAATAATAATAATCAGAAAACCACTATAGTGAGATAACTGTCTACAATTAGTTGTAATAACTATAATAAAATAATTATCAATGCAATAACACACAAGTCATAACAAGTCTTTGTCTTTTCAAGAAAAAACAACAACAGCTACATTCTAAAACAATGTTTTCTCATTTTTTTAATTTATTGTAATCTTCAAAAATGTGTCGACTATACATATATACCAAAGTGTGTTGTAGGCTACCGTCTAGTTCACTATATAAACGAGTTACATACGTTTTGCTTATACCTTACTTAACAATTTCCCTTTAATGATTCTATTATTACCATAATAATGTGAATGGGGCCCATTCTACGTGTAAAACTTATGTACTCTATTGTTATGTACACTATACATTAACAGATTATGTTTTTACTGATTCATTATTTTATTTTTCTCTCATCTTTGCATTGTGGAAACTATTAATTAACTTTCTGTGTCTTCTTACCCCTTCTGTGTCTCTTACACTGATTCCAAATGGAAATAACATGGAATCATCCATACATTATTATAAGTATGCCTTCTATATACGATTTGTACAATTCATTCGGTAATCTTTTTTAAAAATATCATGTTCTCAATTTTTTATTCAACATACCAATATCATACAGTGTTATTGAAAATATTCTTAATTATTACATCGATTGTGAATTGTTTTGTGTGACTAAGGCAGTTCCAAGCATATATTCTATGAAGAATTTTTGTGTTATGAAAAAATGCACTAAAAGGAGTCAGCTCCCCAGAAAAATACATTACAATAATTAGGAGAAAAATCAGCTTACACAGTGTACTAAGTAACAACAACCTTGCTACAGCACTTGTCTTGTGTGTGAAAGCACACACTTGGTACTGTACAATATATAAGCACAGCTGATTCAATGTGACTTATTTTCAAACAAACTAATAGACATTATGCTAATTATTGCTGATTCTGCCCACTCTATCAAGACATGTTTATATAACTTCATGTCCCTACTATTGTTTTCACTCTCGAAGAGTTTGCAGGGAGATAATATGAAGAATCTTGAAATATGGATGAAACCAAAAACTTCAAATTGTAACATCTGAGCAGTAAGATCCCTGAGTATAAAATCACTGAAGAGAGCGATATTATTATTATCAGCAACTCTAAACTGATTATTTAGGCTAGGCGTACACCGGTTAGTCAAGACAAGACAAGACGAGATTAGTCACGTTTATTCACATAGTTGCTTATGAAGCAACACACACCGATTAGTCATTGCATCGGTGTGTGCTGCTTCATAAGCAACTATGTGAATTACTGTGACTAAACGTGACTAATCTTGTATTGTCTTGTCTTGACTAACCGGTGTACGCCTAGCCTAATGCGTGAGTAGAATAGATATACAGTAGATTAAAAATGTGAATTATGGCAAACCTCAAGGTCATATCCATGACATCACCATGACCTTAAGGTGTGCCAGAATTAACCTCTTCTATTTACTATATATTATCCATTTGTGGGAGGGAAACTTGTGGGAAGAAATCAAGGTGATAGCCACATTAAACATTTGCTGTTGGCCTAACTCTTTACAAGCCACATATTGTACATTCACAGACTTTGCTGTATCTCTTTACAAGATCTGAATAACAATATTACTGGAAAATGCCTAATTTTCTGAATAGGGAAAGGCAAGTAAGTAGTAGTTAAGTCTACTTACTCATTAGGAACATTATTTTAATCGAATATGATTTAAACTATGAAGAGTAGTCTTGAAGAGAATTAAAAATTTTCAATTTCAAATGGAAAATTTGCAATTCAAATTCTAAATGCAGTTTCTCTTCTTTATCAACCGAATGGAACTTTATAATCTGGAACTTCGAATATTCATTCTCCAGAATTTATTGGAAGCATTTTTTTTTTAAACAAAGTATAGGCTAAGAATCTAAGCTAGATGTATCACACAAAACAATTCACGCGTACTTTGCGAACATGCTTTTTTAAAAACTATGTTATTGATTTATTTGAGCACAGGATAGAGATTGAGATTTGAAATAGTTTTTGGGGACAATCGAAGTGTTTTGGAGAGGTGTGTGTTCTGACGGAGTGAGAAAGTTCTCTGAAAATTGAAGTGCCAACCACACCAATTCAAGTTGAATTTTGTTGGTGAGTTATTATTTAAATGTGTAGGTGTAAGAGAAAGTCGTATAGTCAATAGTAGCCACAATATAGATATCATAGAAATGGTTTTGTAAAAGAGAAAAGAATTTCATTACAGTACTGCATGAAAGCTCCTACTATAAATAGCCTAGCTCGGCATCACAACATCAAGAAATTACAACATCAAGTTAGTGTAGTGGGGGAGGAGTATAAGGTAGTTAAAAGTTAGAAAATAATCATTGGGCAGATTTATAAAATCAATAAACAATACAAATAATATTCATTTCAACTCAATATCAACCTATCCAGTGTATCCCACTATCAAAAATTCAAGTGAAATTTAAAAAAAACAAATTCTGTTGAATTCTTCTTGAATCAGGTAACAAATACCTTTTTATTTCCTCTATTCCTAAGTATCTAGGCATTATATTCATAATTACTGTAGTTATATCATGATAATAAGCTAATCTCGTTTATAATAATAAAGTATTTGACTATATGAATTAACCCCTATAACGCAATAATATTTGTAATATATAATTAATTATTAGTAAGTTATAATGAATATGATTATCGTAATCAATTTAGTTTATTATGTATATATTTAATATATTTATAATATGGTCAAATCGGTAATAATTATAAAATGATAAAGATGAAAATCTCAAGCTTGCAGCAAGTAGAAAGTTTACAAAAAATTCAAATCTGGCTAGAATTTATGAAAAATTAATAAATGAAATAAATATGAAGAAATTGATAATGATCAAAATATTTGTGAATTTTCTTTTTACTGTTTGTTATTTCAAGAAAGATTAAATAAATACAAACCGTATAAATTTATAGAAAAAGTGATTTGAAAAAATAAGAATATCAACTGATAACTCAAACAGTAACTCTATATTTCAATTCTACAATTGTTCAACCTCTTTAAGAACTCATTCTTTTTCTCACACTCTTCTGAATTTATTTTCTCACTTTCCAGTTTTTTCCATTCATTTTTCTGGTCTTTGAAACTTGAGATTTTGGAACGTCACTATCCATTGTCTTCATCATCAACATAACAATATTTATTCTTGTTCCACTCTTTATAAGGTATTTTGCCATTATTTCATTCCTTCAAAATGATCTATATTCCAAGAATCAATCATCCTTTTGCTTTCAGCACATAAGCTCTCATATCTACACAGTTCATTACTTTGCATAATCATTACAATTCAGAGTGACAACAATCAAGTTTTGTTATTATTTTCAATCTGCTCATATTTTTTTGCACAATTGCTCTTCAATTTCTTGCTTGATTAAATTTGACGTTTTTATTTGAGTTTCAACCAGTATTTTCTTGATTATATTTTTATCACCAACAATAGACGTAGGTTCTATTCTCAGTAGCCCCCTGTTATACACACTATCACACCAAAATGACAAAAACAACTGATCACAAAATGAAGAGAAATTAGACATTTCAATAATATCAACGCGCTTTTAATTACTAAATTTTCGAAAAATACTCTACATGTGTTTTACACAATCAAACATGTATTTTGAGAATCTAAATCATTATTATATGTATAATTATAATTGACTTGCCTGTAAAGGGCATGAATATTTGCATTATTCCAATCACTTTTCACATTCATTTTCCATTCACTACTTTGCACAAAAGATGTTGTTATGTCTCCGCATCTAAGAATTGAATAGATTTTTCAGTTTGCCCACTCATGTGTCTTCCAAACAAACATTCCTATTAGCCTAAAGCCTCACTTCTATTCTTCAAATTGCTTCTCACTATATGCCTACTGCCTGAGTCTAAGCTTTTTTAGTTTTTGTAGAGTATTTCATAGCACTCTTTGTCTCTCCTTTTCAGCCATTAGGGACACGGAGCTTAGACTTGGGCAATAGTATTACTGGTAGGCCTACCATGTTCTAAAAGTGTTCATCTTTCAACTCAAAGTCACCTAGTTTTTTTTAATGATGATTGTGACATTAAAATACGTGTTAAAATCATCCAATCAATAACTTCAATTAGAATAAATTCAAGTATAGGTAAATCTTCAAATGCATTTTTATGTTGGAAACTAAAACTTCCTAATAATTATACCTATATAACATGAAATCTAAAGAGAATGTTCTATAGCCTACATTATGCTATAATGTTGAAAACTCAAGATTCTCAATAACATCTCATTGATAAAAATCCAAGGTTGTTCACCCTAAACATGAAACAAAAATCGTTCAAGCCCACATATTCTATCTAAAATTTAATGAAAAAATTAGGTAAAACTATTATTTTCAACAACTGCCCAGACGCATGCAAGAAATGGTAAATAGAGTCAAGACATGCTGGATTAATATCATTATTATAACAACGGGAAGTTTAAAGGTTTAATAGTGTGGATAATTGGTGTTAGTTGAGGTCATCTTCTCCAAGAATTTTTTGTATAGAGATAGATAAGTTTTTCAAGATAAGCAATTTACATACAAAGGTGACAAGGCATTAAACATTAGCGGTTCACTCACAATTTAGTCTAAATTTCTTCTCAACTATTATCATTTATGTTTTGATGAAAAAATGCTGTCATGAATGATGCTCACTAAAAGATAACAGAATTCTTAGTGAAGCCTATTTTATTGAATCGCATTTTTTATTCCTAAATAGTACATAATTCATAATATGCTACTGATAATAATTTCTGGTTGAGTCATCCAGTTTAAAAGTGACGTATTCTCACCAGATCAACTAGTCATTTCAACTATTACATTGTTAATCTAATTGCGACTCCTATTTTGCTTCAGTAAACACTTTGGGTAAACAAATATTATTCAATTATTTTCTTCGTCCGACCACTACTGATGGTCAAAGATATGTTTTTGTTAGAATTTGAAATCCAAAATTCATGTTTCAAATCGAATTTCATCTGTGGTGTGAATTACTATGCTTTTGAATTGCTGTCAGAAGCTGTAACAAACTTATGTCCAAGGCAAAAACTTATCAGCTAGTCAAAAATGTCTAAAATGTCAAACAAGATTAGTCGAATGAAAAGGGAGATTTCAGCGCACCATGATGTCACTCACCCCCTCCTTATGACGTCACCACCCTTCCACCAATAACGTAATTGGGAGGAAGGAGTGACGTCATAGGGGGGGGGGGTGTTTGAGTGACGTCACGGTGTGCTGGAATCCCTCTTATTATTCCACTAAGATTACACTACACTGTTTTGCTGAGAAACTGTCTTAAACTACATCTTGAGAAAACCGACTAATTATTCTCTCATTATAAAAAAACACACTAGCTTTATATGTATTAATAGAATTATTCTAATAACTTTCAACAAGTAATGCACTTAGAAATCCTTCAACTATGAATTAGATTCACTTCGAAGTCTATACATGTTATGATATATAATATCGGTACCCAGCATCGGTTACGGAACACCATGTATTCAATCTTATCTAACACAATCGATTAAGAGGTTCTTGACTTTTAAGGCTACATTATCAACAATCTATTACAGCGGTTATTCTCGTTACAAACTGCCAAACATTATTTAACAATTAATTTCAAATTGTTATTCATGATAAAAATTATTATTTAAGTAACATACTCACACCTCTCTATGGTAGAAGAGGATATTCAATTTTTTCATACTCAATTTCAACATTTGAATTTTTCAATATTACAGTATTTAAATTTTGTCATATCAGTCAAAATAAACCAAAAGATTTCAAATTTTCAAAAAGGAAATGAGCATATATTTAACACTCAATTTTTGAAAGTTTACACTTTGTTAATTTTACAAATTATAATCAAATATTGTTCAAATTGAACCAGCAGAGTCAATTATTTGAACTCGAAAATTTGCTCACAGAGTGTATACCATACAACATATGAAGCTCTCAAATTACAAATTCTATTACAAATTTACTAATTTTATGATTTTCATTGAATTCAACTTCATAATGACTCCTTACAAGTGTATAGACTCATCATAGGCTGTTACATTAATTTCAAACAATTTTCTTTATTTTTTCTCAAATTTTCAACTTTCATATCATCAAACAGAGCTCTCACTGCTGAAGAAAATGAATTGATTCTCAACAACAATTATTTTTTTATACCTATGTTTAAATCCTGTTTAAGGAGCACACTTGTATATATAGTAGCATAGAAAACCTTTTCAGTGATTATTATTTATGTACATTATAATTATAACATTGAGGAAAACAAGAGACCCATGCACAATCAACCTGTGTATCATATAGAGAAAAGACTAAAGATAGCAGAGGAAAGGAGATAGTGACAAGAGGGGGAGAGAAAGAGAGAGAAATGGGTGAGGAGGTGGAGAGGGGAAAGATGATAGTCAGTGTTGAAGGATTTGTCAGAGGTATCAGGAACAGTTAACAATTTTTATTATTTAAACATTGTTAAATATGGAAAATTGGTATCACAATTTTTTTGACATTTCACCTCATTTCTTCCATTATTGAGCTGGAGAGAAATCGAATGAGGTCAACGATTACATATTTATTTATTTTATATAATAATATATACTATCAACAACACAGATAAAATTTAAATGATGTCTATATGATGCAGAGAAAACTATTGCATATATTACTAGGCTATAGCCTGCTCAACACTTATGTTTCATAATAATATAATGTCGTTTTAACACACACCAATCTGTACAGCGCTAGGAATCAGCTGTCTGTGCTGGTTCGGAGTTCACTTAAAAAGTGCGATTATAATTTTGCAGGATGTGTGGTCGGGCTTGTGATTGAGGCAACATTGACAATTAATTGTTCCAAAATTGATTTTTCAATATTAAAGCTTGAAAAGAATTAACGTTGAAGTTAGCTCCATCATTTATTCAAATAATTACTATAATGTTTTTTCAAAAGTGCGAGTATAAGCCTGATCATCAACTTCAACTATTTTTGTCCAAAAACGACTCATGATCCGAAATGTTAACATTGAATCAAGAACGGTTCTAGTGAACGACCAGGCTAAATGGAAAGCCACATCCAGTAAAACACAGACAGCTGATTCCAATGTATTTGAATAACAATTATCTAGTTATTTACATTGTTGTATCAAATGAGATTATTTGAATTTAAACTTGAAAAACTTCTCAACGTTCATTAAAGTACACATAATTTGTAGAATTTTAACAACAGATAATTATGACTGTAGATTTTAAAACATTGAAAATTGAAAGCTCATCAGGTAACAGAAAATATTACAATTTTTTAATAGGTAATAACTCATCCAGTGTCATAATATTTTTACTGTTGTCAACAATAGAACAATCATAATAACGTTTATAAACACACACCGATTGATATTGTACACTCATCCACAAAGAGGAATATCCAGATTATATAATACAACAATGATCACAATTTTTTAATAATTTTTTACAATTTTGTACAAATTTCGGCGTTACAACCACTCAAAATATGCTGCTTGAGCTGAGCCATGTTGGAGTTTTAAGAAAACATTTATTTTTTCAGAAACCACATAGCATCTGATCTATGACTAGAAGGTTTCTATAGTAAATTAATTCAAATAAAACACTCTTGCAAGTTACTGTATTTTCATTTTTCTGAGCAGATGTTCACAATTGAATTGTGAAACATGAAACAATAATTACCTATTTCTGGCAGTTGTCCTGATGAAAACAGTAACTAATCAACTGAAAAATTACCAATTATTTTGGTTTGTGAATAGAATATTTGGAATAATCTTTTGTTCATAATCTATAGAATAAATAATCTTTTGTTTAGTGGTAACATTCAGTGTAATTTGATGTCTCGTGCCTGGAAAACTTCATAATTTTGTTCAATTTTGAAAGTTGATCTTCCAATTGCACTTTTATCAACTTCAATTTAATAATGATTGAGAATGTTGTCAAAGAAATCAAAGCTTGTCAAATAAATCATATTATGTACATACCAACCAGCAAATAGATTCATTCATTACTGCGATGAGTCATTTGTATATTTTCAACAATCGCTGAATTGGATCACAATCATTTCACAGGCGTCCAAATACTGCAATAAATTTTATCAACTTATTGCAGACTATTATAGCCATCCATTGGAACCGTTTTTGTCAGAAAGCGACCGATCAACCGAAATGCTAACTTTGAATCAAATGCCAGCTGTTCGAGCATTGCTCACATTCTGACAAAAACAGTTCTAATGGATGGCTAGTCTATGAAAAGTTGATACAATTTATTGCAGAGTTTGGACGTTGCTTAAGCTTTGTATTACAATGTCAATTTCTTCAGAAATTTGATACTTGTTTTTTTTTTGGAATTTTTTAGAAAAAAGTCTAAGAATTATTTTATTCTTGGTTTTGTTTATTGTTTGAATTTGATTTCAAGTTTAGTTTTTCAGTGTTGCATTCCTTACACAGTGTTTGCACTCAACCAACATTTTATTTGAATTGAGATGAATTCTCAAAATTTAAAAATACAATCAATTCAATAACAGTAGTATCAATCAAAAACACATAGATTTCGTTGTATTTGAACTGTACACTTAGAGAAAATTCATATAAAAATTCAAATTTCTCACATCTATATTAAATTTATAATATGTTAAACTGGAAAGTTTAATCTATTGCTTTTGTTGTCTTATCTTCAACTATATAATTATATAATATATTATCAACTGTTATATTATCATGAGGAGTGTATTAAAAAACAAATATTACAATGCAATCCAATTAACATACAACAATTTAAACAATATTGTCGTTTTGAATTTTCATTTTTTGTTGAATAAAAATTGAAATTACACACAAAAGGATTTGCAAACATACAGTCAACTCTTACTTTTCTAATCATTTTTGTTCTTCAATCACAGAAAAAAAGAAAGATAATCTATAGGCAATTACTATAAAACACTGGTAGCTGATTGCAATAAAAAAACCATCAAATGAGAAACCCACTGTGAAATGACACCATTATTGACGCAGTCAGTAAAACAAATTTTATAATGACGTCATTTCACGTCAGTCAGTCATGTCAGTTAAAGTCAACCACCGTCTTTCGGAGAGGAGACGAAAAGCCGCCGGTCACTACTGCCTAAAAACACTTGTCATCTCTCATCATCACCCCTCTCATTACCCACGCACAAGCCTAGAGCTCATGTGGGCATCACTATCAGAAAAACTTTGGCTTTTGTTAATGGGGCAGCAAAACTTCATTTATCAGCCGTAGAGCTCAATAATAAAGTTTTATTATAAAGTTAATAATAAAACGTCATTATTAACCTTATAATTAAACTTTATTAGTGTTTTTTAGCCTGTATTCAATGAAAATTGATAATAAAACATCATTATTAACTTTATAATTGAACTTTATTAGTGTTTTTAGCCTGTATTCAATGAGAATTTCTCTCAGTTTTCATTCCATAAGAGTTGACTGTATTTCTAGTTGTTTTTTAATGACTTATTTCATCACTGACTGAGGCTTTTATTATTAATTTTTCACTGATGTTAGTGTGTACCGTACTATATTATTATTGTAAGCGAGTGTATATGTGTGTTTGGTAGCCTTCCAAACCTTAATATTTGGCCTTACCTATATTGGTTAATTAATTTTCTATTTACACAAGTTATATCGCACTTGGCCAGTCTCTTGTTTTAAACATCAATGTTGAACTATAATTTTTCAAAAAACAGCTGCTGGTAAAATCAGCTGTTCGGTTTTCAATCGCTGCTGTCGCTCGCTACATTATTGTTATGTTTTCGGTTTTATTTTTAAAAGTTAACGATAATTAAAAGCGATACCATATAATTTTAACGAGTAGTCTCTGGTTGCTGTTCTGCCTCTCTGTTCGGCTCTTTGTTGCTATTGGTCGTTTCTATAACAGATTTTCTCTTTCTACGGTGACTGCGCTATTCTGTATTTATAATAACATGGCGGGGCCGGATTCACTGCAGTAAGCACTTGCTTTCGATTTGTGTTTTCAACTCGTTCACTTGTGTTTCTATTGTGTTCTTCAGTTCTGCAACACACGAAAAACTGCGTGAATTTCAAATTCAAATTTATTGCCATCAAAAAACACAATGTTAATAATTGTCAGATAAAACGGAGGAGTCGTTGGGCCGGGAGGGGTGAGGGTAGGGTGAAAGAGGGGGGGAGGGTGAAATCTTAAGAATTCTTAGCAAGAGGAAATTAATGTAATGCTGCTGCAGTCATCATACTTAATGGGAATGTATTTGATCAGAGAAAAGCCAAACTATAAACATAATAAATCTTGAAATATTAGAAAATCTTAGCAAGATGAAATCAATGTAATGTTATCATTTAAACATAAGATTGCTTAATAAAGATGAAATCAATGTAATTCTAATGCAGTCATAATAAGGGGGGAAAGGCGACTAATAAAGGCGACTAATACCCCCCAAACCCTTACCCTCCAGGTTACGCCCATGGACAATACTACTGCCACATATAAATGTTATGTTATACTGTTTTGTCTAGTGTACTCTAAAAATTGTATTGTATGCTCAAGTATTTTTGATTTTTGACAAAGAAACCAACAATGAAGTTATGTTTATGAAACTCCATACATATATACTCCATAAACCTATACATGTATAGAATAGCGCTAAACTGAGTACTTGAGATGGCGGACCTCATTATAATCAAAATTTCTTCATCTGAATTATTTTATTTATTTGACAAACGATACAAAGAAATTGAACAGAGCATGAACAGCGCTCTAGCTGTTAGCTATAAGGCTAGGCGTACACCGGTTAGTCAAGACAAGACAAGACGAGATTAGTCACGTTTAGTCAGAGTACTTCACATAGTTGCTTATGAAGCAACACACACTGATTAGTCATTGCATCGGTGTGTGCTGCAACTATGTGAATTATTGTGACTAGACGTGACTAATGTCGTCTTGTCTTGTCTTGACTTACCGGTGTACGACTGGCCTTAGAGGGAAAATAAGATTTCCTCTTTCAAAAAGTTGCTTGATACACCACTCTTCTCTAGAGTACCTAGCACAGTCACCTATTCTTTGTAACTGCATTTTCTCAGAGTCTCTGGGAAGATACATTTTGTATTACAAACAATGGCTAACAAAAATTGCTTATTTAGTAATTTTATTATTAGTAAAAACAATTACTAATTTCAACAGAGCATATATACAGCGCTCTATCTGTTAGCTATTAGAGGGAAAATAAGTTTCCTTCTTTCTAAAAGTTGCTTGATACAATCTCTTATTAGTAAGAGATATAATCTCTTAATAAGTCTTATTAGTAATTGTTTGTGGAATGGGGCCTAGCAGTGAGCCTAATGCATAAATTATCGGACAATAGTCAATGCGAGCAAATGCGAGGTCGGCAAGTCGGCTAGCCACCCAGACTACTCACTGGTGAACTCGTCCTGGTCGGCTTCCTCGGCCTCGCGAGCCAGCTCTTCGGGCGTCTTCTTCTTTCGCATCAAAGGGTTGTCGGGCTCTTCAGGCACCGGCTCCTGGATCTCTTCCTTCTTCTTTATATTGTACTGCAAACACACAACACAACACTTCATCACACCATTCGACTAGATTCACTCTTTATGTTATTATGTATTACTCTAATGGAAATAGTATATCACGCTACAAGACCGGGCAAGGCTTGCCGAGCCCGGGAAGATATGCGAGTCGTTGAGAATAGACAGAAAATAGATGCACCTCGACAGATGATTAGATTTAGATTTTAGATTTATCACTTTATTCATATTGTCAGCTTAAATTCTAGACTATATAGTTTAGCAATGAATCTCGTCAAAAATGAATGTACCATAATTATTACAATCTTCAATAATTCACTTAACAAAGCTTATACTATAGAAGCTAATCAAATAATATGAATAAGAGCTTTACTTCTACATAATTTCATACAGCTATTTTATTTAACAAAAATATATGGCTAGGTTCTAAACCATGACGATGGTTTAGTTTTGAAACTAAAAGCAATTACAATAATCCATTCAATAAACAGAGCGAAAGAGAACTATGGAACCTCATTATTATACTCTACAGCTGTATTAAACAATAATAAATTATAGATATGGGATGCAACACGCTAACAGTAAAATAATCGGTCTGTATCCACAATATAGTATGAGATTCAATACGCTAACATTAAAAAATGATCGTTCTGTATCCACATGGAACATCGGAGTTTGAACATATAAATGTCCATTCTTGGAGAAGGATATGCAAGGACATCCTTCCCATTAACACTCAACCGTGTGTGTTTAGCAGATAATAACAGATGATATTAGCCTACTGACGAACAAAAATTCAAATCATGGCATAGATGTTGAAATAGATTTACTCGTATATCAATATAATTCTATTAAAACAATTAATATTTAGTGACATACCACAAATTTTTATACCAGCAAAACAATAATTAATTTCATAGCAACAAGTTAATTAGAATAATTGTCTGTCGGTTGTTGATTCAAACTGAATAAGGTCATAGCGCATCAAAGTAGCCAGTAATGCGCAACACATCTACTCTATCTCACTTTCCAAATGAATGTTTCACGTTTAGACCATGTAACTTTGTTATGAAACAATTTGTTATTTAACAAGTTTTCTGTAACTTTTGTTATAATATAACAGCTGACTCTACACAAAAGTATTCGTTATATAACATTTGTAACATTTTTGTGGAACTTGTTATAAAACATTTGTTTTATAGTCTAAACATTTGTTTTAACATTTTACATAGTCTAAACGCACCTTGAGGCTAGGCATAGTAATTCACATATTTGCTTATGAAGCAGCACACACCGATGCAATGACTAATCGGTGTGTGTTGCTTCATAAGCATCTATGTGAAGTACTGTAACTAAACGTGACTAATCTCGTCTTGTCTTGTCTTGACTAACCGGTGTACGCCTAGCCTTAGGCCCGTATTAGACTTTCAAGTGATAAACAGTTTATGGATCCAATAACCATGTGTTTTCAAATTAAAAAATCTATTGATTCAATAGTTTATTGATTAACTGAGAAACCGGGCATATGTTTGTCAAAGATATTTTATAAAACTTTTGATAGTCCAATACGGGCTTTACAGGGGCCCGTTCCACTAATCGAAATCATTATTTTAAAACAATCAATATACTAGCTAGCTTCTAACTATATATATAGCTAGCAACTCAAATATATTAATTTAACTAATATTAATGTTATTTGTAATAATATAAAGCGGATAGAATCTTATACACTTTTAACATTATGAAAAGCTGTAATAAGTTGAGTCGTATTATCAATCCAAAAGCCTCAGAAAAGTGAGTGATCAGATATTTCAGAATTATACTAAACTAGTACTGTACCATATAACTATACTATTAACTAAGGTAAATAAAATACTTAGGTACCTTGCTATTAACTGTACCTCCAAAACGGAAGGGACACAACAAAACAATAGACTGAAAAGCTTTGTCAAAAAAATCGAAAAACTTTGTATTTGAGTTCTGAATTTTTTGTTTGAGATGAAAATATTTTCTACTTTTGTAAGTGGACAAGATAATATTATTATTGTGTTAGTTTGCCAGTAGAATTTTATGTTTCGATCAAGGTATTTTGAAGTTGACCTTTTGAAGTAGACTTTTCAAGTTGTGCCTCTTCTGTTAAGGAGGTGTAAAGTTATTATGATTGTCATGTTGTGTTGCACAAAACGGGATCAATTTTTGATCCCATTAAATTAGCATTGCACTGATCCTGGATCAAAGTTGATCTTGCTTAGTGCAACCCAACATAAGCCAGGTTACAGAGAGTGCACAATAACAGTGTGACCATTTGTGTGAAGCACTCGATAACAGTATGTGGAGATCATTTTTTCCCGCCGCCGCCATACTTTTGCCAAATTTTAGAATTTTATATACAGGTAGGATTATAATATAGGTAGGTATTTTATACAGTATACCTGTAGAATTACAAGCGAACATTAACCCATTCACTCATTTTTCAAACTTATTTCGAGAGAAACAACATCAAAAATAACTTTTCTATAGTGTCTTCTACTCTTAATATTGCTTTAAAACTTGAAAATTACGAAAAACTAACACTGGCAAAGGCAAATTATTGTAGGTTGGAAATAAATCACTCAACATAACATAATATGTTTTGAGTTTCATTTCAATGAAAATCTATTATAAGAATTGGCAAAAGTATGTTGGATTTGTCCGAGCTAACCAATCAAAAGTGTGACATTGACATGTCCACACAGTTGGAATACACTCACTATATAATCAGAATATCAGATTCATTTAATTTGTCGCTTGGCATTAGATAGATAGATAGAGAGATATTATTTCTTAACGTTGCTGATGCTATTAGAGTACGATGGCAAAGAAATAATACCTGTCTATCTATCTATCTAATGCCAAGCGTCAAATTGAATGAATCTGATTATAAGGTGGATTTTTTTCGAGCTAACCAATCAAAATTGTGACATGTAATGTCCACACTGTTATTATGCACTCTGTGTAAGTCAGGTGAATGGATACATGATAATAAAATACTCTTAAAATGTATTCTATTATTTTGTGCTAGACGTAGTAATGCTGTGTGGTGTGGTTGGTGTGAGATGGAAGAAGTAGTGCCGGTCAAGATGAATGACTCATAGGAGATCAATCTGACTCCATTAGGGAGTCATCTGGAGTCAGGACTCCCTACTAGAGTCAATTTGACCTCCTCCTGAGTTGTCTCTCTCTCTCTCTCTCTATCATCCTTTCTCTGTCTGGCCGTCTCTCTTCATCGCATGTCTTTAATGGCACTATCAATGCCATCAGGTCTGTGGTGAATTTATGTTCTGTAGATTATTGTAGCCTATCTGTTAGACTAGAAAAATCAATCTATGGGGAAAATACATGACTGTATTGAATGGATATAATATTGTAATACATAATACTATCCAGATGTTTGTAGAATGGTGTAAGGATATAGCTAGTTCAGATTGCTAAGGCACCCTCGATCGAAAACGAATGTAATGAGAAGGACGAGGAGGAGGTTTTGATAATGATGATAAAAGAGAAATTAGGGAAGGTCGGAGAAAAAAATAAATTTAGGAAGAAGAAGAAGGAAGAAGAAAAGAAGAGGAGAAGGAGGAGGAGGAGGAGGAGGAGGAGGAGGAGGATGATGAAGGAGCATCAGCAGAAAAACGGAGGAAAAGAAGATGAAAATGAGGAATGAGAGGAAAATTTGGAGAAGAAAAGAAGAGGGAGAAGAAGAGGAAGAAGAAGAGGAAGAAGAACAGGGAGAAGAAAAGAAGAAGAAGAAAAAGAAGAAAAAGAGCAGGAAGAAGAAGAAGAAGAGAAGAAGAGGTAGAGGAAGAAGAAGAAGAAGAAGAAGAAGAAGAAGAAGAAGAAGAAGAAGAAGGAGAATCATTAGCAGAAAAACAGAAGAAGAATGATGAAGAAGAAGAAGAATTGGGAGAAGAAGAAGAAGAAGAAAGAAAAGAAAAGGAGAAGAAGAAGAAGAAGAAGAAAAGGAGGAAGATGACCAAGAAGAAGTATAAGAAGAAGAAGAAGCGGAGGAAGAAGAAGAATGAAAAGAGGAGGAAGAAGAAGAATAAAAACAGGAGGAAGAAGATGAAGAGGTAAGACAAGATTATAGATGACACACATCTTCACATCAGCAGCAAAAAGTGTCATGGAAAATTTTTATTGTGTTTCAAATGGATAAGAATTTATACACTTCACAATATACGTATACGATGGCTGTATCATAGTAGATATTACATCTAAGTATTCTCTTACACTCTTTGAATACTGTAAGAAGCTGTAATGAGGTAATTTATTGAGTGCCTTAGCAAAATGAACCAACTATTTTTTGAATTTAAAAATCGTTCTACATTATTGTTCTATCAATAACATTAAAAACAAAATATAGGTAACTGAATTTCACTGAAAATACAATATAACTTGGTTGTGAAGTCATCGAAAGGATCAAACAATTTAAAAGACACATAGTGACACTGTAAAAGGATTATTATCAAATGAAGGATTCTTCATTCCAGTAGCGAAAAGTGAATGGAAATTCATCGTTGTACACAAAATATAGTGAATAATACATCTGTAATATCTATTTGATAATGCAATGACATTTGAACAAGTTTTACAATCCTTATATGATTACATAGAATAACATTTTTGTTATACTATATAGCTATATATTGCAAAAAAACTTCATGCTATCATAATACTTTAATAATACATACAAAATATTTAGTAGTAGGAAATAAAATTAATCAGTAGAATTGTAGCTGTACTGCACTGTGATTGGTCGAGACGTTGTGGGCGTGGTCAAGTTGAGACTGGACACGCCCCTTCAACCAAAATGGGAGGAGCTAAAAATGGCTGACAAACTGTGATACTCCAATCTGATCTTATCTTCATGAAAACTTTGTAAAATGTTGTGAAAATATCCATAAAACAATGACAAAATGCTAGCAAATGACGAAAAAGATGACTTAATATTTGATATGAATAATAACTACAATATGGTTATATAAAGTCCACCACGAGCAGTCAACAAATGAAAAACTCAGCTATTCCAAGGTTTGTACAAAAAAATGCAGTTAATATTAAGCTTGTATTGTAGAAAAGTTCAATTAATTAGAATGTAAAAAGATTAAATAGGGCAATCAAGGATTTATAGAATTCTAAATTATAAGGAAGCAAGTATTATAAAATTCACAGCTACAATACATAAGAATAAGTAATACGAAAATTAATTCTATTGAAATTACAGACTGAAAACTTTAATTAAAACGAACACATTTTCAAAAATAATATCTCCCATGAGAATATCTCTTCAGTTAACCCTTGAATGAATCAACACATTAATTCAGATGCTGTAAGTATTGCGAATCGGACAACCCTAATTACATCTCAATTGATTTCAATAGATTGAGAGTGGTTTGAAATATCAATATTAATAATTGTGATATATTGTGACAATATATTGTAATTATAATTGTGTTAATATTGTGACAATGTAATTATAATTTTGTTAATATTGTGACAATATTAATATCAATAACTGTGAGTTCTACAATAACAATATTTTATAGTTCACAAAAATTCCAACCTCTACTCTAGAACATGGCTTGCCATATTGGTGTTTGTAGGTCAATTTTCCACACAAAAACTATTGTATAAGAACACATAATTGTTGATCTTTTACTAACAAAATTCTGTATAAATAACTGTAGATGTTTGCAAATTTGTATTTGCAGTAGTATTAGTTTTTTGTAAAATAAATCATTTATTTATTTTATCTATAGTTCATACACAAGCATTTCAAAGCCTATATTTAAAAAAGTTGCTCCAATTTTCAGCTTCAAATAGTATTATTTCAAAATAAAATACCGCATTGACGGTTACTGTAGTGTAGAATGAACAAGTTCCACCTGTAGAATGACTAATCATTAAACTATACTTTTAATGACAATTCATAGACAATTTTCAACGAATAAACGCATGCCATTTATAATACCGTCCGTAGCGAAGCGTGGTATACTTATTTGGTCATCGCCGGGTATATTAAATAAGTATACCACGCTTCGCCACTAAATACCGTACACTATTATATTCTTTAAATTTTATCACATAAACGTTGTCAAAAACATTTCTCAAGAAACCCAAGGACTCAATGCACTAGAGCCTGACGAATTATTCACAAAATACATCCATGGAGAACCTGGAAGGGATTTCTTCGATGAAATCCCAGGTGTTAGATAATGAAATATTTTTACATATATTCATCAACTGTATAAAACTCATGTTCTGGGGAATTTTCCTCCCAGAAATACTGTATATAACATGTTTATACACAACATATGTATTATTTACATATTTATTTATAACATATTTAAAAAACAAATCAACAGAACATCACCTGGTAGCATAGTAAAGTTAAATGAAAGTTATTCGCCATCTGCCAAATTTAATGAATATAGCCTACTATACCTATACTTGAGTAAAGGCGATGACCAAATAAGTATACCACGCTTCGCCACTATTGAGTAGTTTTGTTGAATTTACTGTCACTGATAATGAAAGATTGCATTATAAAAAGAGATAATAATGATGATAAAAGTGACCACACACGAGACATGCACTACCAAAGCCGTGATATGCATGTCTAGTGTAATCAGACAGAAACTGAAGGGTATGCGGGTGGGGGGAATGTTGTTGGAAAGCGAGAGTAAGAAAGGACAAGAGGAACGAGGAAGGATATAGAGGAATAATAGATAAAGGTAGCAGAAGTGTGTGAGAAAGAAGAACAAGAGATAGAGGAGGATCGATATTCCGCAATCAGTCCGCAGCGAGTTTGGTGCGTTCAACTGACTTTAGTGCGTTCTTCTCCTCATTCTCCTCCGCCTCCTCCTCTTTCTTCTTCTTCATATTCATCTTCTCCACCTTCTTCTTGATCTTGTTCTTCTTCACCTTCTTCTTCTTCTTCTTCTTCATCTTCTTCTCCTTCCTCTTGTTCTTCTCCTTTATTTTTCTTCTTCTGCTTCTTCTCCTCCTTCTTCTTCTTTTCCTTTTCTTTTTCTCCTTCTTCTTTTCCATCTTCTTCTTCATTTTCTTCTTCTTCTTCTTCTTCTTCTTCTTCTTCTTCTTTCTTGTTCTTTTCTTCTTCTTCTTTCTTCTTCTCCTTCTTTTCTTTCTCTTCTTCTTCTTTTTCTCTTTCTCCTTCTCCTTCTTCTTCTTCTTCTTCTTCTTCTTCTTCTTCTTCTTCTTCTTCTTCTTCTTCTTCTTCTTCTTCTTCTTCTTCTTCTTCTTCTTCTTCTTCTTCTTCTTCTTCTTCTTCTTCTTTCTTCTTCTTCTTCCTTCTTCTTCTTCTTTCTTCTCTTCTTCTTCTTCTTCTTCTTCTTCTTCTTCTTCTTCTTCTTCTTCTTCTTCTTCTTCTTCTTCTTCTTCTTCTTCTTCTTCTTTCTCTTCTCCTCCTCCCTCTTCTCCTCCTTCTTCACTGCTCGCGACCCCAGAGAGTTTTAGACTTTGAAAAATCCCCAGGAAACGAAATTTTCACTCTATTTTTTAGGCTTTGAGAAGATGTTTATTACTTTAGAAGCACGTTTGATTTTTGGTGGTGGTCATGACCCCTACGACCCCTTTCCCCTAAATACCCCCAATTCTCTAAACATGTTTATTACTTTATGTAGAAGCACGTTTGATTTTTGGTGGTGGTCATGACCCCTACGACCCCCTCCCCCCTAAATCCTAAATACCCCCAATTCTCTAAACAGCAAATTCTCAGCTATCAAAGATCGGTGAACGAACATTTTGGCGAAACTCAACTCCAAAATCTATCTCTATCGCAGCGGCTGCCTGGAGACAAAATAATGGAGGCGATTGCAGCCAGCTGCAGTGCTGTTAGCCTAACATTATAGCGGCGCGGCAATTAAGCGAGGCCCGTTCACACTGGACAGCTTAATAGACTTGGTGTTGTGGAGTCCAGTAGAGGAGATTAGTGTGAACAGCCTTGCCACAAGTAATGCACTTTGTAGGGGAGAGAGAGAGAGAGATAGATAGATAGATAGAGTATAGATAGATAGATAGATAGATAGATAGATAGATGAGAATGAATAGATGATAGATAGAGATATAGAAGAGATAGATAGATAGATAGATAGTAACTAGATAGATCTAGATAGATAGATAGATAGATAGATGTTAGATAGATAGATAACTAAAATATAGATACGATAGATAGTTTTAAAGAGAGAGAGAGATTAAAACTTAGACTTATTACTTTATTCATGTAGATAACAAATGACGGCTTAAATTCTAGATAATA
This sequence comes from Laodelphax striatellus, assembly GCA_017141395.1. NCBI lineage: Eukaryota > Metazoa > Arthropoda > Insecta > Hemiptera > Delphacidae > Laodelphax > Laodelphax striatellus. The sequence continues at coordinate 58,888,734 of CM029532.1, forward strand.
ATAATAAATTTATACTGTACAACTAATTATTCGTCAAATTTACATTAGCTTATGAATTATGCTATGAGTAGATATAATAATACTGATGATATAATAATTGTGGGTTATCTAGATGAAAAGGCGAAGTTTGGACATATGAATGTCCATTCTTGGGAAGGGAGATACAAAGAAATCCATTCCATCAACACTTGACCTTGGTTGAATTTGACATATTTAGACTGAAATAATTTACATATTTAGACTGAAATTAAAATTAAAAAATTGAGCATTAGAACTAAGCAAGTTAACTAATGAAACAAAAACGATTATATGAAATAAATAAAACAAGTAATTGAAAAAAAAAACAAATAATTTTAAATGAAAATGAGAGGAATAGCTGAAAAATAATTAATTATTAATTAATTGTGATGGAAGATGAGATGGATTAGAAGGAAGATTAGAATAGATTAGAATGGGTGTGAATAGAATATACTTGTAGTATTGCTTGATTAACGTCTCGACATGTGTAATGATAATGATATTATGATGTCGATGAGTTGTCAAAATGAAGTTATAGTATGATATTAATAGAAAAATTCTAATAATGTCAATAACGACTCAACTTGACGATAGAGAAACATGATACAAGGTACAGAAAACATTTCCGACGTTAATTAAGATTACAATTGTATTATTCTAGAGATGAGAGAGAGAGAGAAAGAGAGAAAAAGAGAGTGAATGAGAGAGTAGTGTGAACCCGCCTTGCCACAAATAACGCATTTTGTAAAGGAGAGAGAAAACACTGGAACCTTGATAGAAGAACCTCCTAAGCATAATACTCCTTCAATATTCTTTTATCCAAACGGTTGTCATACAACCAAAGGAATGTATTTATCGAGTTAGAATAAATTTTATTAGCATTTTGGTTATTTTATCACTATCAAAGGGGTAATACTAGGGATAATACATGGACTATGGTTATAACTAGCCCTAGTCACTAGTAGGGCTAGTACCTTCACTATTCTGAAGGCATCCATTTTTCAGCACACAAATGATTTTTCATTTGATTACTAAATCATATATTGTCGTAGTATAAGTAAAAGTCACTAACTCCAAAATTTGCGATTTTGAGTTTCACACATCAAAAGATGCAGAAAATCGCGCTCTTTCCAATGTCAGAACTCATTAAGTCGTATGACATTCGGTAGAGAAGCTATCAACGTTTTTCACTTTTCACCAACCCATTTTTAATATTTGTTAGAGGCAAAAGTCACTAGTTAACTAATCAATTCAAGCATTTTTAGAAAATGGAACATTCTCAGTATTTATGACAAGCAAAAGTCATTAACTTACTACAGTTGATGATTTCTACAAGCAAATGTCATTAACTTACTATAGTTGTTGATGATTTCCATGGGCGCCCATGTAAGATGGGCCAGACGTAACCTTCCGGTGCGTTTCTGGGGTATTCCATACCCCCCAAGGAAGCGGGGGTCCGGAAAATTTGTAAAAATTAGAGCTAGAATAGCATGTTCTCAACTCAATTATTTTCACAATGGAATTTCTATTTTTCATCAAATCGATCATCGAATATGATGATGAAGTTGCCAATATGCCTAACGACCGCATGTATGGAGTTATTGAGACGCCCCTTTAGCACCCTACGTTCAGGAATTCCCGCTGGCATGAGAACACAAGTGGCGGGAAAAAATTTAATTTCAGAGAGAGAGAGAGAGAGTATTGGCAGTAGTTGACGACATTCCTGGCGTCCTGGAGAAGCCTCTTCCAGCATGCCTGCAGCTCTGGAGAATCCAGCACTAATGGACGAAGGGTGCTGGTGACTCATAGCATGCGACAGCTCATAAATTCTGAATTCTCCTACTTCTCCTCCTCCTCCTCCTCCTCCCTCTCCTTAACCCCTTCCTAACGACCTTTAATTTATGACTGGAATGCAAAGCTCCAGTCTCCAAGGACGAACGCAATCGAACTGTGAACCAACCTTCTTATCACCCGATATGCCTCACCCTCACTTGGGTATTTGCGTCTTGGCTTTAGATTAACTACTCGGCTCTAGTTTTAGATTCATGCGGTCCTATACGCTGATGAATTCGATAAAAAAATAAGACCACAGGGAACCGACTCAGATTAGACTTAGGCTAGGCGTACACCGGTTAGTCAAGACAAGACAGGACGAGATTAGTCACGTTTAGTCACAGTACTTCACATAGTTGCTTATGAAGCAACACACACCGATTAGTCATTGCATCGGTGTGTGCTGCTTCATAAGCAGCCATGTGAATTACTGTAACTAATTGTGACTAATATTGTCTTGTCTTGACTAACCGGTGTACGCCTAGCCTTAGAGTTAGATTAGATTAGATCAGACTTAGAACAGACTAGAGATTAGTGCTTCTCTATGATAAGACGTTTTGGACATGGTGTCTTTGTTTTCATCCTATATGTAAGTTTATAGTTTCATACTATGTTGAATAAATGAATAAATAAAAAGATATGTATCTTGATTTCATATTCTCTGCTCGTTACATAATAAATTAATAGATAGATGGAAAGAGCCAGATATGAAATAAAAAACAGATTTTACAAAAATCATTCTCACGAATTTCATAAAAAAGTAAACATTAGTTCATCTTCTGAGACAGTGTCTGCTTGGATGCTATAAGACGAGGAGTGGATTGTACGCATCACACTCCCCACCCCTCTCAAAATGGCCGACTCCAGTCACTTCTAAAACCAGTCGATTCCCGTGATTCACCCGTTATTACATACAGTAATATCACAATATTAGGTTAAATAATATCACGATTCAAATCATATAGCCTACAGTATTAGATAATGAAAGAAAGAATTGAACAATGAATATATATATACACACTCCTCTCCTAGAACTAGTCTGCGTGTGAGGAGAAATGATAACACTAATATAGTGGAATATCACTAGTAATATTCATTTAATTTGGCGGATGGCGAATAACTTTCATTTAAAATCTCTATGGTAACGGGTAATGTTCTGTTGATTTCTTTTTTAAATATGTTTTTTACATGCTATATACAGTATTTAGCCTATGTGAAAAAAATTGAACAGAAAATCACCCGTTACCATAGAAATGTAAAATGAAAGTTATTTGCCTTCCGCCAAATTAAATGAATATTCTTCTACATTTAGAAGAACAAAGTCACAAATTCATCTCACAGGAATAATATGAATGAACGGAACATGATATTGATGAAGAAAAAAGTATAATTATATACAAATAACAATCGATAAAGTAATTGAATCCCAGCAAATTCACAACGTTGCTGCGTCGTGATTGGTTGAGGGCGTGGCCTACAAGTGAGCCTCGTGCTCTGACTGGCTGTAAGCTCCTCCCACTTTTTGGGCGTTCCTCCTATCTCGTCTTATCATTGGCCCACAGTTTCAATGGCAGTAAAGTAAATGGAGACTCTTGGGAATGATCAACGACTCATTGATAATGTTGTTTCTTCAACATTTTATGTTGGAAAGTTTATGTGGGAAACAAGTCTTCTGTCTCTTATCAAATTATAATGTAAAGTTTAATTATGAACTAAGGAATCATCATCCATATTGGATCGAGCTAATGTTTATAATATTAGAATCACTACGTGACAATACTATGTATTTCCAGTCTTGTAAAACACTTGTCTTACTAATGATTACCTATTTGGATCCTCCTAATGAATAAGATAAGGTAATGCCCTTAAATACGTAATAATTAAAAAAATCATTTATGATCTCTCTGAAATTGATTTTTTTTCTTGGATAGAAAACCAAATTTCTTCCTCTTATTTATTCCTTTCAGTTACATAATTATTATCATCATTTTAATTTTAGTTCAAGCTCTTTCTAACTTTATCCTACCATGGCTATGTGAAAAGGATACCCTGAGAGATCCTTCTCCATGTATGAGCATTTATGTGTTTAAACATCGCCGTTTCATGTAGGCTACATAAATTACCGTGGCGAAGCGTGGTATACTCATTTGCTCATTGCCGGGTATTTTTCCTATAAGAAATATACCCGGTTATGACCAAATAAGTATACCACGCTTCGCCACTAATAAATTACCATCAAAATTAGGAAGAGAAGACAGAATGTCAAAAACGTACATGGTGTCTGTGTTTTCGTCCTATACATACATGTATTAGGCCTACTGTGCTATTTTGAAGAAATGAATAAATAAATAATTGCTCAGCTCAAGATTTATACAGGCCTCAGTCATAGAGTATTTACTTACATATTTTTCCAACTTCCCTAATCCACCAGTTGAGCAAAAACATTTTGTTATCTACATGAATAAAGTAAATAATCCAATCCTCTCTCCTATGCAAGTTTTCGTCTTTAGTTCGTAAGCATTTGGACTTCGAGATTAGCTACACTGAGATAATAATAATATAAATTCGAACCAACCAATGAACAAGAGGGAGGGCGCTCACAACAAAAACAATGCTGAAAAACCTAATGTCAAAGTCTCGTTCCGCTTTCATTATTTTTGCCTCGTAAATGGAACCGGGAACGCACTTGCGTCTGTAATCCGTGCTGCGCGCGGGGATAAAAACTTTTTCTCTCCAATATAGCACTCATTTCAGAAAGATCTGTTCATAATGTTACATTGTAAAAAGGCCGATGCTACTCGAGGGAGATACCTCCATCATTCTCTCTCACTCGCTCTTACTCTTTTACTCACTCTCTCACTCTCTCTCATACTCTTTTACTCACTCTCTCTCTTCCAAACAGTGCACCGCCTGTTACAGTTATAAAAACATAGCTTTCGCGGCCAGGTTTTAACCTTGCTGGCTCTCATTTAAAATGCTCTTAACCTCCATCCCCCCACCCCCCGCCAACCATAGATTACCGTATTATTTTAGTTGTTGCCTTTCATGAAACGCTGTGCTGCTACACTTTATGACGTCTTCAGCAGTATGACGTCTCATTAATGCTTGCTGTAAGTGAAATGGAAATGCCGTTCTTGTTGTTTATGTTAGGTTAGGTTGAGTTAGGTTAACCTTACCTAACCTAATTAAACCACACAATCAAGAGTCTCGACTTAGATGCGACTAATGGTCTGCAGAGACATATTGAGACAATCGAGACACATGATTGTGATATTCAATTTTAAACGGTGTTTCTGAACGAAATGAATCTTGAGAGCAAAAGAAGAAGAAGAAGAAGAAGAAGAAGAAGAAGAAGAAGAAGAAGAAGAAGAAGAAGAAGAAGAAGAAGAAGAAGAAGAAGAAGAAGAAGAAGAAGAAGAAGAAGAAGAAGGAGAAGAAGAAGAAGAAGAAGAAGAAGAAGAAGAAGAAGAAGAAGAAGAAGAAGAAAAGAAGAAAGAATAAGAAAATGAGAAGAAGAAAAATGAGGAGAAAAAGGAGAAGAAGAAGAAAAAGGAGAAGAAGAGAAAGCAGATGAAAATGAGAAGGAAAAAAGTAGAAGAAGAAGAAGAAGAAGAAGAAGAAGAAGAAGAAAGAAGAAGAAGAAAAGAAGAAGAAGAAGAAGAAGAAGAAGAAGAAGAAGAAGGAAGAAGAAGAAAGAAGGGTGAAGGAGGAGAAGAGAAAGAAGAAGAAGAAAAAGGAGAAGAAGAAGAAGATTGGAAAAAGTAGATGAAAGAGGAGGAGGATTGGGAACTATTTCATGTAGTTCAATAGTCGCAGATTTATGCGACCTGGGAAGTCCTAGTTTCAATAGAATGCGTGAAGCGCAAGACGAGAAGCATGACGAAAGGAAAGTCGAAACGAAAATCGACAAGGTGTGGAATGCTGCTTGTATAGCATGCTTTGTTGCACAGAAAATCGACCAAGTGTGGACTTGTGGGCATGAAACAGCTATGTAACAATAACTGGAAGCTTGCTGGTCTAAAATGTTTGGTTTAGTGGATGAAACGACAAATTGTGGTAAGCCTAACCGTTCAATTCACTCTTATTAATGATAGCTGTGGTTAGCCAATGCTGATTGAATGCAACTGAAACATCAAACCAAGCTCACTGCTTGGGGAATGATGGTTTTGTTCGTGAACTGGACAAATAATATCACTGCAAGGCTTTACATTGACTAGAATTCTATTATAATTTGAGAAGGATAATAAAATTCGCCACTCCACAGCAACAGTGTAACCTATCTATTGTGTTTCAGATGTCTCATGTTTTGAGAAAGATATTGAGAAAGAATAGAAAAACATTCATAATTTGAAGGGAAAAAACTTAACCGAACTGACAATACAGTTTTAATGAAGAGTACGCTAGTGCTAATCTATCTATACATATAAAAGCGAAATGGCACTTATTCATTCATCAGCAGAACTAAAAATCTACAGAACCAAATGCGTTCAAATTTGGCATGCATGTCCAGTTGGACCTTTAGGCTAGGCGTACACCGGTAGTCAAGACAAGACAAGACTAGATTAGTCACGTTTAGTCATAGTACTTCAAATAGTTGCTTATGAAGCAACACACACCGATTAGTCATTTCATCGATGTGTGCTGCTCCATAAGCACTATAAGCAGCCATGTGAATACTTTGATTAATCTCGTCTTGTCTTGTCTTGACTAACCGGTGTACGCCTAGCCTAAGACGCCTACTAAGAACGGTTTTTGAAAACATCCCAAAGATACGCCCAATATTCGCGTTTTTCCAACGATTTGTGCGTTTTCTCAGATTTTTCGATAACTAATTGGCAGAGAATGTTGAAATTTGGTACTTAGATTCGTTCAAGGTCTGAAAATAATCTGTTAAGAAATCTTTGAGATTCTCCCAAAATTACGCCAGAAATCGGCGTTTTTGCAGTTTTCAATGCGTATTTGCAGATTTTTCAACAACGACTGAACTAAGAACGTTCAACCCTTTTACACAGGCTCAGCTAAGGTATAAGAAAATTGAATTGAAGTGAATAATCCTCAAACAAGGCCTGATACTGATGTTTTTCCAGTTATTCTTTGCGTTTTTGAGGCGTTTTTTTATGTATTCGAAGAACGACTGCACTAAAAAAGTTCGAACTTGATGTGCAGTGACCTGCTGGTCTTATTGTTGTATGTTCCAGGGGGCGGAGCCAACCGGCTAGCCCGCTAAGGCGAGCGAAGCGAGACTGCTGGCTAGTACATTATATTTTGAGGAAAAATATTGCCAAAGCAGTAAATATTCTCCCTTAAACCTTGAAGAGCGTACTTTTTAAAACAGTCTGTATCAACTATTTAAATGAGATTAAGTTTCTGTTCAATTTGATTACACTGCAGTTAATCTGTACGTGAAATTGGTCAGTTACTGCAACTCAACAAATCCGAGTTCCTTGTTTCAAACAAAACCAGTCTTTGAGCATTCTGCTGCTTCTGAACAAATTCACGAATATTGGAGTGCTGGCTTATATCGAAGACAATGCTCTATCTATATCAAGTAGAATATATATTTCCTTTGAAGCGGCCTTATTTAGAGCAGAAGGTCTGGCGACAGTCCGTTTGATTCAACTTTGCAATCGGCCTTTAAAGCACTACAGTTTGACTCTAAATGGATTTAATTCACTTGTGAGGGTTCAATGAGTTGGGTCTTTCTCTGTCTTCCTTCAATTTCGCGCGTTCTCTTTCTTCTCTGTCTCTTCAATGCTTTCACTCATTCTATCATCCTTAGGGCCGGTTTCTCCAACGACAGTTAAACCAATTTTCAGTTTAAACTTACGTTTCACCACTCACTAGAAACTTTTTTGTCAGAAAGTCCGATGTTCGAACAGCTGACCATTTGATTCAATGTTAGCATCATTGTTACTCAATGTTACTCTCACTCATTTTATTCCTACCTTTCTTTCTCACTTCCCATCTCTTTCTTCTGTCCTACAATCAGTATTCTCTATCTTTTTTCTCTCCTTTCTCTTATTTTCTCTTTCTTCTCTATTTTCTGTTTCTCATCTTCATTACTCACTCTCTCATCCTTATTCTCACCTATTCTATTCCTACCTTTCTCTCTTACTTCCAATCTCTTTATTCTCTCGCTGATCTTCTTTCCTGCTCTCATCTCTTTCCTTTCCTTCATTTCTCATTTATCTATCTCTCTCTCTACATTCATCACCTTACTCTCACAATATTCTTACATTTTAGAAAATTCCATTCCTCTATATCTATCTATATTCGTAGCCTCATTTTCCCGGGTTTCATCAACAATAAAAAGCAACAGCATCTATTTAATTACCTATTTATTAATTATTCTATTTAATTAATCCATCACTAAATACTGTATATTTAATTTGGCAATTTCAATGCATAAGCCCTATTGTTTCTCGTGTTAAATTTTCATTTTTATCTCAATTCATTGCACGAAAATACCACCTCGGTCAACTTTGAAATTCAAATTTAAATGTATTCGTTCACATCAGTACAAATCAGATTACATTACTTCGAAATACAATTACTACAAGAATGATACAGTGAACGTAAGAGCTTTACAGTTTATAATACAGTGAACAATAGAATAGTTCTATATTCTGTAATCACTGCGCTTTGAAATTAGAATAGAATGAATAGAATTAGAATCTTCTTCTTCTTCTTCCCTCTTATTCCCTTCCTCCTGTCTCTTATCTTCTCCCTTCACTTCTTCTGCTTTTTCTTTGTCTCTCTCCTTTCACCTATCTCCTTCTAATATTCTGTAGCATAATATATAATATTATTCGTATGAATTCAAACAATCCATCAGACTCTCCCCTGATTGGTCGGCAACGCACAACGCAGCTGATTTTGAATTCTGTCGTAAGATGGCAGCAGTTACTGGGTTATTCAAGTTACAACTGCATTCAGCAATGAAAATACTTGAACAATGCTTGACTGTGTATAAAATTCTTCCATGAATCGTAGCATAATTTGTAAATCATGTAGCCTCCAAACTCCGCCTACTAACTCTTGATAAGCCAGCAATGAAAGACTCAGCTACTTCTGAATTCGACCGGTAGATGGCTGCAGTTACTGGGTGATTTACTGCTTCAATTTTCACAGACACGCCTCCAAGCTCCGCCTCTCTCCCCTGATTGGTCGGCAATGCCCAATGCTGCTAGTTCTGAATTCTGTCATAAAATGGCAGCAGTTACTGGGTCATTCAAGTTACAACTTCATTATTCCGCCGTCTAGATGTCAGAGGTGTTCTACATTCATTCTTATCCAATGGGAAAGAACAGATTCTTTCTATTAAACATGGATATTCGATATTCTTAATAAATAAAATAGTGTATTATATTGTGAAATATTTATTTCAATAGTAGACTAAAATTTTCAATTCAATTTTGATAAAAGCGATTAGTTTGACAATCATCAATATTTATGACACACGTAGATTATTTATTCAATCATGGGAAATTCTACTACAGATTTTCCGAGAACGACTGGTCCAAAAAGACTGAATTTGTCATACAAAAATATTTGAGGACTTTAAAGGTATACTCGACCCCTCTCAACTACTTCTTCGAATGTGTTGAAGTATTATGTCAACCAAGAAATATCTTCCATATATTCTCTCTCCATAAACGTATTATGTAGGCTTTTCCAGGCGTATTCAGGCATTTTATTAGACCTATTTTGGCTTTCCAGGTGTGTTTATATTTACATACCTGTTTGTATATATTATTTGTCCTTGAATTTCTCGAGAAATATTCAAAATTCAAATTCGAATTTATTGATTTCAAGTACATACAAGATACAATTTCTTATACAAATAATACATACATAAAAATCAATTTTAACTCATATAAGACTATTCGTGTGATCGTGAGCTATACAATTTTTTATACATTATGTGATAAATTAACGTTATACACACATTATGTATAATATAACTGTTGCAAAGAAAAAACATAACATACTTAAGTTATAATACTTTCTTACATTAATGAATTCCCACATTAATAATTATATTTTGGCTGTGATAAAATTCACGTATTTTATTCATTACGGTATTGCATTTTTCAACTAATAAATTTCATCATGAATACATAATAGTAGATTGAAGATTCACATTTTTAGCCTTTTTATTATTAAAAGCTGTAACGTGATAATTAAATCAGTTCAGGTGGCTTGGAAAAAATGGATAACTGAAATTTCAACAGCAAATAAATTAATATCGAAATGGATGCCTTAACTTTGATAAATTAAATATACCTCGACAAAATAAATATGTCCTAGATCATTGACTTAATAATTACTCAGTTCACACACGAATTAGGACTGCACATTGAGCAGAATAGTGTGTCAGAAATTTAATCTGGGAACAGGAATAATTCCTGTTCAGAATATTGTAGGCAAGTTTCTTGCATTGCTTGTCTTGTGCAGCTGTTGGATTGTTTCAAGTTTGCTAATGGACGCAGCCTACCAGCTTTCATGCACAAACTAGTGCTGTATTAGCCAACTATACATATATATAATATGTAGCTAGACATATATGTATTATAGTAGAGTAGAATAATGGAACAGGATATTAGGTAACTTTGGGTTCAACATGACTAGCATTGTATCAAGTTATGTTTGAGCCTTAGACTTAGAGCCTTAGGTAAGTAAACCATAAGGTTCAGATAGACCAGGTTCAGACCTTGAAGCGCAGACCATATATAAGGTTCATTGATCAGATTCATCTCAGGTACTGCCTGAAATGAATCTGATCATCTTAGGCAGTACAAAATATTCCAGTAACTTTCTAAAACAAGGCTACGAGAGTCCAGTTTACAGAAACTGTATAATCACAGTGTGGTCATTGGTGTGAAAAGGTCCATAACAGAGTGTTGGAACATTTTTTATTCTCAAAATTTGCCAAATTTTTCATTTCTGATATGGGATTACAGGCAAACTCATTTTTCAAACTAATTTTGAGAAATGGACAAAATTCTCATTAGGCTAGGCGTACACCGGTTAGTAAAGACAAGACAAGACAAGACGAAATTAGTCACGTTCAGTCACAGTAATTCACATAGTTGCTTATGAAGCAACACACACCGATTAATCATTGCATCGGTGTGTGCTGCTTCATAAGCAGCTATGTGAATTATTGTGACTAAACATGACTAATCTCGTCTTGCCTTGTCTTGAATAACCAGTGTACGCCTAGCCTAAGTAAACATTGAAATCAAACGGAAAATCATAATTATGTTATGTTGAGTGATTCACTTCTTACCTGGAATTTTCCTTTACCCTAGTATTAGTTTTCATCATTTTCACACAATACCAAGAGCAGAGAGACTATGTTGGAAAAGTATTTTTTGATGTTGTTTCTCTCAAAATAAGTTTGATAAATGAGTGAATGGGTTGATGTTTGCCTGTAGTCTCATATCACATTAAAACATTTGGCAGAAGAATGGCGACGGCTGGAAAAAAAATGATCTCCACATAGTGTATGGGGTGCTTCACACAATAATTGGTCATACTGATACTGAATTGGTCAGGCCAATTCACAAGCGGTCCTTGCGCTATTCTCTACTGCTATAATACAGTACTCTCTGTAGTTATAACCAGCTGTTCATCGAGAGTTGACAGAAAAAGGCTCATCCTATCGGCACGGTTAGGCCAATTCACAAGCGGTCCTAGCGCTATTCTCTTCTGCTATATAAGACAGTACTAGGATAGGAATGTTTGTGTCAGGGATGACTGTTACCTAAAAAAAACTGTCACTCTTCGGACGATGATGACCTTGCTCTGTATTGGCGGCCGCAAGCGCTCTGTACCGTTTAGTTATAGTTTTAAGGAGGAGCCTTTCTGTCAACTCTCGATGAACAGGGTAATATAAGGAGGAGAAGGAGAAGATAGAAGAGAGGAGAGAAGAAAGTGAAGGGGAGAAGAAGAAGGTAATAAGAAGAGGAGGAAGAAGAAGAAGAAAGAAGGTGGAGGAGAGAAGAAGAATAAGAAGAGGAAGAAGAAGAAGAAGAAGAAGAAGAAGAAGAAGAAAAGAAGAAGAGGAAAGAAGAAGAAGATGATGAGAGAAGAAGAAGAAGAGAGAAGAAGAAGAAGAAGAAGAAGAAGAAGAAGAAGAAGGAGAAGAAGAAGAAGAAGAATAAGAAGAAGAAGAAGAAGGAAGAGGAGAAGAAGGAGGAAAAGAAGAAGGAAGAGGAAGAAGAAGAAGAAGAAGGAAGAAGAAGAAGAAGAGAAGAAGAAGAAGAAGAAGAAGAAGAAGAAGAAGAAGAAGAAGAAGAAGAAGAGAAGAAGAAGAAGAAGAAGAAGAAGAAGGAGAAGAAGAAGAAGAAGAAGAAGGAAGAGAGAAGAGAAGAAGAAGAAGAAGAGAAGAAGAAGAAGAAGAAGAAGAAGAAGAAGAAGAAGAAGAAGAAGAAGAAGAAGAAGAGAAGAAGAGAGAAGAAGAAGAAGAAGAGAAGAAGAAGAAGAAGAAGAAGAAGAAGAAGAAGAAGAAGAAGAAGAAGAAGAAGAAGAAGAAGAAGAAGAAGAAGAAGAAGAAGAAGAAGAAGAAGAAGAAGAAGAAGAAGAAGAAGAAGAAGAAGAAGAAGAAGAAGAAGGGTTTGAAGAAAGAAAGAGAAAGTAAAAGGAGAGAAGAAGAAGAAGAAGAATAGGAAGAAGAAGAAGAAGAAGAAGAAGAAGAAGAAGAAGAAGAAGAAGAAGAAGAAGAAGAAGAAGAAGAAGAGAAGAAGAAGAAGAAGAAGAAGAAGTAAAAGAGATAAGAAGATGAAGAAGTAAAAGAGATAAGAAGATGAAGAAGTAAAAGAGAGAAGAAGAAGAAGAAGAAAGAAGAAGAAGAAGTTTTTGTTAAGAATAAAGATGAATAGGTAATTGAAGTTAGACCGACCTTGTCCCTGATCTCCTGTCTCATCTTTTCACGTTCCTCCTCCATTTTGCGGTGCTTCTCCTTTCGCCGCTCCTCGGCCTCCCTGATCGCCTCCTGTCGCTCCCGCTCCGCCTCCTCCTCCTTCTCCTTGTCATCTCCGTCGTCATCGCCTCCCACTGCTCCTGCACACAAGACAAAACAAAACAATTAAGAATGTTCCACTCAGAAACCGCATATTTATACAATAAATTGTTCACTAAAGTTGATTTTGATTTTGGAACTATACTTCTTTAATGCTCATCAAACATGGCAATCACATAATCATATCTCTCGGACTGTAAGAAAAATATTTTTATCAATCAGTCAACAACAATAATAAAGTACAGTACTAGTTTTGTGAACAGAAGTAGACCTCACGCAGTTATCTTGTATTGTATTATTACAATCGTGTCCCACAGAGATACATTCTGTATAGTGGCGAAGCGTGGTATACTTATTTGGTCATCGCCGGGTATATTTCCAATGAGAAATGTACCCGGCGATGACCAAATAAGAATACCACGCTTCGCCCCGGATACCGTACAAGATCCTGTCAAGATGTTGAGTAAGATTTTACTCTAGTCTTAAATTGAAATTGATTCACTCAATTTTACTATCAAGTCAAGAGGCTCAGAGATCCAGTAGAGCACCAGCACTACCTTACTCTCCTACACCTTATGGCTGGGTTTCACGATTCCAGTAGACGTTCAGGTTACTGGAGGCAGGTGGATCATAAATGATCGTCTACTCTATACAAACAAATAGTCCAATGCACACCAGTCTTCTTCTTCTTCTCCTCCTCCTCATCCATCTTCCCCTTCTTCGTCTTCTTCTTCTTCTTCTGCTTCTTCTTCTTCTTCTTCTTCTTCTTCTTCTTCTTCTTCTTCTTCTTCTTCTTCTTCTTCTTCTTCTTCTTCTTCTTCTTCTTCTTCTTCTTCTTCTTCTTCTTCTTCTTCTTCTTCTTCTTCTTCTTCTTCTTCTTCTTCTTCTTCTTCTTCTTCTTCTACTTCAATAATTAAGAAACTGTAATGATTGCGTTATAACACGGTCGTAGTTTGAAATAGATCTTGTAACTTTCGTCAGTATTTTCCCTTTCTTCTGTAATATTCCGTGTTTATTCCTTTTTTATCTCTGTGTAATCTCCCATCAGTACTTTTCCGTGATTCTGTAATTTTCCATTGTGAATTATTTCTTGTGTCATCAGTACTTTTCCATACTTCGGTAACTTTCCATTGTTATCTTCATCTGTTGATCTATGTAATTTTCCACGAGTTTCTTCAGTAGGCTACTCCTGTAATTTTCCGTGTTTGATTATTGTCCTCAGCTTTGTGTAATTTTCCATGAATATTCTCTGGTATTTCTGTAATTTTCCATTGTTGTCTTTATCTGTTGCTCTGAGTAATTTTCCACGAGTATTATTCAGTAGGTACTCCTGTAATTTTCCGTGTTCAATTTTTGTCCTTAGCTTTGTGTAATTTTCCATAAATATTCTTCGGTAGTTCTGTAATAGATTTTTTCTTCTTCTCCTTCTTCTTCTTCTTCTTCTTCTTCTTCTTCTTCTCCTCCTTCTTCTTCTTCCCTCTTATTCCCTTCCTCCTGTCTCTTATTTCTCCCTTACTTCTCCTGCTTTTTCTTTGTCTCCCTCCTTCGTCGGCAATGCACAATGCAGCTAGTTCTGAATTCGGTCGTAAGATGGCAGCAGTTACTGGGTCATTCAAGTTTCAACTTCATTCAGCAATGAAAAAACTTGAACATTGCTTGACTGTGTATAAAATTCTTCCATGAATCGTAGCCTAATTTGTAAATCATGTAGCCTCCAAACTCCACTTACTATCTCTTGATAAGTCAGCAATGAATGACTCAGCTAGTTCTAAATGCGACCGGTAGATGGCTGCAGTTACTGGGTGATTTACAGCTTCAATTTTTACAGACACGCCTCCAAGCTCCGCCTCTCCCCTGATTGGTCAGCAATGCAGAACGCAGCTAGTTCTGAATTCTGTCGTGAGATGGCAGCAGTTACTGGGTCATTCAAGTTACAACTTCATTATTCCGCCGTCTAAATGTCAGAGGTGTTCTACACTCATTCTTAAAACCAACGGGAAAGAACAGATTCTTCCTATTGAACATGGATATTCGATATTCATAATAAATAAAATAGTGTTTTATATTGTGAAATATTTATTTCAATAGTAGACTCCAATTTTCAATTCAATTTTGATAAAAGCGATTAGTTTGACAACTATCAATATTATTATGACACAATGTAGATTATTCATTCAATCATTGGAAATTCTACTACTAATGTTAGAAACGTTAGTTTTGATGTTGTTTCTCTTAAAAGAAGATTGACAGATGAGTGAAGAGGTTCATGTTTGCCTGTAATCCCATATCAAAATAAAAAAATTTGGCAAAAGTATGGCGGCGGCGGGAAAAAATGATCTACACATAATGTTATGGAGTGCTTCACACAAATGGCCTCACTGTTAGGGCCTGGTCACATACGATTGTGGTTCGCTTTACTTTACACCACTTCACTAGAAGAGCCACTTTGATTGTGGTTTTGTGAAGCTTTGTTAGTGAAGTGTAGTAATAAAGTAAAGCAAACCACAATCGTATGTGACCGGGCCCTTACTATTCACTCTCTGTGGGTTACACTAGATACATTAGTAAAGTATCACCTGAGCTGTATCTCACCTCTACTGACATTAATCAACCTGACATCAGCTCTACCAAGAATACTCCTCGAAACTACATTAAATTCTGCATCAACCATTTATTCTGGGCTGCACTTCTAGCAGCCATGTAACACACGTATATCAAATACTATTTTGGTTCTTCATTAGGCAGCCACGTGCGTTGACAGCTACAGCAAACATGACTATTCTTGGTCACAGCTATCTGGTGACCTGATATAGTGTATCACAGACCTGTGACAAATTCAGAAGGTTTGACAGACAACAAAATCTGCCCCACGTTAGAGCGCCAATTTAAGTGACAGCCGACACACAACTGTAAAATGTTACATTTTAACGCGAGTCTATATTCGGCAGCGTTAATGCAGCGATGTCCGACTACACGGCCGAACTGTCAGCAACGAACAAGCGAATGCCATCAACGGCTAATTCGGTTAGTGTAGTCGGCTGCACGCGTGTATGGTGGGTTGCAGCACGGACGTCTGAAGGGGCAGCTGCTGTTGCTGGTCTGACTGACACTCTTGACTGCTGACAGACAGCTGACATTGCAAACCACTCAAGGCTTTCTGAATAATGCAACCCTCAACCCCCCCCCTTCCTCACCCCCCCTCACTCACCTATATTAATGGACCACTTGACCTTTTGTTGTGTGCCATAAATATACACAGTATGTCATTCGCGCCCAAAGTAATGCACGGTCATGGTTTGATTTTTCACCCTGTCACAAACTTGAATAATTTATCAAGGCGCTGTGCTGCCAGCGTTACAGTGCCGCCTTTAGAATATATATTATCTAATTTCATTATTATGTATGTTGTCACTATTATGTGATGAACGCTTCAATTTGATTTTTTTGGAAGGCCAGTATTCGAATTTATACTAAGGTAAGATCCACGCTGTGTTGAGAATGTATCAAAAACTTTGAAGTCACTGTCACCAAATAACCACTGAATCGAAGTACAGTATTAGGTTCAATTTTCAATACTAACGCAATTTTATACATCCAAAATATCCTTAAAGAAGTGACCTTCATGTTCACCAGTGAAGAACGTCCCCTACTACCGCTTCTCTCAGTTAAAAAGATAAAGTCTTGAGACAAATGAGCAAATTTAAACCAACCCAACTTACCATTCCTAGAATAATATAGAAACAAGTTCACCCAGTGCAGCGCAAAGCGCCGCTTGCTTGCTCGCTCAGTACTGTTTAGTTTGGGAATACAGTATCATTGCAACCGACTTGTATCAGTGTGAGCTTCCTCTAGATTTCACATCAAATCTCGCAACAGAGGAAGCACAGTAGAAAAAAAGTTTTTAATATAATAAATTTCAGGTAAGGAAACAGTGTTATTTAATGATCTACAGTATTTTTCTTTGCCATTAATAATAATACTACTGTAATGATGTTCATTTCATGATATTTGTTTGATTTCATGCATTACAGAGTTTCCAGGTATCCTTCTATTTCTATTTTTTCTAATTTCCTCTGACTTTTCTCTCCAATTCCACAAATCTAAGGATAGGCATACACCGGTTGGTCAAGACAAGACAAGACGAGATTAGTCACGTTTAGTCACAGTAATTCACATAGTTGCTTATGAAGCAGCACACACTGATGCAATGACTAATCGGTGTGTGTTGCTTCATAAGCAACTATGTAAAGTTCTGTGATTAAACGTGACTAATCTTGTCTTGTCTTGTCTTGACTAACCGGTGTACGCCTAGCCTTACTTCTGAAAGTGCTTCTTGACATTGCTAATAAAGGCAAAGTACAATCGCATTAAGGCCCTATCGAGTCCTTGATAATACTAAATAGTTGCTATTCTTGCATGGTTATTCATACATTTTCATTTCAAGTTTCAATTTGTTTTATTTATTTCCACTATCCGCATTCGCAACGGCAAAAACCTACCTTAAAACAAACTTTATTGTAAAAATAAAACCGGAGATGTCATTGTCAGTCCAGGGTTCCTAGCGAAGTGAACGTACTGTACCAAGAAGTGGAATCAGCGAATACTTTTGAAGAATGGAAATGGAGGCGACTGAGAAACGTGACAGATCACAGGTGAAGAGTTTGGGAGAGAGAGAGAAAGATAGTGAAGGAGAGTGTGAGTGATGGAGTTGAGAGTGTGAGTAAGAGAGAAGGAGTGACGACAAATGGTGACCGATTGAATGCCGTGTGAGATCAAGAATGTCCGTGCAACCAATCATTCACGCGATTTCCACCTCTAAAATGAATGACTCACGCCAAATTTAACCGTTCACTTTCATCTCTTACGAATTCTTCGTCCTCGACTTTACCTTCTTCTTCTTCTTCTTCTTTTTCTTCTTTTCTTCTTCTTCTTCTTCTTCTTTCTTCTTCTTCTTCTTCTTCTTCTTCTTCTTCTTCTTCTTCTTCTTCTTCTTCTTCTTCTTCTTCTTCTTCTTCTTCTTCTTCTTCTTCTTCTTCTTCTACTTCTTCTTCTTCTACTCCTTCTCCTTTTTTTATTCTTCTTCCTCTTCTTCATAATCTTCTTCATCATCTTCTTCTTCTCCTCCTCCTTCGTCCTCTTCTCTTTCTCCTTCTCTTTTTCTCCTCCTTCTTATTCTCTTTCTTCTTATCCTTCTTCTTCTTCTCCTCCTCCCCCTCATTCTTCTTCTTCTCCTCATCCTATTTCTTCTTCTTCTTTTTCTTCTTCTCCTTACTCCTCCAATACACATTCTCCTTCTATTCTAGTTGTCTGTGTTCACATGAAAATCTCGTAATAAGTTATTCATAACCTCTCGTATAATACCATTAATAAGAATAAGCTAAACTAGACTAACCAACTATTACCAAAGAGAAAGCAAACGCCAAGAAAGGTTGATTTACGCTTTTTCTATGTTATTACCAAACAATTACTAAATACAAACTGTTATTACTATAAAACTGCAAAAAATTCAAACTGCACTGCACTGCTAGGACATTTAGCCTAAATGTTCATTTATCGAATATCTGATCTTTCCATTAATCAGATTGAATTCGGTACTTATAGGTGAAAATTTCTCCAATCTATACGTGCAAATCTCTTCAATTTATGCCTTTCCCAACTCAAGCATGTCTGATGTCTGTTACATTTGCAGTAAATTAGTGACAAGGAGGCCCCTTGCCTCGCAAACCTCCCTTAGGTGCGTTTCAGAGTTGGAATATTCAACCCCCTTCCACCCCCTACTGTTGCCAGTTGATTGCATGCTGGCACGCACAGAGGCCTCCCTTCGTACAAGGCGCGGACGTTTCCCCTGTTTATCCATTAATAGTGGGGCTACCATCCCAACCTGAAGACAAGTTACACAAAAAAAGTTTGAGCTCGAACACGAATGTCAACAGTGCTGAGTTGGCAATAAACAGTCGGAGATATTGTTTCGATTACAGCCACAAAGAAGATAGGAAACTTTTTTCTCCTTTCTTCTTCTTCCATTCTTCTCTGTGGTACAGCCTCATCGGATATTCCTCGAGTTGTGTGCTGTTATCACTTTAGTGCTTTTCATCCTTGAAGACAACTGGCCAGCTTCGTACGTTATCCAATTGGAATGTCCGGCAATGTTGTCATATTGTGTGCTGCTTCAAGTCTTTCATAAGGAAATTACTTGTCTAAAAGTGCTTCTACTCTATTGAGGATTATTTCGGCACAGATTTTACAATAAATGAAAAGACAAGATGTTGTCAAACCACTGATTTATTAGAAAATCGAGATACCGGTTTCGGTTGTTACACCATTATCAATCTCTGGTAAACTTAACGTACAGAGCAGCAGTATTTATACTAACGGTAAAGCACCGCTATTGGTAGACGCTTTAGCCAATGACCGTGAACGGCTGCCATTGGCCTAGACAAGCTCCTCCCCGATTAGCGGTTCATTCAAACATTACAAAATGGCGATTCAAACAGAAAACACAATTGAAGATCAATAAATGGCTACAATAACCTGAGAAATAAATGAAACAGTATTACGGAAGAATAAGAAAAACAAAGGAATAAACTAATACCGTAATATCTGCCTAACAAATTAAGATAAAATGAGATTTGTGGTGTTGTTTCGATTGAAATGAATTTGGTCATTCAAACTCAACTGTTGATCATCTTTTGTTACCCTAGTTATTTCTAGAGCTTCCAGTATGTTGAGAATTCTTCCCTTGTTATTAAAATGCAGAAACTCAACATTCTCCTCGGCCTTGAACTTGTGATTATTTGTTATCAAATGTTCAGCAAAGTTTGATTAGTAATGGAGAATGGTAGCAAGTTTGTAATGTAGATTCAAACTTTGCTGAACATTTGATAACAAATAATCACAAGTTCAAGGTGTAAGAATTTGAGCTGAGTTTAACAAAAGATGATCAACAGTTGAGTTTGATCATATCAAAATTGAAAAATTTGGCAAAAGTATGGCACTGGCGGAGAAAAAATGATCACCACATACGGTTATGGAGTGCTTCACACAAATGGCCACACTGTTATTATACAGTGTCTCTAGAAATGACTTGCTTTTAAAAACGATTGCGTTCCCCACTATCAATTGCAGTCATCGGGTCTATTGAGACAAATGATTGACTGGCACGGTAATTACTGTAGAATACCATAGAGACCATAGGGAGATAGACCCACCTTCTGGCTTTCAGGTTCAGTAGCAGAGAATCGAATGTAGATTATCGATGGATGGCATTGTAAGGGGGGATATCTGCAATTGACCAGCATAAGGGGAGAGCATATAGCATAGAACATGGGGCCGCGCAAATTTATGATTACAGCATACGTCACATCCGCCGCTGACAGCATAATTTGCTGTTGCACTTACAACATACATGAATCATCCTCCTATGCTTTCTCCCTCACTCTCTCTCACTCTCCAATCCGTATTAATGACAGATGAACTGACACATGACTCGAACATTCCTCACATGTTTGATTAGCTGCTCGGATGGCTAATTGAGTTGGAATTAGAAGTTTGTCAATAATGTTAATTAGATAATAATAATTATTATTATTGTACAATAATACACTGGGCAAAGCTTGTCAAGAACAGTAGTATCATATTATGATGATGATGATGATGATGATGATCATCATCATCATCATCATCCAATCATCTTCTTCTTCTGCTTCTCCTTCTTCTCCTTCTCCTTCTTCCTCCTCCTCCTCCTTCTTCTTCTCCCACTCCACCTCCTTTTGTTCTTTTCTTCTTCTTCTTCTTCTTCTCCTTGTTCTTCTTCTTCTTCTTCTTCTTCTTCTTCTTCTCCTCCTTCTCCTTCTCCTTCTTCTTCTTCTTCTCTTCTTCCTTCTCCTTCTTATCCTCCTCCTCCTCCTCCTCCTTCTTCTCCAACTCCACCTCCTTATTTTCTTCTTCTTCTTCTTCTTCTCCTTCTTCTTCTTCTCCTCCTCCTCCTTCTTCTCCACTCCACCTTTTTTCTTCTTCTTCTCCTTCTTTTCTTCTTCTCTTCTTCTTTTTCTTCTTCTTCTTCTTCTTCTTCTTCTTCTTCTTCTGCTTCTTCTTCTTCTTCTCCTTCTACTTAGTACGATACTACTTAATCTTCTCATCTACTAACAAAGTACGGAAGATTTTTATTCTTATAGTTTTACAGTATCTGAACACTGAAATAATCTACATTATCGAACAATTTCGCCTCCCATAGAGTTATTTTTCCTCTCCCATCCAACTTTCGATAATACGAACTCTCGATAATTCACAGTATTTCTCTGGCTCCTACAAATACACGTTTTCGAGAGTCGACTATTTGTCAGTGTTTTAGTATATTGTATTGTAACTTGTATCATGACAGATTTTTTGTGGGAAATTTTTCAAGTATAAAATTCTCATTTGATTTTCTTACATTTTCCGCACACAATTCAATCAGTGAACACATCAAGTTCAGGACTCAAATCACTCCAGGAAATGGAATCCCATGAGAGGGGAGTGGGGGGGATCAAAGACCACAAACAACTTTAGTGGAGCAAAGAATAGGCTGTCCAGAGAGCCGACGATGACAACTCAATTTGCTGGAACATCAATTGCTGGAGAGAAAGATATAGAGATAGATAGAAAAGAGAGAGAGAGAGTGAGAAAGAGTGAGTGAGTGAGAGAATAACAGCTCTGGAGCCAATGAGCCGGCGGCGGCACTTCACATTCATGAAAAGGATGAATTGAAGATCGCGCAAGAATGGGCCAACGTCAGAATTGAAGATGCCTTCAGAATGGGACGACGACGTCAAAAACAGATGGGCCGTTTTCTATCACCCACTTTTCTGACTCACTACCTCTGCTGGCCTCTCCCTTTTACTCTCTCTCTATCTATCTATCTCTCTCTCGTCCGTCTTCCGTACGGTTATGTATAATAGAAAAGACCCCGCTCGACTATAAGAGAGGGCAAGAGTCAATTATTGTGGTCTGACTACCGGCTCACTTCTCAAGGGCTTCCCCATTGTCATGCCTAATTAAACGTTGAATAAATTGATTGGAAAATTCCCTTGTGGCTCCCATCCACCGATAGCATCCAATATTGCTGAGGGTCGTTAGGATTCGAGTGCAAATCAGTAGATAGTTTAGGAGTTGAGTGGAAAAAATAAAACACTAACAAATTAATTACGGGGTAATACTGATCTGGATAACACGTGTTTGTTTTGGAATTTTAACAAAAATGTGATTGAGCTATCTCACAAAGTGTATAATTATGGGATTTTTGTTGGAACCTTCGGGTCTCCCCACCAACCAAAGCCATACGCTAGATAGATAGATTTATGTAGGATTTATAAGCTTCGGCTTATAATATGGATTGAATAATATACAATCTTAAAAGCTCATTTATTTTTCACCACGACTTGGAACTCCTAGAATTCAGTCGTGAAAGTTAAAAACCTTCAAAATGAAAAGAATAATTCATAAATATCAAAAATACAAAATATTAAAAACCTTCATACCTCAGTTGCCAATCTGCTTAAAAATGTGCAAATCAAGCATGAAACAATAATTATTGTCGTGCAAAAAACGAGAGTAATTCTTCACATCGAAGTGTAACTTATATCTCTTTCAACGTAATATGGAAGTAATATTGATGATTCTAATCATATTCACAATGCAATGACTTCAACCTTGATGACTCTAATGACTCTAACCTTGATAACCAATGACTCTAATGACCTTCACCTACACTTCTTTTGACTTGAGTGTACACTAATTATTTTTTCATATTTTCATTCTTGTCAAATCGTATCTTGTTAATTGACTTTTGATAGAGATAACACAAGAGTGACAAAGATACAGTCTGTGAAGAAATTACGGGACACCGATTGTCTATGGAAAATCCTACACCAGTTTATCTTCTAACAAGATCAAGTTGTTAAAAAGAGAACAGTGATTGAGCTTTATTGAAGAGAAGAGAGAGAAGAGAAAGAGAGCGAGTGAGAGAGAGGGTGGGAGAGAGAGATGACCATAGTCACCCTCTTTCAGCCTTGAACAGCCCCGTATAGGTTGAGGTTCATTTTGAGGCAGTGGTTTGCAACCAACCCCCACATCCCTAAACTACCCCTCCCCCCCTAACACCATTAAATAAAATCAAATTCGAAACTCATCTCACAGTATATAGGGTTCAGAAGTAGGGGAGGGGGTGGGGGAGATGCAAGGTGTAGGGATATAGGTGTAGGATATTAGGATTACATCCTATCTTACTGTACAGGACCTGTATTATACTAACCTTGGGTGAGATAGACATGGGAAGTGATATTAGAAGGGAAGGAGGGGTTGATAGACAAGGGGGGTTCGAGGTATTTTGGAGGAGGTACAAGAAGAGGATGTGTGTACGTGAAAGGGGGTGGAGGATAAACGAAAAAGGAGAAGAAGAAGAAGAAGAAGATTAAGAAGAAAGGAAGAAGAAGGAAGAAGAAGAAGAAGAAGAAGAAGAAGAAGAAGAAGAAGAAGAAGATTAAGAAGAAAGGAAAGATGTGTGATCGTGAAAGAGGGTGGATATGGAAGGTAAACGAAGAAGAAGAAAATTGAGAAGAAAGGAGGGTTTAGAGGAATGAGGTAGAATAGAAAGAGGAAGAAAAGAATAGAGAGTGGAGATGAAAAAAAAGAGAAGAAAGAGAGAAAGGGAGAGAAAGGATAAGGAGAAGAGAGAAATAAGTTAGTGTGGACTAGGAAGAGGAGGGATAAGAAGAACTGGGATAGGGAGAGGAGGATGAAGAAGAAGAAGGAGGAGCAGAATAAGAAGAAGGAAAAGAAGAAGAAGAAGAAGAAGAAGAAGAAGAAGAAGAAGAAGAAGAAGAAGAAGAAGAAGAAGAAGAAGAAGAAGAAGAAGAAGAAGAAGAAGAAGAAGAAGAAGAAGAAGAAGAAGGAGAATCTGAAGAAGAAGAAGAAGAGGAAGGAGAAGAATAAGAAGAAAAAGAGTAAGAAGAAGAAGAAGAATAAGAAGAAGAAGAAGAAGAAGAGGAAGAAGAGGAAGATGAAGAAGAAGAAGAATAGGATTAGGAAGAGGAGGAAGAGGAAGAGGAAGGACAAGATGGAGAAGAAGGAAAAGAAGAACAAGAAGAAGTAGGAGAAGAAGAAGAAGAGGAATAGGAAGATGAGGAAGAAGAAGTAGAATAGCAAGAAGAAGATGAGGAAGAAAAAGAAGAAAAAGAAGATGGAGAAGAGAAAGATGAAGAAGAATATGAATAGCAAGAGAAGGAAGGAGAAGAAGTGAAATAGGAAGAGGAGGAGGAGGAAGAAGGAGAAGAGAGAAATGAAAAAGATGAGAAAACGGAGAAAAGGATAATCTAGATTGCCCATCCACCGAAGAGTTGATTTCATTTAGCGTGGAGCAGCAGCAGCAGCACACCTGGTGGCCGAAATACGAAACACCCGATCTGACCAGAGCCCTTAAGGGCGAAATTCCCATCTACTTTTAACTAGATTTTCGGCCTTATTGTCTCCTCACACACAACACCACCTGCCGCCTGCCAAATCTATTTATCTGCTGCTGGCCCACACTATCATTATCAGATACGGAGATTGTTTCATGCTCCTCCCCCTCCCCCCCAACCTCAAGGCCACAATTCGATATTTTCAATATGCAATTCCAGTACTCTCCCACCCCCGTGGGCCACGAAGGTTCAGGGTTCTAATCCCCATGAGTGTAAATAAGGTTGAAGGGACAGGAAATTTGGTTAGCCTAAACTAAATTGGTGTTGTTAACTGGTGAGTATGCGTAAAATTTCTAAGATTAAATTCTAGTGATAAGGAAATCGCTGATTACAGAGAAATTGGGTCCTGTATTTAAACTATATCCAATCAGTAATATAACGAAATCGAGATCTTCTCCACGGGCTTCGTTTTTAGATCATGATCGTGCTGATGTCCAAATAATCTCTAGACTTGTGCGTGGGTAATGGCAAGGATGCGGTGATGAGAAATTCAATGGAAGTTGTCATAAGCATCAAATTATCTTACATGATTATCAATCTCTGGTGTACCAGAGCAAATGAACATTTTATATTGAAATAACTTGAAAACTTGTTGTTGTCCGCCATTTTGAAATATTTCGTCAGATAAGGTTGCTTAAATTGTTTTACAGCAGACCTTCATCTTGGCCTTGACCATGCCAAATTCCAACAAAATTAGTCAAACCATTCTGGAGAATGAAAATAGAAAGTGAAAAAACAAAATGGCGACTAGGGGGGAACCAAAGAATTTTAGGACCAAATGGTACTTTTTTCTCAATTTCAATGTCAGAAAACCGCTCACGAAGTTTTTCGGTCTATTTTTGAAACACCCTGTACATTTTGTTTGAGGGTGATGCCCACATGAGCTCTAGGCTTGTGCGTGGGAATGAGAGGGATGATAATGAGAGATGACGACTGTTTTTTAGATTGGCCTTAGATAACTCATAGCATAATTTCGACTTGTACACTCACACTAACATCAAATGCTTATCATTAAACGAACACAATGAACTAGGATAAATTAACAATTCGTTTCAATTTCCGTCTCCGATATAACTTCCACAATCAACTCATTTACAAACATGTTCAATTCAAGTGCTGGCAGTAAGTCTAGATCTGAGTTTTGCAGATGCTCTGAAGCATTTCTACAGAAAACTTATTGTCTGAGTACTGCGCCACGAGTAATTTGAAAGCGCTGCATAGCGGCGGAAGATGGCAACTCGCTTGGAGTTTGGAATTATCGCTCCCCGAGGAGTGACTGGTGAGAGTTGTTCTCATGTGAGAGAAGAGGCTGCCGTTTGTTTGATAGAGTGCCGCCGTTCGCCGGAACAATTGAGAAAAGTTCACAAAGTCGAGGGTAACATTTGTTGTAAGAAAATTACATGCTTTGATAAGCTCACCAAGTAAGCTTCAGTGGATGATCTAGTCAAAGAATTACAGTCAAGAAATGCTATTTCAGTATTCCTTCTTCTTCTTCTTCTCTTCCTCTTCTTCTTCTTCTTCCTCTTCTTCTTCTTCTTCTTCTTCTTCTTCTTCTTCTTCTTCTTCTTCTTCTTCTTCTTCTTCTTCTTCTTCTTCTTCTTCTTCTTCTTCTTCTTCTTCTTTCTTCTTCTTCTTCTTCTTCTTCTTCTTCTTCTTCTTCTTCTTCTTCTTCTTCTTCTTCTTCTTCTTCCTCCTTCTTCTTCTTCTTCCTTCTTCTTCTTCTTCTTCCTCCTCTTCTTCTTCTTCTTCTTCTTCTTCTTCTTCTTCTTCTTCTTCTTCTTCTTCTTCTTCTTCTTCTTCTTCTTCTTCTTCTTCTTCTTCTTCTTCTTCTTCTTCTTCTTCTTCTTCTTTCTTCTTCTTCTTCTTCTTCTTCTTCTTCTTCTTCTTCTTCTTCTCTCTCTTCTTCTTCTCTTCTTCTTCCTTCTTCTTCTTCTTCTTCTTCTCATGCATTTATTTGTATTGTTCGTCAGGAATAGCTTGGCTTTTGTGTTGGTGGAACAATGTATCATTCAATAGAGTAGGCTATTTAATTATTATCATTGCATTAATTTTAAATAATAATTACCATTAGTAACATAGCCAAAACTAGTTACCTTATATGGCAAAGATGAGGACCAATATCACAACGTACCTGCAATCAAAAGATAACAATATTATTAGAAGTGTTATAAAGACTTGATAATTAATAGAATAGAATAGAATAGCTGCCTTTATTTGTTACCTGGGAGGGCGAAGTTAGGGTGCAGCCGGCCCTCTCTTACACTTAACCCTCAATCTTAATTTTCAAAAATTCAATAGAACTTCATGTTTTCTAGAAGCCATCAGCTCTTTCCAAATTATATCGATCTTAGGCTAGGCGTACACCGGTTAGTCAAGACAAGACAAGACGAGATTAGTCACGTTTAGTCACAGTACTTCACATAGTTGCTTATAAAGCAACACACACCGATTAGTCATTGCATCAGTGTGTGCTGCTTCATAAGCAACTATGTTAATTACTGTGACTAAACGTGACTAATCTTGTCTTGACTAACCGGTGTACGCCTAGCCTTAGAGAACATGCAATTGTGAACCAGTTATAATAATTCTATACATTTTTTCTTCAAGTGGACTGTTGGTATCAATAAAGATGAATAAAATCACATAAAACTTGTAGAACTATGGAACAATCTCATGTCTAAATGTTTTCTGTAAGGCTAGGCGTACACCGGTTAGTCAAGACAAGACAAGACGAGATTAGTCACGTTTAGTCACAGTAATTCACATAGTTGCTTATGAAGCAGCACACACTGATGCAATGACTAATCGGTGTGTGTTTACATCGCTGAACGTGACTAATCTCGTCTTGTCTTGTCTAATACACAAGGCGTACAGTAACCGGTGTACGCCTAGCCTAAGAGAGTTTGTTGTATTGATGTTTACATGCGAATTTTCTAAAATTCCGGGGTGAAATTTTTTCATTTTTGTGAAATTTCTGAAAAATTTTGTAAAACCATCTCATACAAGTATCTACACTTACAGCGAATTTGAAAAAATACACTATAACAGAGATATTCAATAAAGATACAGTATTCATACTCCTTCAATTGATAGAGATATAGGACGAGAGACGAAGTAGAAACAATTTTCAATCAACTAAATCGATTCAATCTTGTGAGAGATGTTATCTTTTTTGAAAGTATCCCTTTAAAAGTGGATTGGAACATATCAGGTTGAATGTCGCAGATTCCAATGGAATAAGATTGAAAAAACTGATATGACTCAATGGTTCCATTCGAGTGCAATCCAATATGGCTGGAGTCAGTATATCGTGGTAGTTGTTCAATTGTGTTAATTAAAGTGAGCGTTCGTTCTATAAATCAATAATTATTCTGATTGATGTATACGTCGACATTAAAGCTTCAAAAGCTACCACACTAAAAGGAAAGAACTATCTTCATCAATTCAAAAGAAAATTAAGAATAAATCAGAAAATGAAACATTTAGATTCATTTAAGATTTTCATTCATTCGTGGTTGGGCAGATTCATCCATTGATGCAGATAGAATAATAAGATTCTATCATCGATTACGTGAAAAGTTGGTGGATTCAAGATGAACATAAACCGTATTCAAAAAAGCATGGATTTTATAGTAGCATGGATATAGTGAGCATGGATTTTCTCATTCATTAAACATTAAACTTATTCTTCATTTCATATGCAAATTTTTCATATTATGATAATTTTTATGTCCAATAAACTGATGGTCTGCAGATTTATTGAGTTAAGATGAATCAAACGCCTTGAATTTATATAACCATAACTAAAATGCAATAACTTTTGATTGAGCACTCAAAGTGAGGATAAATTACATCTATTTCTTCCAATACAACTAAGATAGAATAAATAGATTTCCTGGTAACACTGGAAACATTCATTAGCAGGAAAGGAAGCGTTCAAAATGGTAACTTCCAAGATGGCGACGCTGCCAGCCAATCACAGTGAGCGATTGAATTGGGAACGCCCATCGCGACTTCTCATTGGCTCCCGGCAGCCAGCAGTCAGCTTCATTCATAAATATACCTTACGACTATGCTCGCTACGATAATAATTTAATTAACGATAAGAAATATGACTGGCGGTTATCTGATGGTTGTTGAATACAGGTTTTCAATTCTGAAAAAGAGTTGAATAATATAGAAGGTACGTTCATTTTCATCAATTGATTGTCACTAGAAAGTTATCAACCTGTCGGGGTTTTAACCATTGTAAGATAGGGACAAAACACGATTTTGGGATAGAATTCAATTAAATAATTAATGTATCATCAATACGTTATTGCTATCTATTATTTAGTGGCTTCAAGCTGTTTTAATGAATGTATTAATCGGATTAAAGTACTTTTATCAGAATTTTCGTCATCTTGTTGCTAGACTCTTCTTGCTAGGTTAGGTTTTTGAAGTTTGAACTTACCGCTATGTGTAACCATCAGTATCATATGTATTATTAACATTATTATTCCAGAGACATAAATAATTTCACACAAATAATATTTAATTCAATTGCAACATTATATTTACATCTTATATTTTCCATACTTTACGTTCAATATTCTATGTACAACAATCAATGTCGCGAGTAAAAAAGACATTATTATTTCAAAGACATCAACTATTTTACACAAATAACATTTAATTCAATTACAACATTTTATTTACATCTTATATTTTCCATATTTCATCTATTCACGTTCAATATTATATTTTATATCAGTACCTATCTTACTCTTTTTTGGAGAGGAATGCTTTTGGAAAAAGGATCAAATTAAAATTATCTTTGTTTATTCTCTCTTTTAAAAAGGCAACTGAAGTGTTCTTGAACATCCTAGATTTGATTTTATAAGTTACTGGAATATTTTGGCTGAATATTTATCAAATACGATGGGTTTGAAAACAGGAATTTTTACATTTGATTCAATGTTAACCTATCTTCAATCCCGCAAAGTTGTTCCTCTGTCTCTCACTTGAGCGCTGATGTTTGGCAGCTACTCGTCTATAGGAAGATACGTTCATTTTCATCAATTGATTGTCACTAGAAAGTTATCAAATACAGGTTTTCAATTTTGAAAAAGGGTTTTATACTTGAAATCTATCAATTAGTGAATTGAAACATTGAATCCTTTGTTGGAAGAGACAACAAGGATTTATAAAATACCCCCGTTAATACAACGACATCTCCCGGAATTTTCTGCAAAGTAATTGACATGGGAAAAGTGTGAAAAGAGCCCCAAAAAACGGTGTCTAAAGAGTGGAAATTCGCATAAAAAAGACGGAAAAAATTGACATTTGGTGCGAGGCGAGGTTTACTGCTTTTCATGCCCGGAAAATTGATTTTCCATGTAAAGGTGAGTGAGTGAGTACCAATCTGTTCGTTTTGCTCTAAGGAAAAACTGCTCAAAGGTTTTTCGTCGCTCCATTTTGTTTTGGAATTTTCTGACGAACGGTCGGTCTATTCACACGTGGATGTGAGAGAGATAGTAACATTTGATAAATGTTGCCTATTGTAGCATTTAATATACTGTAATGTCACAGTAATTTAATTTTGATTTCACAAAATATTCAAAATAATTACTTTTCACAGAACTGTATTATAAAATAATCAAGCATTCATATACAAAAACAAGAAAAATAATTACAGTAATTTTGTGATGAGAATACAGTCATTATCGTAAACAGCAGGTGATATTTTTATATTCATAATAATACCGAATAAATTAATTTCATTGAAGTTAATTCATTTCAAATCAGAGTAATATTTTACATTCTTAGATGATATTCTGATTCATTTGAGTGATATTCTGTATTCTGAAGATGATATTATAATTTTGAGTAGTACTGGAACAGTAATTCACAAAGAAATCAAACATGGAAGAAATAATTTGAAGCAAAACTGTACAATATCCAGTGAATAAATATGTTAAAATACAAAAAAGATAATGTGAATAAAAGAAATGTGAAGAGAACTGATAATCAACCCAGTCAAGAGAAAAAAATCTAATGAGTTTCATGTCAATATAATTTTATTATTTCTGAATCAATGATATATCATTATCATCAGGACAATGAATGATGACAATAAACGTTTTGAACGTAATGCAGGTGGAAAAACGACCTTAGATAGAGAGAAAATAATAATTAAGAGGGAGAGAGAGAAAGAGAGAGAGTGAGGGGTTGAGAGGCAGAGAGAGAAGGATCCTGAAAAATTTCAAGCGAGACCTCCGAAAATTACATCTGTCATAATCAGTGTACTACATGATGAGCGAAATTCTCATTTGCAAGCTTTTAAATCGTGAAAGCCGTTGAAATTTCGAGGGAATCATATTTAAAACAACGCTAGAAGCCTGACTGTTTTGGATGGCTGGCTAATTAGGAGGTTGGGAGGAAGTTACAGTTATTGTGATGGATATGCTTGCGAATTATTGTGCTATGCTTGCTATACTGTATTACGTATACGTTGTACAATTACGTATTAAGTTACCGTGCTTGAAACGTTTGAAATTCGTTATATATATTATTTGCTTAGTGAATTTTATGATTAAAAATCGGTTTTCAACATGATTCAATGCAGCTACTGTACGATGCTGAGCTATGTGTCCCTGGGAGGAATGCGATACGTTATCGAAAACTGCAGTTTTTGCAGTGCATAAGAGTGCTTGCTATCTTCGTCTCTTCGCTTCAGCTTTCAGGGACACAGAGCTCAGCATCGGGCAGTAAATAACAGACAACACACCTAGCCTACAGCTAGGCTACTTCTTCTTCTTCTCCTTCTTGTTCTTCTTCTTCTTCTTCTTCTTCTTCTTCTTCTTCTTCTTTTCCTTTTGATCTTGTTCCTCGGTGGATAGGCAGTCTAGATTATCCCTTTCTCCGTCTTCTCATCTTTTTCATTTCTCTCTTCTCCTACTTCCCCTTCTTCTTCTTTTTCCTCCTCTACCTCTTCCTATTCTCCTTCTTCTATTTCCTTAGAGGAAGAAGAGATGGAGGAGGAGGAGGAGGAGGAGGAGGAGGAGGAGGAGGAGGTGGCAGAGGAAGAAGAGGAGGTGGAGGGGGATAAGATAAAAAAAGATTACTTTACTCATGTAGATAACAATAATTTTAACTGCTTAGATACTAGATTACAAAAATTGTAAGTATAAGTAATATAATTCTAGTAGTTTTATAAATTGTGACTAATAATTTCAACAATGTAAAATGCAATCTAATAATGTTAACATAAATGAGAATTATCTACATGAAACGGCGAAGTTTGGACATTTAAATGTCCATTCTTCATGAGGAGGAGAAGGAAGAGGAAGGGGAGGAGGAGGAAGAGAAAGGAGAAAAGGAGGAGGGGAAAGAGGAAGAAGAGCAGGAGGTGGAAGAAAAGGAGGAGGTGGAAGAGGAGAAGGTAGAGGAGGGGGTGGTGGAAGAGGTAGAGGAGAGGGAGGAAAGTGTGATGAAAAGGAAGTAGAGAAGAGTACAAGTGTACAAAGAGAAGGAAAAGGAAATGGCAGTTGAGAGCTAGCGAGCAGCTCAAATGTCAAAGTGGTTGTCTTCCTCTCACTCTCTCTCCCTCCCACTCTTTCCTCTCTCCCTCCCACCCTTTCCTCTCACCCCTCCTTTTCATCCGTTCTGCATTGGCGACAACTAAGTGAAGTCAAGTCGAATGTAAATCAATTTGTTTAGGTAATGGTGCAGGCACAACTCAAATTGCCTTCTCAAGTGCTCTCGCTTTCTGACTCACACACTCTCTCTCTCTCTTCTTCTCTCTGGAATGATGGAGGACTTTTGCTTCGACTGTGGTTCGCGCCTAATGACTGCGCTAAGGAGTTCAATGGAGAGTGCTGCAACCAAAGAAAGGAATCGCTAAGCTCTATGACGACTTCGGACTTTGGATCGAGTTACTTCCTGGTTATTCTCTCTCTCTCTCTCTCTCTCAGCCATTCACATGCTCTTCTCTTTGTCTCTCTGCTTCCACCCTGCTTGGACCACCGGACATTGACTAGAGAAGGACTGTCTGCTGCTCAAAGAACCAATTAATCTGCCTCAAAGTTCATACAATTCTATTGTGTATTGAAGTATATAATGAAGGTAATCTGCAAAAATATAGCAGGATTCTTTCAACTTGTCAGAAAACAGCTGATTTAACGTTAGTAAACGAGCGTACATCAATCAGCTGTTTTCTGACAAGTTAAAAGAATCCTGCTATATTTTTGCAGATTACCTTCATTACATACTTTTGACGTTAGTAAACGAGCGTACATCAATCAGCTGTTTTCTGACAATTAAAAAAAATCCTGCTATATGTGAATGCGCTTTCTCTACAAGTCACTATTGGCCGGTTTACATTCGCTTGTATCGATTATTATTGGCTAGTTGAATAGCGAAAAGTAATTGAGAGTCAGTTCTCCCTGTCAACTTGTATAGCAGGAATAGTGCGCGCCGGTTTTCAACACAAAAATCATTTTAACTTGCTGGTATCATATTATTTCAATTTTTTACTCTATGTTTGCATGCAAGAGTTAGTAACTGTATTTGGAAAAAAATCTATATTGAGAACCACTTTCAAATATCATCTAATGAATATTGTGCGAGTGACATACCTAAAAATGTAGCAGGTCTGGTAGCAAGAATTTCACATTGGAAGAAGAGAGGAACATAATACTCACTTATAGGGACATATAATAATGTTTTCACATGTTCGCCAGTATTTCATGGGCCAGGTAGGTGCCTAATAATATTTTGTAGGTCGAGCTTTAGAAGTAGGTGAAATAATAGGTTCTTTCTTCCTTACTGTCACTTTATCTTTCTCAATAAAGTCCTGTTCACAATAATCTCCAGCCCCACGGATACCGTGGCGTCTTCTATAATTTCATTTACATGGTCTTCAATGACATGCTCATCAACTATAATATTATTCGCAGTCATTTCGCACAAACAAAGTTTCAATCACACATCAATCTATGAACAAAAGAAAAAATTCAATCCCTATGTATAAAATACACAGGTAACCCAGGTAACACAGGTAACACAGGCAACCTACTCCAGGACATGGCTTGCCATAGCGGAGTAGGTCAATTTTCCATACAACCACTTGTATTATAACATTTTGCTTTTGATTTTTTACTAACAAATATTTGTATAATTAACTGTAAATATTTTTGAATTTGTATTTGTAATAGATATAGGTTTTTTTGGAGAATAAATCATTATTTATTTATTTATTATTTAAAAAGAAAGTAACACAGGTAAACGTGTGGGGATAAAAGCAACCCGACTGTATACCCATTGATATATATTCAATGGTATAACTAGCTGGTAACGTGAGTACGCGCGCGGGGGTACAAATGACCCTACCGTATAAAACTAGCTGGTAACGCGAGTACGCGCGCGGGGGTACGAATGACCCTACTGTGCAGACTAAATTTAAAACGTTTGTTGTGCGAAACCGGATAGTGCTATTGCAAAACTAACTGCAAATATTGACTCACAACATTCCAGTGCAGAGATGTCTAGACGGCAGGCAGTTTAGCCAACATATTCTATTAGATAGAGAAAAAATTATTTGCGTGGGGTCGTTTATACCCCCGCGCGCGCACTTAAGGGTTAATTTGTCGGAAAACAGCTGATTTGATGATTAGTAAACAACTGATTTTACGCAGCTTTGACACAATAATCCAAAGACTTGAAAGTCTTTAGGACCTTTAAGGCTAGGCGTACACCGGTTAGTCAAGACAAGACAAGACGAGATTAGTCACGTTTAGTCACAGTACTTCACATAGTTGCTTATGAAGCAACACACACCGATTAGTCATTGCATCGGTGTGTGCTGCTTCATAAGCAACTATCTAAATTACTGTAACTACACGTGACTAATCTCGTCTTGACTAACCGGTGTACGCCTAGCCTTAGTCTTTAGAAGACCTTTTTAAAGAAAACCTTTCAAATAATACCTTTTTAAAAGACCTTTTCGCAATAATCTGTGAGATTCAGCATTTGTAGGTTAATTATTGTGAT
This sequence comes from Laodelphax striatellus, assembly GCA_017141395.1. Taxonomy (NCBI): domain Eukaryota; kingdom Metazoa; phylum Arthropoda; class Insecta; order Hemiptera; family Delphacidae; genus Laodelphax; species Laodelphax striatellus. The sequence goes on from CM029532.1 coordinate 58,923,138, forward strand.
ACTTGAAACAAAATCAGCTGTTTTCCGACAAATTAAATTATTCCTGCTATATCTCTGAGATGAATACATGTCAAATTTCTGTCATATTCCGCTGTCAGTCTACTGTCTCTTGTACAAAAATATGTCTACCGGAGCATCCACATGACAATTACTATCCGCCAACCAGCTTCTCTGCTGATTAGACTTCGCAATTGGACGGAGAATCAAATAATTGCAGACAGCCGAGACTATTTGAAAGCACTCGAAATTTGTCAATTACATAGAGTGCTGCCTGATTCACAGTGATATTTGCGTCTACTCTAATCATAACTTGATCTAATCTGTTGCCGTAATAGAACTGAAATGAGATTGGATCCAGCATTGTCAGTTTCAATAATATGCTTCCTCTACGTTTGTCTACCTACATAATTAGATTATGTCAATTGTTATGTATTTATAATCTATGTATGGCCTTAATTTCTCGCGTGTCTTCATAATGCCACCTTCATATCTGTCTACTTGCATATATTATGTCAATTATCATGTGTACACAATATTGATGTATGGTCTAAATTCCTCATGTGTCTTTATAATTCTACCTTAACATCTGCCTACTTGCATATATTATGTAAATTATCATGTGTACATAATTTATGTATGGCCTAAATTTCTCATGTTATGTCTTCATAAGTCTACCTTCAAATCTGTCTACATGCATATATTATGTCGATTATCATGTGTACATCATTTATGTATGGCCTGAATAAGTGAATACCTCATGTGTCTACATAATTCTACATTGACATCTGTCTACTTGCATAATATTATGTCAATTATTATGTGTAAAAAATCTATCTATGACTATAATCCTAATGTGTTCACCTTTGGGGTCGATAAGCAATCATTAGCCTCAACTAGACTACGAGTACAAAAGCTTGTAATAAAACCACGCCAGTTAGTTTATGCCATCGATTATAATAGAACGTGAAAAGGAACTTATCGAAATACAGTACTGCATCAGATATTTTCATTTCAGGAAATTCTCCTAAAATAAGTAGCCTACGAAATTCAATGAAACAGGCCCAAGGTAACAACATCCAACCATTATAGATTAACTGAATATGGATTATTCCTGAACCAATACTATAAAAATTATTCAAGATTACTTTATTAGTGACCCTTTTCTTTAACGTTTTGTCGCTTAATTTCTTCGAGAGTTTCCTTGGATTTTGCTGAGAATCAATGAACTATACCCAATAAACTTGAAATGAGATTTTTGCAGGAATTAAGTAGGATTTAGCTCAATTATTGAACAAGCCGAAGGTCATAGCATACAACTATAGACCAACTAAATGTGAATTATCTCTGATCCAACTAACAAAAATACTTGAGATTGTTATTTTAACGGTGACTTCAATATTAATTTGATTTATTGACCTATGATTTCTTTGAAAATGACATTGGATTCTGCTGAGAATCGATGAGATTTTGCAGGAATTTAGTAGGATTTAGCAGGCAAAGTGGACTTTCAAAAGCTCATTCCCTTCATACAGGTACAAAAAACAGTTTCCTATTTATGAGACGTATTGATGAGACTCTATCACGTGCAATATAATTGATTCATTGATGTTTTGTACCTTCGCTGTAACTGGAAAACACCGAATGAAAATATTTACGAGATTATTGGGAAAGTAGTAATATTTAGAAGCACCCCGGGGAGTTGACATTAAGGATTGAACTCGTTCAAAGCGTTTTATGCGGATCGTGAAAATCTGGACGAAGGATTATCCCTCGATTTACTACTCTGCTAACTTTTTGAAAGCTTACAACTCAGATTTTCATCTCCATTGACCTCCTAATTTTCGTCTTACAGTATAATAGAGTTTATTGATCTTCATCAGATACAGAGACAAGTCTCGAACATAATATCTCTATAAAAACATAATGATGATATGTCATAACGTGAATTTGGACCGCTTATATAAATTGGAAGAGGAACAGTTTTGGGTTTAAGCCTGTTGTAGAGAGCGTGCCATCTAAATTGTCGTCTCACTGGAGCATGCGCGTTGAGCGCTTTCTCCCACTGCAGTGCCTGCTGACTCGCGGTACAGTTGAGTTCATTCATCTGGCAAACTCAGCTTTATAAAAAAATTCATATTCGCTTAGGTTAACTAGCAGTAGTATGATGTTATTTGCTTCACTGACTTTCAGTAAGTAAATCTTATCTTTCAGTGAGAATTTTGGAGGTGACTGTACTAACCTAAGCGGCTGGAGTGGAAGCGTGGTGGGAGAGATTATCCATCCCATTGTTATAATAATGCAAAAATGAACTCATTCCCCACTCCCAGACTTCTGTCTTTGTGGGGAATATTCACCGTGAACTGGATATTTTATATTGTACTCATGTGTAAATTTTGTGAATAAAATTTATTTGAATCTTTGAATCTCTCGCACTGCCTCCCCTAGACGCCAACTTGAATGGCACGATCTGTACTCTCCTATGTAAATTATTGAATATATAATGATTGAATGACCAAAGTGCATTTCCCGATCGTCTACCAAACAAAGAATGTATTGATATCACTTGAAATTCAGTTCACAACCTTCAAATAAAAAGATAAGGACACAGTCCATTGAGTGATATCGATATGTTATAAAAAAACCACTTAGGCTACCGATTGTGAGTAGGTAGTAGTAGAAGCAACTTCAAAAGGCACTTACATAAACAGAAAGAATTTGAATGTGAAAGAAAGAGGTGGAAGGAGAAGAAGAAGAAGAAAAGAACAAGAAGAATTAGAAGAAGGAGGAGAAGAAGAATGAGGAGGAGAAGGAGGTGGAGTAGGATGAGGAGAAGAAGGGGAAGAAGAAGAAGAATAGGAAGAAGAAGAAGATGAAGAATAGGAAGAAGAATGGGAAGAAGAATGAAAAGGAGAATAAACAGGAGAGGAAGAAGAAGGAGAAGAAGACGAAGGAGAAGAAGAAGAAAAAGATGAAGAAGGAGAAGCAGAAGAATCGATGAATGAGAAGAAGAACAAGAAAAGAAAAAGACGGAAGATAAGAAGAAGTAGATGATGAAGAAGGAGAAGCAGAAGAAGACGACGGAGAAGATGAAGATGAAGAAGAAGAAGACGACGGAGAAGAAGAAGAAGAAGAAGAAGAAGAAGAAGAAGAAGAAGAAGAAGAAGAAGTAGAAGAAGAAGAAGAAGAAGAAGAAGAAGAAGAAGACGAAGAAGATTAGAAGAAGAAGAAGAATGAGAAGGGGAAGAAGAGGAAGAAGAAGAAGAAGAAGAAGAGACAGTCGATAGCTGTAGTTGGAGTGGTGTGTTGTGAATTGGGACATTTGGGGCGGTAATTCTGTTGACAGTATTTTTGATGGCGAGGGCGGAAGTCTGAAGACAAAATTGTTTACTTTTCACTTTCCCTTTCAATTTGTTTCCACCATTTCCACTTCCATATTTCATTTTCGATGTCTCCTTCTTGGACAAGAGGAAGAGGTAGATCTATCGCTTCTTATTCTTTCTATTTGCGTGGAAGAGGTATTGTGTTATTATTTGTATTTAAATAAAAAAACTGAAAGTTTTCAAATCCTCATGGAGGCTTTAGAATATTGATATGCGGTTAGAGCACCATTCAGTTGGATTTGTTCACATCAATTTCGGTTAGAACATTATTATTAGAATTTTAGAATGGATTGGAATTTTATATAGAATGTAGGGTGCGATACAACTATTGGTAGTTAAATAATGCTATCATGGCGAACGACTTTAATTGGCCTAGATAAGTGTCCACTCCTGAAAATGGCGGTTCATATTAACGTCATCAGTAATGGCGTTTATACAAAGAACATAGAAATGGAAATCAATAAATATCTACAAGTAATATTTGAAAGAAATGAAAATGACTAATGAAAATAAAAACGAATACAAAGGAAAAAATTCACGAAGAAAAACCACATTCCCAGTAAAACGCTATTAGTGGTGTTGAATCAGGTCATTTTAACTGCTTTGGGATCAATTTTTGTCCTTCAAAGCCTCCAAAATGCACATTATTGTCTGCAGATTCTTTGTTATAGAGATGCAGGATTTCAACATTCTCCTCGTACTTGTACTTGCAATTATTTGCCTGTCAATTAATGCAAATTTCAGTCAGCTACCGATTAGAACTTCAACTATATTCTGCAATTTCTGTTTCTTATCTAGTTCACCAGAGAATAATAATGGTGTAACATAGTACAAAACCAGTATATCGACATTTCAAAATAAATTTGTGGCAACTTCGACTCTTCATTCAATACCTTCTCCTTCCTCTTCTCCTTTCTCTCTTCTTCTTCTCCTTCTTTTTCTTCTTCCTCTCCTCCTTCTTCTTTTCTTGCTCTTCTTCTTCTTTTTCTTCTTTTCTACTTCATCTTCTTCTTCTTCTTCTTCTTCTTCTTCTTCTTCTTCTTCTTCTTCTTCTTCTTCTTCTTCTTCTTCTTCTTCTTCTTCTTCTTCTTCTTCTTGCTTTCCTTCTTCATCTTTCTAATCCTTCTTCTCATTCAGTTCCTTCATGTTGTTGCTTTGTAAGGCAAACAGCATTCAAAATGGAGTACAGTATTTTGCATGTGTCTATTATTTTCTTTCTATGAGATGTTTCCCTTTCCTCACCATTCTTCAAGGGTGAAATGGAAAAGTTTCATAGCCTAGAGCTCTCTTTCAACGTTAGAAGAGAGAAAATGAAACCTTGATTCTTCCTCCTCCTCCTCCTCTTTCTCCTCCTCCCTCCTCCTTCTCTCCTACCCCTCCCCCTCCTCCTCCCTTCCTCCTTCTCCCCTTCCATATCCCCCTCCTCCTTCTCCCTCCTTCTCCTTCTCCTCCTCCTTCTCCTACACCTCCCTTTCCTCATTATCATCATCATCTTCCTCCTCCATACTCCGCCTCGTCTGCTGTTTCGGTTTTTGAGTGACGTCCATTTAGACCCTCTAATGGCGCGCCATGATTTTGATGCCAGATAGGAAGAAGAAAGAAAAGCTGTCGCCACGCCGAACTCTTTCACATTTTTCATTCGTTACAAATTTGTTTTCCGTTACCCTGCAATTTTCATTCTCGTCTACACCAGTTTTCCTTGAAACATTTGTTTCCTCTCATTTATATATACATATATACATATAAATGTTTACATTTATAACTCTTTTTACGGTTTTGTTGCTCCTTTCAAGCTTATCCTCTAAAAATGAATTATTCATCCGTTCTATCCCAGATCTTGGCTAAGTTATGGCGTCCATATTTCTATGAATATCTATTCAAGTTGAAATTCCTATTGTCAATATATTTTCCTTCCTTATTATTGTATTTCTGGTCAAATAAAATATGCAATCATCTTTCCAATGAAGTTGATTTTGAATAACATAATTGATAATTGGTGTAATCCATAAGAGTAAAGACTAATAACTATAATATAACTCGTGACACAATACCAGAATGCTACTATAACAATAGTAGTGTATGCAACGGTTGTATTATGAGAGCCTTTGAACGACGAGTAAGATACCGAGTTTAAAATGAGCCGCGAGTTATATTAAGGTATCTCAAGAATCGTTTGAAAGCTAAAATACAATCATTGCATACACCATTTTTATCCTAAACCAACAAAAATCAATAATATCTACATTATCAATCTAAACTAACCTTGACTCTAACGACCATGTTCTATTTCAATGTTTACCGTATAGGTTTGGAACTGTTCTGTTCCAATGTTTCAAAACTGGAACAGATTGAACTAGAAACGTTTTATAATGTTCAATCGGTTTTAAAAAATCGTCATTACGATACAAGTTTCAAATTCCATTACGAAAAAGCTACTCTTTCGATTTCAATTATGAAACTGTAATGATTGCGTTGTAACGCGGTCGTAGATAAATAATATATAATTTTATAAGAATGAAATAAGCGTTCTCATACTATTGTTGTGGTTCTTATTTTCCTCATTATTGTCCTTGTTCTCTCCAATCTGTCTTTATCTTGTAATGCTCCTTCCTTTTACTAATCGTTATCTCTTTCTTCTCTTTCTTCTTCTTCACTGTCTTTTCTCTTCTTCTTCCTCTTCTCCTTCTTTTCTTCTTCTTTTACTGCCTCTTCTTCTTATTCTTCTTCTCCTTTAACTGCCTCTTCCTTTTTCTTACTCTTTTTTTCCCTCTTTCCCTATCTTCTTCTTCAACTTCTCTCTCACACACTATCAAACTCTCTGTTTCTTTTTCTCTTTCTCTCTCCTCTCAATCATCAATTAAGTTCCAAGTTCCAAGTTGAGGCGTGCAGTCACGGCCAGGACTTTGGCGTAAAGTTCGCGCGGACGTATACTTCGCAACTTGCAAGTTAATGGCGGCAAATGACTGCTACATTCAGCAACAAGAACTTTGTACAAATTGAAAGTTTCTGTTATCAATCTTGGTCCTGAGATTTTTCGGGTCAAGTAATCGGTACAATGCAGCGTAATCCATCAATCATTCATTGCTCATAATATTATTTAGTGTAGATTTTGTGGGGGAAGGCGGCTAGTGAATGACTATTTTCTAATGTTTTCATGTTATAACATGTAATAGCAAGTGAGTAATAACAAGTAATGTTATGTTCAGCTCTGTCTTAACCTACAGTCTTATACAGAGTTGGTGAAAATTATTGAAACGGCTCAATCTTTCTTATACAGAGGTGATTTGACGATAGATAACATTGGGAATCGTACTAAAATTGAAAATACTACATTACTGTGACAAAAAAATTTGGTCTGCCATCTTGGATCCGCCATATTGATTCTAACTTCATTTTTTTTAAATGGGAAGGCGGCCATGTTATACATGATATCGATACAGAATTTCAAGAGAAAATCAATGGCGAAAACCGCACATCGATATGTCAAACCGTTTTCAAGATATTTCAACTATTAATCAGACACAGTCCATACTAAAATGATATCGGTACATGGTGAAAATTCACTCAGCGGTACTCAGAAGAAGCTTTTGAAGCTTTTTCTGAAAGGTGCGGGAGAGAATAGAACAACTGAATCAGTGATTGAAAACATTGGTCACAAGAGTGAAAGGAAAGAACCTGAGAAACTGAGAAGATGGATGTAGTGTAGAGAAAGAGGAAAACAAGGAGATGTGGAAGAAGAAGAAGAAGAAGAAGAAGAAGAAGAAGAAGAAGAAGAAGAAGGAGGAGGAGGACGAGAGAAGAAGAAGAAGAAGAGAAAAGAAGAAAAAGAAGAAGAGGAAGGAGAAGAATAAGAAGAAGGAAGAGGAAGAGAAGAAGAAGAAGAAGAAGAAGAAGAAGAAGGAGAAGAAGAAGGAGAAGAAGAAGGAGAAGGAAGAGGAGGAGAAAAGAAGAAGAAGGAAGAGGAGGAGAAAAAGAAGAAGAAGAGGAGAGAGGAAGGGAGAGGAAAAAGAAGGAGGAGGAGGAGAAGAAGAAGAAGAAGAAGAAAGAAGGAGGGAAGAAGAAGAAGAAGAAGGAGGAGGAGAAGAAGTAGAAGAAGGAGGAGGAGAAGAAGAAGAAGAAGAAGGAGGAGGAGAAGAAAAGAAGAAGAAGAAGAAGAAGAAATAGTGGGTGCAAAGAAGAACCGGATCTTTGATCAAGTGAATGAACTGGATTGAACAAGAATCAGAAGAGAAATGAGAATGGGGTGGGATAATATGAAGTACAAAGAGGAGGAGGAGGTGGAGGTGGAGGTGGGAGCAGGAAGAGTTGGTTAGATAAGGAGTGAATGACAAGGCTATGACAAGCGGATGGTGAAAGTCATGAGGGAAGGCTGACCCTAGAGTACCCATCACTTCAGTGCTGCTCGCTCGACGCTGGTAGATAACATCAAAGGCCACCCTCGGCTGGCTGACTGACTGACTGTAATGACGCGAAACAACGAACAAGAACAAGACGAGTGAAGAAGACGAAGAAGAAGAAGAAGAAGAAAAGAAGAAGAAGAAGAAGAAGAAGTAGAAGAGGAAGGAGAAGAAGGAGAAAGAGGAGGTGGAGGAGGAGTAGGAGAAGAAGTAGAAGAATGAAGAAGAAGAAGAATGAAGAAGTAGAAGAAGGAAAGGAGAGGGAAAAGAAAGAAGTCTAAGAAAAATGAAAATAGAAGGGGAAAGAAGAGGATGAAGAAGAAGAAGAAGAAGAAGAAGAAGAAGAAGAAGAAGAAGAAGAAGAAGAAGATGGTGGATATGTAGGAGGAGGAGGAGGAGGATGAGTATGAGAATGAGAAGGAGAATAACTAATAAGAAGGAGAAGAAGAGAGAGAACAGCAGAGGAGAGAAGAAGAACAAAGAGTTAAAGAGCCGACGAGAAAAATAATTGAAAGATGGAGAAAGTGGATAAAAATGGAGTTGGGAGTAATTAACAGGCTGAGGGAGACGATGGATAATTAGTGAAGGAAAAGAAGCAAGAGAATCAAAAAGGAGAAAAATGGATGAAAGGGAAAAGAACTGAAAAAAAGAATTGGTGAGAAAATTAAAAGAAAATTGGGAGCAGAGGAACATGAAGGTAACGGAAGAGAAGGGATATATAATGGAATGAATAAGAAGAAAAGAGAAAGGACAAAAAAGGAGTAGAAGGAGCAAAAGAAGATGGAGAAGAGGAGAGAGGAAGAAGAAGAAAAGAAAAAGAGCAGACAAGAAAGGTTAAGATAAGAAGAGAAAGAAGATAAGAAGACGAAGAAAGAGATGGAGAAAAGGGATGAAGATAGAGAAGGGAAAAATTGAAAAGCTAAAGAAAAAATATATGAGAAGGCAAAAGCAAATTAAAGAACGAAGGAGAAAAGTAGAAGAGAATTTGAAGGAGATGGTGATGAAGAAAACAGCAGTAGTAGAGGAAGAGGAAGACTAAGAAGACGAAGAAAAAGAAGAAGAAGATGTAAAAAAGAAGGTGAACTGAAAAAAGGAGAAGGGATAGAGAAGTAGAAAAAAATTGTGAAGACCAATAAAGGGAAGAAGAAAAGGAAAGAATGGAAGAATGGAAGAAGAAGAAGAAGAAGTAGAAGAATAAGAAGAAGACGAGGAGGAAGAAGAGGAAGGTCGTATTCCTTCATTCCCATTCTCTCCTCCTCCACATAAGAGAATAGAATCATTACGGCCACAAGAGAATGATGAAGCTGAATGATATTATTTATAAGGGGGCCGCGGTATAGGGGGCCTTCAAATGACCAGCAGTTGCAAATGTCAGATTTATACCTTTGTTAAACTATCTCTCTCTTCTCTCTCTCTTTCTTCTTCTCTCACTGTGTCTCTCTCTTTCTCTTTCTCCTCTCACTACTCCTTCTTCTACCCGAACCTCCCCTATTTCTATTCACACACACCCCCTTCCTTCCCAATAATAATTTAGACTATCACTTGAGCTCTGCGTAGTATCTCTGCTGTTGAGTCCCTTTGTGAGAGCTCTATTGCAGTTTAGACGTTATCGTGGCTCCTATTTCAGCTCCTTTACAGCTAGAGCTTCACAGCTCTTGTTCTAAAGCTAGCTGACATTTAGGTTTGCAGCACGTCCATTGTTAATAAGGGCTCAATTTGATTCAACTGGTTCATTTCACCAAGGACTTTGAATGGATCATCTCATTTACAGCTTTATACAATGTTCAATAGTAGTTTATGCAATGGTTGTATTATGAGAGCCTTTAAACTACGAGTGAGATCCAGAGATAATGATATGAGCTTTATACAATGTTAAAAAGTAGTTTATGCAATGGTTGTATTATGAGAGCCTTTAAATGACGAGTGAGATCCAGACAGAATGATATTCAGCTGAAAAAGGCCTAAAACTCAAGGGGTCACCTTCAGAATGGGTGTAACAGGTGCAAGTCTCTTATCTAATCTTGCGATTATACACAGGAACGACCACAAATCGCTTCCTATCCAACTGGTTAGAGGCAAACTACTTCAGTTGTGACGAAACTGTTTTGTTGTGTCTTTGATCTTAGCAAAAAAAACAGCTATAAAAAGCTTGAATTGAAAAAGATTGATGTCTGAAGGGAGGAGCAGGGTAAGGCTGGGCGTACACCAGTTAGTCAAGACAAGACAAGACGAGATTAGTCACGTTTAGTCACAGTACTTCACATAGTTGCTTATGAAGCAACACACACCGATTAGTCATTGCATCGGTGTGTGCTGCTTCATAAGCAGCTAGGTGAATTACTGTGACTAAACGCGATTAATTTCGTCTTGTCTTGTCTTGACTATCCGGTGTACGCCTAGCCTAAATGCAGTATTAAGATTTTATAAAATTATATCATGTCAATCGATACTTTTGGTTGCATTAAACCTCATTCATGCAAGCAACATGCAACCAATGCTTTAGCTATAGCTATATATATTCTGGTCGATACAGTTATACAGCCCATGCTATATTAAAACCGAATACTGGCTATTTACACGCTACATACAGATATAAAGGCTAAACTATACACAGGTTAAGGTGGGCCGTCCACTGGAACCGTTTTCGTCCGAACTAGCATCGGCCGAACACGACTGAACTCGACCGAACGATCCCCCAAGAAAGAAAGGAATAGATCCTCGTCCATTGCAACAGATTCATGCGGCCGTGTACGGCCGTGTTCAGCCGATGAATTTCTCGATCCGAAATAAATGGGATTTTTCGGTCCTATTCGGTCGAACTAACTAGTCCAGCTGAGACAACCTAGTGTTACTAACCTAAAATTGTTCCACAGTCTTGTTTATTTCTGTTTTTTGAAGTTGTTCTGTTTTATGAAGTTAGAACTATGGACTGTGAAAAGTTGATAAGTTTGGTTGAAGAACATGTTCCATTGTGGGATATGCGAGACAAAAGATATCATCGTCGTGATGTTCAAAGGAGTCTGTGGACAAAGATTGCTGAACAAATAGGATCTGAAGGTAAGATTATTGTAAGAAATAACTAATTTGGTGACTATGTTAGTTGTTTATTCAGTTTTTAAATTTTAAAACAATCATTGTTCATGAAAATTTTTGGTGGCTTTGTTAGTAGTTCAATTAATTTATAACAATTCAAATACAATCATTGTTCAAGAAAATTTCTTAAATTTGTCTCTAACGGTGTATGCCACATTGACACCTATTTTCACCAATGGTTGCAAAACGATATTGTGTTGGGGCAGCAACTAATGAAGGTAAATGTCGTGCCCTTTCTTTGTCGATAATAATGTTATGTAGCAAACATATGCATTTAATGATTTTGTCAGCATCGTCAACATCAACCTCTATAGCTTTGTGTAATATTCTTGGTCATAATACCAAAAGTGCATTCTACTACTTGTCTTGCTTGTGACAACCGGCAGTTGAATTTTGCTTCTGCTGGCCCTAATTTCGTTGCAGGATATGGTCTCATTAAGTAGGGCTTTAGAGGGTATGCCTCGTCTCCAAGAAGTACGTGAGGAACTGACATGTTAGTTCCAGGTAGGAAAGAGGTCCTTTACGCCTAAGGAGCCTGTTTCAAGTTTTTGGTAAAGTCTTGAATGCTTGAAAATCCCTCCATCACTCTCTTTCCCATACGCACCAACGTCGATGGCCAAAACTTGTAGTCCGGCCCAGCAACACCTTGTAAAACGATTGAAAAGTACTGTTTATAGTTCCTGTACATGGCGCCAGAATGATCTGGCTGTTTAATACGAATATGTTTACCATCAATGCAACCGACACAGTTGGAAATTTCCACCTGTTCCAAAACTCTTGAACAATACCGTTTATATCACATTCTTCAGGAGTACAAAGGTGCACAGTTTGTAGATTATCCCAAATTGCAGTACATACTTCCTTGACAATTCGTCCCACTGTCACATCAGAAATTCTGAACGAATACCCCAGTGTTTTAAATGAAGAACCAGTCGCTAAGTACCTGAAAACAATAAATAGTTATAAAATGTGTTTTCTAGATAAAAATTGAATTTTGAAAACGGGCACCATGCTAGTGCTCAGTCAATAAAATGATATTGATAAACAAATTCATACTACAGTTTATTTTAATTACTTTTTGTTTTCAGTTGATGACGCGAAAAAAGTGGCATGGACTCCGAGATACATTCAGAAAAGAATTTAATAAAGCCTTCGAGCACCGTTCAGGGAGTCAAGTGAGGCCACTTACAATTCTTCATGGCCTTACTACAACCAAATGCTCTTTTGAAAGATGTGGTATCACACAGAAAGCTACATGCCAATCTCTCACCTAAGAAAAACAACCTTCTGCACATGAACATAAATTACAGCAACAAGAATTAGTATCTGACAGCATCGCTGATGAGAGTAATTCATCAAACCAGCATGGATCAGACCTTTTCGAAAGTTCTAGTGATGTTTCTAATGATACAACTGTTTCCCAACATTCACACCCAGTGGTTTCTGAAATGCAGCCTCCTCCATCCTATGCATCAGCCTCTAGAACCAAGCTGAAGAGAAAGTTTGAAAGCTCATCTCAGGATCCTTTCCTTGACATTGAAAACAAAAATAAAACTGCTTTCAGAAAATTCATTGTTGAAACAAAACCCAGATTATTTGTTTTATTTGATGAAGATTCCTGAGAACAGGAAACTGGAAGTGAGAAATAAAATACAAAATGTTCTGATTGATGAACAATCCAGACAGACGAGTTACACGTCAGTGACTCATCCATTGGCTTCTCCTTCTCCATCTTCCTACAGCTCTACTTCCTCTGCTTACAGCTCTACTACTTCCCCTGTTTGTCCACAGCAGGGCAATTCGTTTAATGAGTTCAATCAAGAAACACAAATGGATTCTGTCCAAACGTATTTCACTTCTTTTTCTTAAAAATCATTTAATATGTGAAGATATTTTCTTTTTATCAGGTGATTGTAAACTGTGTTAAAATAAAATTTTAGTGTTTTTTGAAGAATTATTAGTTATTTCTTACCTTATTGTGACAGCCAATCGTTCTTCCGGTGATATAGTTTCTCGAAAATTTGAAAATCTTTCTATTGAGTGCCAAATTTTATTCAATATATAATTAAATGTCTCCTCACTCATACGATAGTACTCAGAAAACTTAATTTTATCTTCCTTTAGACTGGTATGCAAATGATGAAACTCGCCAAGTCGGCTCCTTTCGGTCAGTATCGGATGCACCCAATACCTTCTTCTCCTTTTCCTCTCCCTCCTCATCACATAGGTATTTTCAAGTAACATTATCTCATCAAAATCCATTACAATCTTGCGGACTTTGTAAGTAAACACACAAAGAAAAATCACTTTCCGTACTAACTAACTTGCCACTTTCTGGCAACCAACTAAACTGGAACTGGACTGACAAAAACGGTTCCAATGGACGATCGTATTCGGCCGAATTGACAGCCGGCAGATTTCACCAGACCGACGGCCGAACGGTTTGGTTGAATTCGGTTCCAGTGGACGGTTAGCCTTAGGCTACAGTACGGCTTCCCAACCGCGCACGCATAGAGCTCTGCTTTGATCGTAGAACATGATATGGCTTCTCGTGAATTATGATGCACTGCCTGTAAACTGTATCTGCTACATAATAGGCACGTGTATTTGTGAATAGAGTGTGCAGAACACAGAATAGATTGTGAGGATTTAAGAATACAATTGATAGAATACAAGAAAGAATTATTTCAAGATTCAGAATGAGAACATTTATATATTGTTGAAACTGAAAAAGCTTTCGACAATTTTTTCTATTATTTCTTGAATTCAAGGAACACTCATTCAATGTTAGAAATATATATTTATAATTATATTATATAATATATATTAAAGATAATTTTTTTATATAAAAAATTAAAGAAACTCCACATTACCATTGCTCTACAGAAATAATCCATTCACTTGATTTATGTGATTGGTCAATGGTATTAATAATTGTATAAATTATAAGTTAATAGTGAATAATTATGTGGATTTGAATTGGTTCCAGTTTTCTGTTGGATAAAGCGTGAACCAAACATTACTTCATTAAATATATTTTATCCGTTTATTATTATTTGTGTATTGCCGACATGATCTCCGTATAAATCTATAATTCAGTTGAAGTAACGACTTGTATTTCACTGTAAATAATTAATGCTATTACTAACATTATTGGACACTATTGGAATGCATTTCACTTCTTATGAGGAGCTTCATAGTGAAATACAAGTCGTTACTTTAACTGAATTTTCTACAAGTATTTCGTCATAGAAAACAACATTGAAATCTATAATATCTAGTATTCTAAGCTATTAATGGTTTATCATTAAATCAATCCTATCATAATACCATAGATAACAGATCTCTTATCTCCTATCTCCTATCATAATAGATCTCCTATCTCTTCTCTATGAGATATGATATGATAATATCATGATATGATAATACGTCTCAACTACCTTGTGTTATCACAGTAACACAAAAAAGCAAGTAACACTCTTGTGCTAGTACAAGTCAGTACCATAGATAATGCATTAAACAAGTATTACACTTGTCTAATGCTTCACTGAGCTAAATACAGTATATCCATCTGGAGGTAGCACAAGCTAGGGCTGCTAGCAGGATTAGTGTTCCGTCTAATTTTGTTAGGTTGGTAATAAAGTGGGGATGAAATATTTTTTTCTAATACAGTATGTAGTACCAAAAAAATTCAGTTGGCAATAAAGTGGGGAATGAAATTTTTTCTCAAGAACAGTATGCTATTGAAAAAAATAAACAAAAAAAAAATAGACGGAACCCAGCTTTTTCATCAGTGCTACCTCCAGATGGTTAATTTAGCTCATTGTAATGCTTTCCCTATGCCAGTATGATTATATTGAACTCTGATCGAACATGCGTTGTGAATCAGTACACGGCTGACATGCGATTATTATTATTTTAATGATGTGGAAGGCAAGCAACTGCAGGCAAACTCATTGTTTGTTGAATGAACTGGATGACATTGTTTAAATTCACTGTTGTTTACCGAGCTAATCATACGCCAATTACACCGCGGCCGCATCAAAGCTCTCTCTTGTCAACGGTTCATAACAGCTGACAACGATACGATCAAACAGTCTATTCGATCTAGCGACCATCGACAATCGATCGATTATTCTAATCGATCGAAATATTGCATTCAAAATTCTAAACGTGAATGCTAGGCTAAATAGGTTAGTAGACGAATTAGTCACGTTAGTCAAGTAATTCACATAGTTGCTTATGAAGCAGCACACCTGTCAATGACTAATCGGTGTGTGTTGCTTCATGAAAAATACTAAAATCTCGTCTTGTCTTGTCTTGACTAACCGGTGTACGCCTAGCCTTAGACTTACGGCTGGTTTACACGATTCTAGTAGACTTTCTATAGTCTACTCAGGGGAAGGAGAGACGATGTAAATAAACCTGTGCGTGCGAGAGTATAGCTAGGAGCAGCTAGACCGATTCACAGTAGAACTACTGAAATAATATTATTATTATCTGCAGTACGTGGTTCTAGTCTGTCCTTGAGTGAACTGGAATTGGACAGAAAATTCATCGAAAACAGCTGTGAGTCATCGCTTCTATACGCACACAAATGCAAACAGCTTGTTTTGGCCGTCTCTCGACTCCGTGAACAGAGTATAGTTACTTATACTCTGTTCTCTGCACACAACAAAGCAGGTGGATCATATGCTTGTCTACTCTATACAAACAAATAGTCCGTTGCTCACCTATAGCAGGATTAATTTAACGAATCAGAGAACAGCTGATTTCGCGAAAAATAAACAACTGATTTTATGCAGTTTTGACACAATAATCCAAAGGCTTAAAAATGTTAAAGACTCTTAGGGCCGGTTCATGAGCTCGGGATTTAGCTAAGTCCTAGACTAAAACGGGTGGTCACAGTAGCATCGACAAACGTTAGCCTCGACACTATGTGCTAAGGGCTCTCTATGCTGCTAACCCACTAACCTTTCGAGACAAACGTTTGTCGATGCTACGGTAGCCACCCGTTTTAGTCTGGGACTTGGCTAAATCCCGAGCTCATGAACCGGCCCTTAAAGTCTTTTAAAGACATTTTCAAAGAAGGCCTTTCAAAGAATGCCTTTTTAAAATACCTTTTCAATAATCTGCGAGATTCAGCATTTGTAGGTTAAGTATTGTGATATTGATTGTCGAAACATCTGTTTGCTGATGTTAATAATCAATTTAAAATAATCCTGCTATACAAACAAATAGTCATCGCTTCTATACGCACACAACCAAGCTCATGGAACCAAGCTCACCTAAGTCAGGTGTTTCAGTGTGCATTGAACTATTTGTTTGTATAGAGTAGACGATCATATGCTGATCCAACCTGCCTCCAGTAACTAAAACGTCTACTAGAATCGTGAAAACTAGCCATAATCCCCTATAGATTTCCACTCAAATCATTGATCACACAACAAAGCAATAAATCCACCAAACTGTCCACTGCGCATTTCAACAGCTGCTGATTTTTTGTTCAGGCGGGGTTTACACTGCGAGTAAACTTCGAGCGGTATCATGAAGTGAAGCGGTGTTAGCGGCCGCGGCAATAAATTCTGGCAGAACGCGATAAAGCTTCAGCCGTCACACATTTGGATCCGAAGACCTCGACAGTGCTTGCTGCGGTCAGAGGAGCGGCTGGCTGCTTTAATCGAAAAACCTGGAACCAAGCTTAATCAAGCTGGAACCAAGCTGGAACCAAACTTGAACTCCGAAATTGCACCAGCTTGCCACAGACAACAGGCTCGATTTGTTCTTGTGGGTTTTTCGACTGTGATTGTAATGCTATTCTGCTTGCTAACATTGGGATCTGATGGTATAGCAGGATCCTTTTAAATTGTCAGAAAACACCTGATTGATTTACGCTCGTTTACTAACGTTAAATCAGCTGTTTTCTGACAAGTTAAAAGAATCCTGCTATAGTAATACTGAGTAATGCTTGCTAACATTGTGGTATTGTGTGGTAGGACTGCTCTTCTGTTTACTGACATTAGATAGCCACAAGTAAGGTGTTTTTGGAAGAGTGTTTTAGTGGATTTAGAATAAGAATCACTTGGAAAATGTAAGGTATGGCTCAGGCTATGACAGATGGGTGGAAAACATAAACTTGCATCAACTTACAACCATTAAAATATTACAAACATTAACTCATTACATCACAAACATTAACTTACAACCAGTCTTATCAGCTGATTGAACAGCAATGCAAAGTGCATGATAATATTAGCATTTATGAGATATACATTCATGATGTATCAGACTCCTTATAATGAGATTATAACAGTAATTTTGTGAAATAAAATATAGTAATAGATTTTGTTTTGCTTAGTAATTTAATACTGCATCAGTATGACATGATTTGTGAAGCTGTATGAACAATTCATATGAATCAATGGCATCTGAAAGCCCAATCAATCATACTATAATACCCTATTGCAACTCATAACACCATTCATAAAAATAATTTGACGTTAAGCACTTTTTTTTGTCAAATTAGCAGAAACGTTTTCTAACTTAAAAGTTCATTCGTTACGTGAATTTTATTTTTTGTAAAAAAATAGCTGAAATTCTTGAATGGGACAATAAGACCAATAGTAAATCAATAAAGAAATCTAGATTCTGTATTTGTCACGATATTAAGCTATTGTACATTTCACTAGACTAAAATGGAATAACTAATTATTCAAAACACAAATAATATTGCAGGATAATTACAAACCTGAGATTTTAAGAATTATCTGGATTCAATTATTCGAGAACCGACATAAATTCAATATTAGAAACGTTTGTACTATCAGAAAAAAGGCGGAGTCACTGCGGAGCCTACGGCTCTGATTGGCTGAACCGTTATGCGATTTGTTCAACGGTTATCCAATCAAAGCTCAAGGTTGTCTAGTCCGCTATTTTGAATGAAGGTAGGAAACGCTTGTTCCGCGATCCAGTTATCGTCAATTGATAGACTCCCATTCAATAATATAATTAGATGGTAATGGAAATATAATTAAACATATCACACGACAGATGGAATTACTGTAATAATGTCGATGGAAGAAAATAATCTCAATGATATTCATACTTTCTAAGATGGTATTGTGCCCGATTTTTTCAATTACTGTAAAAATGTATTTGTATTTTGTGTCTGGTAATGTAAGAAAGAAAACAGCTACACAATCTTGGTCCCACATTATCACATAATTACGAAAAGCTCTAAACATTTCTTGCACTTGGATCCGCTCCAATTAAGACATTATAAACTTCTAGAAAGGAAAAAGTGTTTTTTCGAAGTCAAAACTCATAATTCTCACTAATTTACAAGGCTGCAAACATGGCACGGAAATTAATCACTGTTTCATTTCCCTTTCTCCCCCGCTGAATCTATGATATTATTTTCTAATTTTTCTCACAGAGCAGAAAATTGTACACCCTAGAAGAAAGTGACTAACAAATTGGTGGACAGTTTCTAAATCCGAAATCCAAAGAAAAAGAAGAAGAAGAAGAAGAAGGAGAAAAAGACGGAGAAGAGGCAGAAGAAGATAATTAAAAAAGTAGCGAGACGAAAAGTGAAACGAGAGAAGAAGTAGGGAGAGAGAGAAGAAGGATTAGAATAAAAATTGGAGAAGGAAAATAAGCAAAGAAAAAAAGAAATAGCAGAAGAGAGAAGGGAAGAGAAGAGAAGGCAGTGGCGTAGCCAGGGGGGCCTAGGGGAGCCAGGCCCCCCACCCGAAATTGTCGAAATTTAATTTTTTTAAATTATTTGTTTTTCAATGTTTGGATTTCAGCTATTGCGAGACCTAAAAAGTAGTCTAAAACAGTGTGATGTACCTGTCAAATATTAAAATCATGTCTGGGGTGCATTCCATACCCCCCAGACCCCCCGGTGTTGGCCCCCCACGAAGTTGATTCCTGGCTACGGCCCTGAGAGAAGGGAAGAGAAGGGAACAGGAGAGAAAAGAGGAAGAGAGAGAAACGAGAGAAAATTAGAAAACAACGACCAGAAAAAGAGGAAAAGAAGAAGGAGAAGAAGAAGAAGAAGAAGAAGAAGAAGATGGAAGAAGAAGAAGAAGAGGAAGAAGAAGAAGAAGAAGAAGAAGAAGAAAGAAGAAGAAGTAGAAGGAGAAGAAGAAGAAGAAGAAGAAGAAGAAGAAAAGGAGGAGGAGAAGAAGAAGAAGACCAAGAAGGGAGAAAAGAAAAAAGAGATAATTATATAACCAACAGGAAGAAGTGGCATGAGAACAAATTGAACAAAGGAGAAGAAAGAATGCAAAGAAAATGGTGTAAGAAGAGGGATGATGATGAAAAGAAAAGCTCACACCTGCAGGTTGGTTATCCTGGAGGCCACTACAGCCTTTGCTTTGCTGGGGTCGCGTTTTCTTCACAGCAATAAATCGTCGTGTGTTTCCAGTCGAGTCGGCTCGCCTCATCTTTATGCTAACACCACCTTTTTCAACTCTCTCACTTCCTATCACTCTCTCTTTCTACCTATCTGTCTCTTTTTATATCCCTCTCACAGGCTGTGGTGCTTGTTTAGAGGTTTTCCTCACTGATATTATCCCCACTTTCATCAAACATGGACTCTTTGACTTGCCAAACGGCTGTCCACGAATGACCACTCTGCCTATTTTACAGACGATTCACAACACCATGTCATATGATCTGATTTGATGTATCCTCGTCTTTCTTCTCTCTCTTCTATTTCTTCTCTTTCTTTCTCCTCTCTCTTCCTCCTCTTTCTTCTCTATCATATCTCTTCTCTCTTTCTTCTCATTCTCCTCTTTCTTTCCTCTCCTCACCTTCTTCTCTTTCTCCTCTTCTTCTCTTCTCTCTTCTCTCTTTCTTCTCTTCTCCTCTTCTTCTCTCTTTTCTTTTTTCTTCTCTTCTCTCTTCTTCTCTTTCTTCTCTTTCTTCTTTCTTCTCTTTCTTCTCTTTCTTTCTCTCTTTTCTTCTTCTCTTCTCTCTTCTTTTTCTTTCTCCTCTTCCTTCTCTTTCTTATCTTTCTTCTGTTTCTCTTCTTCTCTTTCTCTTCTTTCCTTCTTCTCTTCTTCTCTTTCTTTCTTTCTTCTTTCTCTCTTTCTTCTCTCTCTTCTCTTTCTGCTCTTCTTCTTCTCTTTCTTCTCTTCTTCTCTTCTTTCTCTCTTCTCTTTTCTCTCTTCTCTTCTCTCTTTTCTTCTCTCTCTTCTTCTTTTCTTCTCTTCTTCTCTTCTCTTTCTTCTCTCTTTTCTTCTCTTTCTTCTCTTTCTTTCTTTCTCTCTCTTCTTCTCTTTCTCCCCGTTCTTCTCTTTCCTCTCTTTCTTCTCTTTCTGCTCTCTTCCGGGGAGAAGGAACTTTTAATAATTTGTTTAATAAACAAATAAATAACCCAATAAATAAAAGTCAATAAAGACTTCAAAACTGTTCTTCCGAAATAAGATCTTATAACATGGAATATGAAACGGTAGCCAATGCCATCTACCGGCAAACACGGAAATCGGTGGAGCTGTGTTGCTCGCTTGTGATTGGCTGGAGGCGTGGCTAGGTGGGGGCTGGGCTTAGTTGGCGACGACCAATCGCATTGCGAGATGATTAACAAGCCGGAGTTATTGCTTTGTCCCATCTCTGCTCTGATTGGCTGTGAATTTTAATGGCTGATTCCATCTAGCGTGAGTGGATAAAATGTCTGATAACACTTTTGAGTAGTTACCAGGTTTTTTGGATTGTAGTAATGAATTTTTGAACAATATTTATGATGATTCTTCTTTATGAATTCTTATGATGATTCTTATGATATTTTTCTCCTCTATCACTAGAGGTAATATAGCTTCTACTTATGCCTTGTTTACATGTGCTTAATTTCTAAACAAAAATTTTGCAGAATGGCTAATTAATGCTATTTTTGAAGACATTTTAGTATTGTGGTATCATGAGCGGTACTTAATCGTAATAACTGTTGATAAAATATTAGAAATGAGTCGACTATCAACCGTCTGTCAATATTATTTGATGCCAGTCGGCTTATATATAAGAATTTATGAGTAATTGATAAAAAAATCAATGTCTTTTTGAAACAATAATAATTACTCTAATATATTACTGCTTGTCCTGCTACTTCTTATTTAATCTTATTGGTCTTCTTCCACCTTTTCTCTTTCTTTTTATTTCCCTTGTTCTCCTTTATATTCGTTAAGTTCGTCCATCGACGCCTATTCTATTTTATAAAATAGTTCTAGTTCATTTCTTCGAATAATAATTCGATTTGTCTTGTCATTAACGGGAAATATATACTTAGCAGGGTCTGAGCACGGGTCACTCTCAGGAATTATATAATAATTATCTACTTAACAGGATTTCTGGATCTTCGTGATGAAGCACGGGTAATATTTGATCTTTCTCATCTTTTCATTCTCCACTCCTCTATTCTTATCTCTTTTATCCCATTCTACCTTTATTATTCTATTTCTCTCCTTGTCTTTCATCTCTCTCCTACATTCCCTCCATATCCGGCGCTTTGTGCAAAATTTTTTGTAACGTCTGACATGAGACAGCGTAAAAATGTTAATTATCAACTTTCTTTAACCATTCATTACATTTTCATGGAGAACTTCAAAAACTGAAAACTGAAATCCTCTAATTTTGTCAGCAATCTTTTGTCATCTCGTCCACTCACACTCTCTCTCACTCTTTCTTCTCCTTCCCATTCTCTTCAACATTCTCTTTCTCACTCTTAAACACTCCTATAAATATTCCGCTCTCCTTCTTTGGACTGGAATTTCATTTGCACGTTTCACACTCGGTAAATGAAATTAAGTTGGGAAACTTTTAAGCGAGGAAAGGTGATGATGGGAGAAGAAGAAGAAGAAGAAGAAGAAGAAGAAGAAGAAGAAGAAGAAGAAGAAGAAGAAGAAGAAGAAGAAGAAGAAGAAGAAGAAGAGAAGAAGAAGAAGAAGAAGAAGAAGAAGAAGAAGAAGAAGAAGAAGAAGAAGAAGAAGAAGAAGAAGAAGAAGAAGAAGAAGAAGAAGAAGAAGAAGAAGAAGAAGAAGAAGAAGAAGAAAGAAGAAGAAGAAGAAGAAGAAGAAGAAGAAGAAGAAGAAGAAGAAGAAGAAGAAGAAGAAGAAGAAGAAGAAGAAGAAGAAGAAGAAGAAGAAGAAGAAGAAGAAGAAGAAGAAGAAGAAGAAGAAGAAGAAGAAGAAGAAGAAGAAGGAAGAAGAAGAAGAAGAAGAAGAAGAAGAAGATGAAGAAGAAGAAGAAGAAGAAGAAGAAGAAGAAGAAGAAGAAGAAGAAGAAGAAGAAGAAGAAGAAGAAGAAGAAGAAGAAGAAGAAGAAGAAGAAGAAGAAGAAGAAGAAGAAGAAGAAGAAGAAGAAGAAGAAGAAGAAGAAGAAGAAGAAGAAGAAGAAGAAGAAGAAGAAGAAGAAGAAGAAGAAGAAGAAGAAGAAGAAGAAGAAGAAGAAGAAGAAGAAGAAGAAGAAGAAGAAGAAGAAGAAGAAGAAGAAGAAGAAGAAGAAGGAGAGAAGAAGAAGGAGGAGAAGGAGAAGAAAATGTAGAGGGAAGAGGATAAGGAGAAGAAGAAAAAGGAGAGGAAGGAGGAGAAAAATTAAGAAGAAGATGGAAGATGCGCAAGAGATAGGTTGATGAGAGGAGGAGAAGAAGTAGGAGATGGAGGAATAGGTGGAGGAGGAGGAGGAGGAGGAGGAATGAGGAGGAGGAGGAGGAGGAGGAGGATGAGGAGGAGGAGGATGAGGAGGAGGAGGAGGAGGGGGAGGATTAGGAGGAGGAGGAGTTGAAGAAGGAGGAAGAGGAAAGGGAAAAGGAAGATGAGAAGTGAAAGAGGAGAAAAGAACAGTTGCCCGGGGAATTCCTGTCTTTCGACGGTGAATTGTAATTACCATCAAAAAAGTTATATTATTACATACTTTGTCCGCTTCACTGACAGTTTCAAATAATTTTCAACATTTTGCCTCTGTTCTGAACCCACTTCCCCCCTTCCTCCCCACCACACTCAAAAAAGAGATGATAAAATTAACATTCATCAATTTCAATTATTATTCCACTGTTGATGGAAAATAATTAATTTGTTACCGAGCTCTTGGCGTATTATGAAACCTCTTTCTGAAGAGATAGGAATATTCTACTGCTGGCATTGTCTAAAAATTGAAAAGTTAATTCAAAACGGAACATAATCCACGGAAGAGCAATAAAATAAAGGGATACATTTCGTATTTCGTTTATTCTACGTCGTATTTGTATTTTGTTTGTAAATTATTCATGATTGTTAACAGTATTCAATAGTCATCGATTGATCCAGTTCTTGTTATTCCTCAACTGTATTTATTCTGTCAATTGCTATTCGTATACTGTTATCAGTATAGTAAAACCTCAGTCACATGATCTAAAAATTTCAGTACACTTCATGGAATTAGCTTTAAAACTTTATAGCCTACTACATAATATCCAACTCGTGACAAGATATATTTTATAATACTAAAAGGGAAGATACTCAAATACTTATGAGGAAAGATATCGAAAATTTCTTATCAGTATCCCCACAACGTAATGCCATAAAAAATAGAATACTAAAAACGTGTGAGAAACTTGTTAACAATAAATAACACTTCTATCAACACTTATCTCTCTCTCTGTCTCTCTCACCCTCTCTCATCCTAACCCTCACACACTCGCTCTCTTTCTCTCTCACACGGTTTCAATCTTTCTCTCTTTCCTCTCACCTTTCCTCTGTCACACTTCCCGTATCTATCTCTTTTCTCTCTATCTCTCTCCCTCTCTTACAATGTCTGTCTCTCTCTCTTTTTTCAATAGCAATTTCAATTGAATTTTTGAATTTTCAATTACAATTTTAATTAACGTCTGGAATGTTCCCTGTATTGTATCATTTTATCCCTATTGACATTATTTGTAACTAAGTCAATATTGACGAATGTAGAATTTTTTTATTAATAATTATTATCATTATAACTTCATTTTGTCAACTTGCCGACATCATAATATCATTACCATTACACATGTCGAGACGATGATCAAGCAATAGGCCTACTATATTCTTTTCACTCCAATTTCTAAATAATATCTCATCTCCCATCACAATCAATTAACAATTAATTATGTACAAGTAATAGTACTATTATGTACTTGTAATAATAATTAATTATTATTCACAAGAGATATAATGTTTATGTAAATTTTCTGTAAAGTGAAATTTGCCATCAATAATTTAAAATGGCCGCCATTTTAAAAATTTACATCGAAAATCTGTCTTTACAGCATAAATATTCATGCCAAATATTTCAGATCAATACAACAATTCGTTCTTGAGATAAAAATTCCTAAGTGAAAAAACAAAATGGCAGCTATAAGGATAACCGCTGAGTTTTGGACACTCCAAATACAACATTTGTAGTCTTCTATCATCCAGGAACAATACCCTAAAATGTTGGACACTACCTCTGAAACACCCTGTATAATAAAAAATCTCCAGCTGACTCATTGATTCAAATAACACCCCTTTCCGTTACCTAATATTCGGGCAACTCGTCAATAAATGCTAGATGGGTACACTCTTCAATAGACACGGTACACTCTCAGGACACAGCTTTTCAAATAAAGCCGGGAAATCCTGCCTCTTAGCCAGTTATCCAAGCATCGCTGCGTAATCATTTCTTTTCACAGAGGCTAACACACTCGAGCAGAAATAAAAAAATTGTTGAAGATTAGAGGCGTTTGAGGTGTTCGGAGAAGAGAAGGGAAAAGAGGGAGGGGAGGAGGTTTTGAGGGTGACGTGGAGAAGAACAATGAGGAGGAGGAAGAGGAGTAGGAGGGGGAGTAGAAGGAGGAGGAGGAGTAGAAGGAGATGGATGATTAGCAGTAGAAGAAAAAGGTGAAAACATACTTATGAAGACAGGAGAAAAATTGAAGAAATTGGGGGAGAAGAGGAGTAAGAGGAGGAGGAGGAGGAGGAAGAGGAGAAGGTGGAGTGTGAGGAGGAGAACGAGGAGGAGGAATAGCAGTAGGAGAAAAATGTGAAAAAATACTTTTGAAGAGAGGAGAAAAAGGGGAGGAGGAGGAGGGGAAAAGGAGGAGGAGGAGGAGGAGGAGAAAAAGTAGGAGAAGGAGAAGGGGGAGGGGGAATAGCAGTATGAGAAAAAGGTGAAAAAACACACTTATAAAGAGAGAAGAAAGTTTGGGGAAATTAGAGGAGGATACGATGGTAAGGAAAGGAGAAAGAAGGAAATGATTGGAATAAGAAGGTAAAAGAAAATGGTGGAGAAGAAAAAAAAAGAATATGGAGAAAAAGGAAATGAAATAGAAGGAGAAGGGAAGAAGAAGGAAAGGGAAGAATCTTCTTAGAAGAAGAAGAAAAAGAAGAACAAGAATAACAAGAAGACGAAAAACAAGAAAAAAGGAAGAAGGAGAACAAGAACAAGAAGAAGGAAGAGAAGAAGAACACGGAGAAAACGAGGAGAAAAAGGGAGAGAAGAAGAAGAAGAAAAACAAGAAAAGAAGAAGAAGGAGAAGATGAAGAAGAAGAAAAGAGGAGAAGAAGGGGAGGAGAAGAGAAGTAGAAAAGAAGAAGAAGAAGAAGAAGAAGAAGAATAAGAAGAAAAAGAAGAAGAAGAAGAAGAAGAAAGTGAAGAGTACACCAAGGACGAAGACTGGAGAGAAGAATAAGAATATAAAGGGTGTCCTTTGAAAGCTAGCATACCAGCAGCAGCAGCATAATATTCGAAACCTACCTCCTTATTCCTATTTCCTATTCAATTTCCTCAAATAGCATAGCAGGCAGCAGGTTGAGTATATAATATACAGGGTGCCTCACAAGAAAAGGAAGCTTGGCTGGATGCCTGCCTTTTCAGAGCAGAGAAGGTGCAGAAAGCGCGAAACAACTTCCCCCACCCCAAACACCCCTGAGACTCCACCTCAAATAAACCTTCATACCCCTCCTCTAAATAGACCCCCCCCCAAACGCAACCCATTTATGACAGACCTCTCTCTAAATAGCTCCATGTTCAAGTGCAAGACCTTCTTCCAAAACATGACTTACAGTTCTCCATACATTGCTCTATATATTTCTATATTTTCACCATCCACATCAATATATGTGTCAAAAATAGAAGGAATCTGAAATAAAACAGTACTTAACTCTTTGGGCCAGTTGCACGAAAATTAAATCAAATGTAACCATCATAGAGTGACGTCATAGCATTGACGTGAGATTTGTTCATTGGTTCTGTTAGATATAGTGCGACTCACGTCAAGAAGTCAGCATTGCTTAGATGGGAGTTTGCTATCCTTGTTCAGCACAAGGCAGTTGCTGATGTCTCTATCCTATTCGCACTGTGCATTGTTGTCGCACACAGTCCCGACAAACACGTTTGGTGCAGTTTTCTCTTTCTCTCTCAATGAGACTTGGCATCAATGCTCCTCATATAAACAATGCTGACTTCTTGACGTGAATCGGACTATATCATAATTTTACGGCGGTTAAATTTAATTCAATTTTTGTGCACATATCTCTTACTCATTACGATGTCTTTAATTATCGTCTTCAAAATCAATACTTGGAAAGATTACCTCGAAAAATTGTTTGAAGACCAAAGAGGGGTTGGTTTTGAAAATAATAATAAATTGACGTTTTATTGAGAAGTAGCTCACAAACATCAGCGCTCAAGTGAGAGACAGAGAAACAACCTGAGGGGATTGAAGCTTGGTTATCATTGAATCAAATGTAAAAATGCCTGTTTTCAAACCCATCCTATTTGATAAATATTCAGCCAAAATATTCCAGTAACTTATAAAATCAAAGCTACGATGTTTAAGAACACTCCAGTTGTCTCTTCAAGAGAAAAGAAACAAAGATAATTTTAATTTGATCCTCTTCCCAAAAGCATTCCTTTCCAAAAGAGAGTGAGATATGTAGTGATATAAAATATAATATTGAACGTAAATAGATGAAATATGGAAAATATAATATGTAAATATAATGTTGTGATTGAATTAAATATTATTTGTGTAAAATAGTGTTGATGTCTCTGAAATAATAATGTCTTTTTTACTCCCGACATTGATTGTTGCACGAAGCGGGAAGTTCAAACTTCAAACATCATAACCGTCAAGAAGAGTCTAGCAACAAGATGACGAAAATTCTGATAAAAATACTTTAATCCAATTAATACATTCATTAAATCACCTTGAATCTACTAAATAATAGATAGCAATAAAGTATTGATGATTTAATTGAATTCCATCTCAAAATCGTGTTTGTTCCTATCTCACAATGGTTAAAGTCCACCAGGTTGTTCACTCTCTCTCACCTCTCGCGCTGATCAGCTTCTCCTCAATAATAAGTTAATTTTTTGTCAATTCAGGTGCAATAGCAAAATGAACCAGCTAAACTTTAAAAGTTGAAACCGAAACTAAACATTGAGAATCGATTATTTTCGATACTTGACATCACGAAACCGTTAGTCGACAAGAGGAGGTCATTGAGCCCGGGCCCCAATGCAGTAGTCTACCATTGGTGGAGTGACGTCACGCGACGTGATTGGTTGACTCACGCATGCAGCGTGAAAAAACTACTTTCAAAAACATGCTCAATATTTTCCGCATGACTCGGCAAAACATCACGTGATTGTTGCAATTACGCAAATTGAAAGGGGAGATTTTCGCACACCCTCGTCTGTCAGCTCTAGAAGTTGATAGGCGCTTAGTTTTTGTCGACTGCAATAGTAACGGAGTTGTTCCGTTTATGTTTTGGGCATGAACTATCCAAGTATAACCCATACAGTAAAATTAATGCAGTATAATAGGATTCATTTAATTAGACGCTTGGCATTAGACAGATAGATAGAGAGATATTATTTCTTGACGTTGCTGATTACAAGTTCAATGTTTATCGACAACCAGCTTAATTTGTGACGGTACGCCGTACCGGTACCTCTGAGAGGAGGGAGAGGAAGAGTGAGTTTTTTATTGAAAATATGAAAAATGATGGTAAAAATACACAACTAAAAGCTTATAAATCACACTAATAACGAGTTTTGAGAAGTTAAAATTTCATTTTTTTTCGGGGGAGGACAACCGAACCACCTGTTTGGCTGGGGGCAAGCTCCCCAAATCCTCCCCTAAGTTCTCCTCTCCGTACCTCAACCTTTAATTTCACAAATTAAGCACTGTCGACAACTGTTCAGTACAAGGTATCAATTTAAACTATCAACATCTTGGAACAGCAACATAAACAATTCAGATATAACGACTAGTATATGAGTTGAAACTAGTATTACGTCACTCAATTTCGACCAATCAGGTGCA
Organism: Laodelphax striatellus; assembly: GCA_017141395.1. Lineage (NCBI taxonomy): Eukaryota > Metazoa > Arthropoda > Insecta > Hemiptera > Delphacidae > Laodelphax > Laodelphax striatellus. The sequence goes on from CM029532.1 coordinate 58,951,331, forward strand.
AGACCACGCCCACAACACGCTCTCATTGGATGAAGCCATTACGTCAGCATTTGTTCGCCATATTGTTGAACGACACATGAAAAACTAATTCTATTAATTCAACTTGAATTAGCTATTCAATGATGTGCGGTAGAAAAACAGTGAATAGCATACATACTTGAATGAGGAGGTTCAATGTATAACAGACTCTGCTTTAGACTTCAACATACCTGGAAAAATAAGAAACAATGATAAAATTCTTGATCACGTACTTAAGTCTATCCATTACATGTTAAATCGACAGATAAGATGCATACGATTATCCGCCAGAGCGCAACACCGTAGATGATCACAGCGAATATACTTTGAATAACTTTGGAAGTAAACCATTTTGTGCTAATAGCTATATTGCCTTGATGTTGTCCTTCATCAGAACACGTTGTTCTAGTGCATTAGTTCTAATTCTAGTGCGTTGTTCTAATACATTTTCACAGAGACGTTTCACAGTTTTCATGTTATTGAAGTTCACTCTATTTTCAAAGTGGATCAGATTGAATTCTATTTTCAGAGTGAATCATCATTCTTCGAATCCATTAATTTTGAACTGGCTTTAATTTTTAATTTTGATGGCTGTTTTCAATCTGAGCCAGAACTCAAGTAAAGCACAGTACAAATAAAACTAAATTGAGAGAAGTCAATCAATGAAACACGAATATAGTGATATGAATCATCCATTATATCCTATATATGACTTATAAAATGATGATTCAACTTCTAATGAAACGGAACAGGAGTGTTTACTTCAAGACTATTTCATTAGTTCGTCAAGAACTTGATAATTTCAAACAAATAACACATTTTGTTGATTAAATTAAGTTGAAAAGTTGAATGAATATAAGTTTCTCCCTTGAATCAAGTAAGGACCTTACAAGTCTAATGCAAATGATGAAAAATTCCAGTTATATAGAACTTAATTTAAGTTCTATGAATTGAAATCAAGTCCAACAAAAATCTCATAAAAATTCTACACTGAAATCGAATAATTTTCTTGACAAATCCACTATTAATAATCGAATATTGTCAATTATTCTACCATAAAATTAATCAAAATGGATTGAGAAATAATTTATTTTCACCCTTGAACTAATTATCAATTAAAAATCGGAAATTTCTTATGATTTCTATGTCACCCGATAAAAAATTTCATCAAACACCCATTCATTAATGAATTAGGACAGGACGAATGTTACAACTTTAACATCTATAATATTATTGAGAAAAGTAGAGTAAGTATTGAGAAACTATACAGTATTATGCAATAAGATTCACAACAACAAACTTTTCTGCCACATTTTAAACAGAAATAATCAATTCTGTCACCCTTTAGAAAGTTCCATTTAACTCCCATCCCAATAAACTTGTGCAGAATATTCTTGTCGAATGTAATAAGAGAACGAACAACATTCTAAAACTATTTTTCGAGATAACCTTCTCGAAAATTCAAACATGAAACAAAACTAAACAATTCTAGAAAAAGTTTCACTCGATTCTGACCCCAATAAACTGTGACAAAACTTTTGACAAAGATGTTACAAGTCAAAGATCAATACTGCAAAACTCTCTTATAAGATTCACAAAAACATAAAACTTGAAAGTTATAATAATAATCAATTCTGTCGCCCAATAGAAACTTTCACTTAATGCCCACCCCAATAAAAACCAAGGCAAAACTCTTGGCGAATGTTACAAGACAACAATCAATGTTGACAATAAATCTCCTAAGACAACATTCACAAAAAATCAAACTTGAAACTGAAAAAAAATCAATTTTGTAGCCCCATAGAAAGTTTCATTAGATTCCCACCCCTCCGAGATAAACTAGGACAAGAATTCGCTTTTGGCAAATGTTACAACAAGCATTAAAAGTCGATAAAGTCGCTGTCAAGAGAGCGACGGACGGAAAGAGAGACAGAGTGAGACAACACACTTAAGAGAGAGAAAGAGATAAAGAGAAAGAGTAAGAGAAAGATAACACACACCAAACATTAGGTAGAGTAAGAGTGTACCTAGAATATCCATGGTCGAACCCTGTCAACCATACCGGCGGTAGAGTCACTACTGACGGTGCGACTTCGCAGGGGGCGCAAAACCACCCCCTCCCCCCCACCACTACCCTACCCACCCGCGGCAATATTTCCCCCACCACAATCCACATTCCACCGCACCGTGACGCTAGTATTGCCCCCCACCAGTCCCAATCCAACCCCCATCCCCCTGCTTCTTTATTAAAAGTCACCGTACTGCATGCTGCTGCACTCTCAAGACTCTTTCAGAGTGTAGCCTCTGCCTTTATCGCGCATTATAGGGGTTATAGTGTTGTAGGCTAACGTAGTTGCTGGAAAGTTACTGGAAAGGCTCGTGATAATTATTTGAGGGTGGAAAATATAGTTGAACGATTTTGAAGCCTTCATTGCATTATAGGGGTTATAGTGTAACATTGTTGGTAGGAAGTTATTCTCTTTTGGAAGGCTCTTTTGAAAAGTTGGAAAATGTGTAATTGAAAACAGGTTGGAAAATGTGGTTGAACTATTTTTAAAATCAGTGGCCTGTGTTCAATGGGAGTTTTTTAAAGTAGAGTACGGCACGGCACTACTCACACCTGGAAACTTCAAATCGCAAAGCAACTCATCGCTCGGCAACTCAGCAATGCAGCGGGTGACTTCAGTTGCTTGTCATGCTCGCACAGCCGCTACTCCTAGTTGCCAGTTGCCGATCAACTACTATCACATTATTCTCAAAAAGTAGATATTTTGAGAGTTCTATAACTTATCTTCGATATTTTATAAGTGTTGAAGTAACCAAAAAATGATGAAATACTACTTTTTAAAGCAATTGATAATCCTACTTTTCCAGTTTGATGTGGTTAGAATATCATCTAAACTCACTTTTCTGTACATAGAATCTGTCCACACATGGCAATCGATCACTCGGCAACCAGCATGTCGGATCGCAGTTGCAACTCAGTTGCGCTGCGATCGAGTTTCGTATTCTGGAATTGCCTAGTCTGAGCGTCATCATTTGAAAACACATGCTGCGTCGCAGAGTTGCCGAGTGATGAGTTGCTTTGCGATTCGCAGTTTCCAGGTGTGGGTACAGCCTTTATGAACAAATTTTTCATTCAATACCACCCAGAATGTTTTCAATGGTGATATTGTAGTTTATCATGATAGTCATAGTTTTTAATGAGTTTCCGTTGGTTTCATTCACTAATCCTGATGAACTATAACGAGCCCACAGCGCAGAGCGCCGCTTGCTTAGTTTAAATTTGACACCAACTTATTCAATACCGTACTCCATCTAGCAGACAGGTTCATGCAGTTCCTTCAAAAGCCTGGAGATGGCGCTGATTTATTTCACATCTTTCAACTCCTAGGAGTGAGCCGTAGTGGACGGTCATATTGGATTGATGTCCTATAATATCAAGAATGTAATTTCAAGCTGAAAAAAGCATTTTTCTGTAAAACGTCACGACTTCTTTTCTTTACGTTGAATCTTCTTGAAACATTTTTTATTGGGTAAATTATTATATGTTACAGAGGCATGTTTTCTACAAATTTTAAATATTTCTTCCAAAGAACCTCCAAAAATTTTCAAACTTGAAGAAATAATTTTTGCTATAATTATTGCAGTAATTTTCTAATTGAAAGAGTGAAAAAAACCCCTGAATAATTTTATTCTCTTTCCAATGACATTTCAAACGCAATTTTCTGTCCAAAAATAACGGCGCGACATGTTTCAAAAGATTACATTGATCTTATGGGACTATTTCCAATATGGCTGACTACTACTGCCCATTCTTAAACGTGTTTTTCCTTAAAATACAACATCACTTGTTACCATAGAAATTGATCAGTTTATTTTCTTTCAAAATACAAGGAAATGTTAATGAAATGTTAAATACAAGAGATGTTAAATGAAAGTTAATCGTCATTCGAAAAATCAAATGAATATTGGATTTTGGATGAATATTCTTCAAATACGATTGTTTTGAAAACAGGTGTTTTTACATTTGATTCAATGATAACCTAGCTGCAATCCCTCCCGATTGTTCACTCTGTCTCTCACTTGAGCGCGCCACTAGTACACGAGCTATTCCTCAATAGCAATATTTTGCAATTGAAAGAGTTGAGATTGATCAATCCAACCCAACAATGTATTTTTCCTTACTTTAACCTCAATAATCCCATAAAGGCTTTGGAATAATAATTCCAAGTCTTCATCCACTTTACAAACAATCCAGCCACCATTCAATTATAGCTCCCAATCAGCATTTTTATCCAATATTCGAGTTCAAACAAAGCCTTTTCTCGAGTAGCGGTCATTACGGAAAGTTCATTGCGGCCTACATCTTGTAGAATCCGAGATGGAATAATTTTATGAATATGGATGTCTTGAATACAGCAGCCATGCAATTAGTCGTAACATTTAATGAAAATACCGTCACGTAGGCTATGAATGTTTCGATGGCCCGTTTTAAGGGCGGCACCATCTCCATCGTAGGCTGTGAATTGCTGCTGATGAAATTAATGAATTCAAATTTGATGAACAAACAATAAACGCTGATGTAATTATTGTGAGGGAATTAGTGGTGACAATATTATTAGACATATAATAATTATTATTCATCAACTGAACATGATATTATTCATATTAAAGTTATTGTGCTTGTTATTCTAAATTGAAAGGAGATATCACAATCTCCGTTTCAGAAGAAAAAGAAGAAGAAGAAGGAGAATAAGTGAAAGAAGAAGAAGAAAAGGAAGAAGAAGAAGAAGAAGAAGAAGAGGAAGAAGAGGAAGAAGAAAAAGAAGAAGAAGAAGAAGAAGAAGAAGAAGAAGAAGAAGAGGAGGAAGAAGAAGAAGAAAAGAAGAAGAAGAAGAAGAAGAAGAAGAAGATGAAAAGAAGGAGAAGAAGTAGGAGAAGAAGAAAAAGAAGGTGAAGAAGTAAAAGAAGAAGAAGGAGAAGAAGAAAAGGAAGAATACAAAAGAATAAAATGACTGCCTTTAATTTAAACTCAGAGGGCGAAGTTAGAGAGCAGTCGGCCCTCTCACACACTCAACTCTCGAATAAGAGGAAGGAGGAAGAGAAGAAGAAGAAAAGAAGTGAAAGAGGAGAAGAAGAAGAAGAAGGAGAACTCAGAAGAAAGAGAACACAAAAATGGGAAAACGTAGGTGAAACAGAAAAGCAAAATAGAATGAGAAGGATCGATAAAGAAAGAGATGATTAAGTTGGTGATGTTACAGACTTCACTTGCTAACATGTTATGAAAGAGAAGGGGAAGAAGGAGGAGATGGAGGAGTAAAAGAAGAATATGGAGAAGAAGAAAAATAAAAATAGGGAGAAGGACAGATAGAAGAAAAGAGCAGGGACAGGGGAAAAAGAGGAAAGGAAGAGAGAAGGAGAGAAATTGGAGGAGAAGACAAAAATAAGAAGAAAAAGGGAGAACGAGAGTCGGAGGGGGAGGAGGAGGATGAGAAGGAGTAGAAGAATAGGAAAAAGAGAGAGGATGAGCAGAAGGATGAGGTAGATGAGAATGAGGATGGGGAGGAGGGGAGAAGGAATGGGAGGTTGGAAGGAAGAAGAAGAAGAGGAAGAAGAGGGTTCAGAAGAGAAAGATAGATAAGAAGAAGAGGAAGAAGAAGAGGAAGAAGAAGAAGATAAAGAAGTAAAGAAGAAGTAGAAGAAGAAAAGCAGAAGAGGAAGAAGATAAAGAAGAGGAATAAAATAAGAAGAAGAAGAAGAAGAAGAAAGATAAAGAAGAAGAAGAAGAAGATGAAGAAGAAGGAAGAAGAAGGAGAAGAAGAAGAAGAAGAAGAAGAAGAAGAAGAAGAAGAAGAAGAAGAAGAAGAAGAAGAAGAAGAAGAGAAGAAGAAGAAAAGGAAGTGGAGAAGAAAGAGAAGAAGAAGGAGAAGAAGACGAAGAATAAGAAGGAGGAGAAGGAGGAGAAGGAGAAAAAGAACAAAAAGAGAGAGACCAAGAAGTGGGAGCAAAAGAAGTTTCGTGCCAACTGGTACCAGGCACAACACTAACATGGTCGGTATTGGCGGCGTAAATAATCTGAAATCGGTCGATGCTGGCTGGCTTGAAAAGTAAGCCACCCGAAACACGAACCCGCCGCTTTCCACCCCCCAATTTTCCGCTTTTCACATAATTCTATTCATGGTTTCCCTTATTAATGGCCGATGCACCCTATTACTGCACGACCGTGAAATTGTTTCGTCAAAAATTTCCCCGTCTCCCCCCGTCTCCCGGATCTGCTGTTAACATGCAACCTGAGTTAAACGAAAGTGGATCTCTGATGACATGTCGAATAACTTGAATTTAAAGCCTTCCAGTTATCAAATTTTAGTTGGTTTCATGACAACGAATCGTTTACTTTTCAACTTTAACGTTCATTTGCATGGAAATCCAATTATTTAATTCAACGTAAAATGACGTCATTACATTGTAGTCATATTCGATGATTAGTTATCTTACAGCGATTTGATTCAATTGGATTAAATTTAATATCGTTATCAAACGGAACTACAAAGACTGTATAAAACAGTGTGGTCATTGGTGTGAACGGGTCCATAACATTGTATTGGAACATTTTTTATCAAAGTAAAAGTTTTTATCAAAGTAACACCACCATATTTTTGCCAAATTTTCAAATTTGTTATAGGATTGAAGGCAAACATTAACCCATTCACTCATTTTTCAAATCTATTTCAAGAGTAACAACATCAAAAATAACTTTCTAACATAAAAAATTGTCTCTCTACTCTTGGTATTGTGTTTAAAGCTTAAAATGATGAAAACTAATACTGGCAAAAGCAAATTATAGTAGGTAAGAAGTGAATCACTCAACAATCAACATAATTATGATATAATTTAAATGCCAATCTTATGGGAATTGGCAAAAGTATGGTGGATTTATGTGAGCTAACCAATCAAAAGTGTGACACGAAATGGCTACACTGTTATTTTACAGTCTCTGTAACGGAACTAATGCAACAAGAACCGAATGAATCTGACTTCAGTACAATGACGTCAATTGACGGTGGTTGAATTCAATTGAATATGGTTAAACTGGTCGTAAATATGTGATGTTTCAAAGTCTTCTGATTATTGATTTCTTAGTTGATTTCATTGAAACGAACTGCCAAGCTTTGTCCACGGATAATATCAATAACTTGTTATGAATATTTATATTCATTTATTATTATAGCATGTATAAATATTTTATTCTTCTTGATTGTTATCTAATTTCGAGGTTAACTTGACGTTTAATTATTCGGCATATGAATTGATTAATGTAGCATATAAATTTATAAGTTTTGATGAATAATTTTGAAATCAGATTCAAACTAGTCTAACCAACTATACTCTGTATAGTTCATTACTGCGGTGCGCACGTAGTTCGTCAGGTGCCGAGAGATAGCGCTGTGTTTGTTTTGACTTTCTTCAACAAATTTTTCCAAAATACAATTATAATAAAACCGGCTCATCTAGGACCATTCAAAATCGGATCTCAAACCTTTACACGGATTGTCAATAAGTATTTACAAAATTATTTTAATATACAAGGATTTGTCAATGAACAGAATAAACTGGAATAGAATCAATAAAAACTTGAATATATTTCACAGATATTCGAGACAGAACAGAGGAGGAAATTGGATTCAATGAAAGCAATTGAAAAAGAATTAACAAGAACTGAATTAGATAACACAAATGTTGTAGATGCATGCTGGAAATATTCTAAGAAGTCATCAAAAATAACGGCAAACCACTATTCAACGTCAAAGTCTCATTCAATTTATCTACTCACAACTACATTGAATTTCCCGTGGAAAACTCTCCACGAAAAGCCGTCATTTTGCGAAGCAAACAAACATTCGCAGTTTGAAAAATGCATCGCAAACACCGAAGCAGCCAAATAAAACGGTTTGCTCTGAATTTTCACGTTTCAAATGATGAATTAAAAGACTAACGGAAAAGCGCCGGGAAAATTGTGGCGGCTGCCGTGGAAATTCAATTAAATACTTGATCATGTCAGAAACAAACAGAGCTGGAAAATGCCAACTCAGCAGTGACTCGCGGGGATGGAGGTCTAATTAAGCAGTATTATTTATATTCACTCGTCAGTGCTCCATCATCTTCAAAATATAAAAAAGTGGTTTCGGCTATAGAGTTTGAAACTTCTTTCTAAATCAAGTTATCACTCGTTTATACATAACTCGTTCTGTTTATATTGAAGTTGAATAATTGAAAAACAGATGAGGAGTACTATAATAATTGTCAGTGCTCCATCATCTTCAAAATATGAGAAAAGTGGTTTCGGCTGTAGAGTTTGGAAGTTCTTTCAAAATCAACTTATCACTCATCCAAACATAACTCGTTGTTTTTATATTCAAGTGAAATAATTGAAAAAGGATGAGTAGTAGTACTGTCAGTGCTTTATTATCTTGGATGATGGAAAAATATAACAGTGGTTTTGGCTGCAAGGCCCGTATTAGGCTAGGCGTACACCGGTTAGTCAAGATAAAGACGAGATTAGTCACGTTTAGTCACAGTAATTCACATAGTTGCTTATGAAGCAGCAAACACCGATGCAATGACTAAATTCGTGTACTGTGACTAAACATGACTAATCTCGTCTTGTCTTGTCTTGACTAACCGGTGTACGCCTAGCCTTAAACTATCAAATATTTTTAAAAAATCTTTGTCAAACATATGCCCGGTTTCTCAGTCGTTCAATAAACAATTCATGGATCCAATGGCAGTATTGAATCAATAACCATGTGTTTAGTTTGATGAACAACTGAGAAACTGGGCATAATGTTTGTCAAAGATCTTTTTTGAAACATTTGTTAGTCTTAGGCTAGGCGTACACCGGTTAGTCAAGACAAGATTAGTCACGTTTAGTCACAGTACTTCACATAGATGCTTATGAAGCAACACACACGGATTAGTCATTGCATCGGTGTGTGCTGCTTCATAAGCAAGTATGTGAATTACTGTGACTAATCTCGTCTTGTCTTGTCTTGACTAACCGGTGTACGCCTAGCCTAATAGGAGCGAAGTTCTAACAAAATGGATGAATGAACTCGTACGTGAATAACTTGTACTCTTCATAATATTTCAATTCAAGTTTAAATCAATTCAAAACAACAAAAATCCATGACATAGAATTGTTATGATAAGAATTCACAATTATAATGATAAATTTGTATCATGTGAGAAGATACCTTCAATACTGTATTTAAAAGTTCTACACAATTGTATGAATATAATGGCATCAGTAAGAGACAGTAGCCAAAATTTGAATTACCAAATGTTCATTTGAAGATGATCATATCAAAATTGAATTATTGAGAATGAAAAAGAATGGTAATTGAATAATAATAAACCAATATAATAGAGTATCCAAGATCCCGAAATACATATATATTTATATAGTATTGTACTATACAGTTATTATAACTTAGCGATTAGAGTGCGCTCAACGCAATCTAGCGGCTTCTATTCTAGATCTAGAAGCTCATGACTTGTCAAGCCATGAAAGTTCTCATTCTGCGAGAGATAGAGAAATAGTAGAGTCTACACTTTAAAAAGTAGGGTCTACTACTTTTAGTTATCTTTTGTTTAAGATATTGTTAGCACGCAATTTCAGGCAAATAATGACAATTAAACTGGATTAAAAACAGGTTTTGAATTGAATAAATACCTTAGCGAAACTGGTGGGTTGTGGTAGAGCCTTGTAGAGAGTATGGGCCATCTAAACTACAGCTGCGAGTCAGATGAAGGCTGCACTATTTGGTGCCAGGCACGTAACCTACCCTGAGTGGTGCAGGCGCACACGGCTAAAAACAGGAACCACGCGCGCCGTAAAATACATCTCAACCCATCCCGGCCTGCTATGACATTTCACGTTTCCAACATTATCATTTCTACCGATGGCACAAAACATAGAACGACGAAATATATTGCTTGTGACAGAGCGATCGATTTCTACCTTAAAAGCGTAAACCGGTCGTAATAAGTACTTGGCAGCCTATGAATAGAACTTGATAGTCTCTATAACCCTGAACTGCTAAGATAGTGTTGGGTTTTGGAAGGCGCGGGGGGGGGGAGAGAAGGGACAAAAGAGGTTATAATTGTATTAGAAGTTACTTATGGAACAATGAAGTAAGCAACTAGTCGGTTTTCAGTCAACTAATTTATGAGGATTCATAAATTGAAATTGAATTTTATTTTCTTCATAAAAATACATTACAATATAGAATAGGCCTACATAAAAAGTATAAATGAAGAATTTTGAACAGTATACGAAAATAATTAGTGGAAATGAGTGGCATCAATATAATATATTTTATAGTATATAAAATTTAATATATTATCTATATATTAATCCCACGAGTCACTGCTGAGTTGGCATTTTCCTGCTGAGTTGATTTAATTCTTAAGATATAATTAATCAGAGTTGATATAACTGTATGCTTTGCCAATGTGGAATAGGAATTAATACAAATTTATGTCTAAGCCGTCGACAATCCAATATACTTTTAGTTCAATAAGGAAAAATATATAATTGTTTTTACTCTGTAATTTCTGCCCAAGACAAGCTTCATTCGAGTTAGGCGTTCAAAAAGCCTGTAAATAACATGTAAATTTACAATTTGTAAACTCTTAAAACTTTCCAGTCGCTAGATCTACATTATACACTCTATGATACAATAATATATATGCACCTCACATCACGATAATACAGATATATCCACCTCATTTTAAGATATGCAGGTAAATACATGTATCATATTTGTAAGAATATATAGTTAGCATGGAAGTAACTATATAGATAGGCCTAATGCAGGTTCAAAATATAACTACAGGTATACAGTTATGAAGGCCACTTTATACAGGTATAAAGTGGGCTGAAGCAGACATAAAGTAGCTTGAGGGCGACCATTCGCCAGCACATAAAATGCAAACAATTGTGATATGTATAGGTATAAAGTGCACATAAAATGCAAACAATGGCGGAGTGGAGAGGCTCACTTGACCCAATTCTACGGCTGACTGAGATAAAATTTGTCAGCTTTACACCCGACGCTGAATCTGGGAAAATCTCCCCCTGCATGTTACGAGGATGAAAGAAATGAATGTTTCTATTACACTTGAAGCAAAAAGAAATAAATGTTTCTATTACACTTGAAGCAAAAGAGATGGTACAAATTGTACCATTGATTGGTACAATTGTACCAATTACAATAATTGTAATTGGTACAATTATACCAATTACAATAATTGTACCATCCTCTTTGCTTGAAGTTTCACATGGGTCAATACAACACTGTAACAATGGATTCACTTGTAATTATTATACTTTCATTCTCGAAGACAACTGGCCAGCTTGGTGCTTTAACCAATTGGAACAGTTTTTGCCAATTAGTTCTCGAAAAAACTGAGAAAACGCACAAAATTGGTGAAAAACCGCGAATATTGGACGTATCTTTGAGATGTTTTCAAAAAGCGCGTCTAAAGGTCCAACTGAACATGCATGTCAAATTTGAACGCATTTGGTTCAGTAGATTTTTAGTTCTGCTAAATGAATGAATGAGTGCCATTTCGCTTTTATATTTATATAGATTTGACAATTTATTTTATAACTATATATCATGATTGGACAATACAAAAATTATTTAAACAATTGAAATAAATTATTTATTTCACTGTACAGTTCTTACTCCAATCCATGTGCATGTATGAATGTGCACGCAAGATAAATTTTGATCCAGGATCAGTTCCGGACCATTAGTTTTTGATAGAGAGGTATTATTTCTTTGCCATCGTACTCCACTGTCATCAGAAATAATTCGTCAAGAAATAATATTATCTCACTATCAATCTATCTAACTAATGCCATGTGTCAAATTAAATGACTCTGATTATAATTGAATGCGATCAGCTGATCAATAGCTAGTTGATCTGTGCTAGTGCAGCAGCATAATCGTATGGAATTTGATGAAGAAGAAGACGAAGGAGAAGAAGAAGAAGAAGAAGAAGAAGAAGAAGAAGAAGAAGAAGAAGAAGAAGAAGAAGAAGAAGAAGAAGAAGAAGAAGAAGAAGAAGAAGAAGAAGAAGAAGAAGAAGAAGAAGAAGAAGAAGAAGGAGAAGAAGAAGAAGAAGAAGAAGAAGAAGAAGAAGAAGAAGAAGAAGAAGAAGAAGAAGAAGAAGAAGAAGAAGAAGAAGAAGAAGAAGAAGAAGAAGGAGAAGAAGAAGAAGAAGAAGAAGAAGAAGAAGAAGGAGAAGAAGAAGAAGAAGAAGATGAAGAAGAAGAAGAAGGAGAACGAGGAGAAGAAGAAGGAGAAGAATAAGAAGGAGAAGATGAAGAAGAAGAAGAAGGAAATGGAGAAGGAGAAAAGGAGAAGGAGAAGGAGAAGAAGAGAAAAGAAGAAGAAGAAGAAAGAAGAAAAGAAGAAGAAGAAGAAGAAGAAGAAGAAGAAGAAGAAGAAGAAGAAGAAGAAGAAGAAAGAGGGAGAAGTGGGAGAAGAGGGAGAAGGAGAAGAAGAAGAAGAAGAAGAAGAAGAAGAAGAAGAAGAAGAAGAAGAAAAAGAAGAAGGACAACAAAAACTCGATACAACGCCTTTACTTGGTTTAAAAGGCCTCTAATGTATGTCTGAAGTGCGAAAGAGATCCTTCCAAATAGTGGCGAAGCATGGTATACTTATTTGGTCAATACTTATTTGGACGGGTATATTTCCTATAGGTAATATACCCGGCGATGACCAAATAAGTGTACCACGCTTCGCCACGGCTTCCAAAACATCCTCAATCTCTTGAAATAATCAAGCTAATGCGACTATCGAAATAATTTAGCCCAACTTTTTCGCACCGTCGCAGAGTTTTGAGGTGTAATTATGAAAAATGTTCGCTAGCCGGTGCGTTTCGAGTTGGGTCGGCAAAGGTAATCAAACCCCTAAACAGCCCCTACTCCCCGAAATTCGGCCCGTTTAGCATTTTCGGAAATAGTTTCAGTGGTCGTAAACGTAAACTCCCCCCCTGTAAATACACCCTTCCCCACCCACTATCCAAAAGTTCTTGAGCACGCACCTACTCAAACTTCTGACTCTAATCTAGTTACCAATTAGTTGAATCATACCATTCCACTGGGCAAATAGCAACTAACTTTGCTCAGGGTTTAGACCTGAACTGGAATACTACGCAAAGGTTAATGATTGTGGGTTATCAGTCATTAATAACCTCAATTTATTTATAAAGATGGTTAGAAGCGGACGATTTCGGGGTATTGAGTGGTTTTTCAGGTATTCAAAGACTACTTTTTAAAATTAAGTCATCACTCGTACAGAAGAATAATAATAAATTATCGACAATGAGAGATTTTTGTGAAAAAAAATATAATCAGATTCATTAAGTTTGACGCTTGACTTTAGATAGATATTGAAATGTAGATTCAGAGATATTATTTCTTGACGTTGCTGATGACCGTAGAGTACAATGGCAAAGAAATAATACCTCTCTATCTAATGTCAAGCGTTAAATTAAATTAATCTGGTTATACGTATTTGAATGTAAAGAAATTGATAATTTAATTGAAATTTGATGTAACATACATTTGAAAACCCTGTACATGACACCAAGTTCACAATAGAATTACATAATATTCATCATGTTACATTGACAAAATAAAATCATAATTTGTGTATGCCATCAAAATAATTATATAATTGTTGTATGCCGTTGAATTCCAATAGATGGAAACAACAACATGATATTATATTGATACAACAACAAACATGATAGAAATATCTTCATTGTTCATGGACGGTAAGATAAAATTATAGAGAACTTCTTCCATGTACTAAATAATATGAAAAATTACAATAAAAGTGATATGACAGAATTTAATCATCTAAATAATCATAAACATAATATTTAGAATAAAATAATAGTCATAATAGTGAATTATGGAGTGGTTTCACAACAAGTTCTAATCTTGGTACTCATCAATATAATTTTTGAATACTAATTGTAGTTCAACAATGTGAACACATTGAGCTTGAGGAATGTGAAAGTTTCAATACATGTATAATTGTATAGTTCAAGAACTTCAGGGTAGCCTACATGTTCTATTGAAAAACTCATAAACATTCTTGCTCACTCGAAAGCTAACACAATCAACTATAATAGCAGGATCCATTTAACTTGTCAGAAAAAAGCTGATTGATGTACGCTCGTTTACTAACGTTAAATCAGCTGTTCTCTGACAAGTTACATGGATCCTGCTATACTTGACCTTCACCAAAATTCCTCTGTTACGTTTTAAATGAGTACAATCTAAAAGTAAATAGAAGTAATACCGAGCACCAAAAAAAAAGTAATTAATAGTTGTTTCAACGTTTCAGATAATGATTATTATTATTGTTTCTCAAACAATAGCTTGAAAAAGTTCTCATAGTTTTAACCTAGACGCTTGAAAGAAGATAGAAGAACAAGGAAGGATGAAGATAAGGTGAAAAAAAGGAGAAAGTTTCGGGAAAGAAAGAAGAAAGTGTTGGGGGCGGGCATCTATTACCGAGTTGGGACACGGGGGATTTGCGAATCCCACGGGCTTACACCAGCAACTGAGCGTGGCTTGCCAGCCTGCTGTTTGATCCCAAACCTGTCTGCTCTGCACTATCGATACGGCTATACATCGACTCTGTCGTATATCGAACTAGCGATCGTTCCAAACATAAGGCTGTCCTGGGAAACTCTATTTTTCCTTGACCACAACTTCCTTACCACGAGCTTGCTTGCTTAAGGCGTTTGTACCATGTAACAAAATCAGGAACAAACTTCCTTAGCTGACCACATAATTACCGATATTGAAATCAGCTGTTGTATTATATAGCTGGTTAGTGGTTGATATTGGTTGGTTTATATCGATTTTTTCAACATCGATAATGGTGCGGTCAGCTATGGAACTTTCCCCGAAATTACCTAGAATTGAACAGCTGACTTGTATGGAACACATTAAACTAGTACTACCAAAATGAATTCTCAGTTTATGCTTGTAAATTATTCAATAAGATGATTTAAAGCGAAATGATAATGATAGTATAATAATATTGTGATTCATCCACATGAAACGACGAAGTTTGGACAAATGAATGTCCATAGAAAGAGAAGGAGAGAGAGAGAAGGAAAGAGTGAGAGGAAGAGAGGAAGAGGAAAGAGAGAAAGAAGAGGAAAAGAGAGATAGAAGAAGAAATAGAGAAAAAGAGAAAGAGAGAGAAAGAGAAAAGAGAGGGAGAGAGAAAGAGAGATAGAGAGAAAGGAGAGAGAGATAGAAAAGAAATAGAGAAAAAGGAAAGAGAGAAGAGAAGGAGAGGAAAAAAAGTAGAGGGAGAGAGAGATAGAGAAAGAGAGATAGAAAAGAAATAGAGAAAAAGGAAAGAGACCGAAAGAGCAGGAGAGGAAACAAGTAGAGGGAGAGAGAAAAAGCGAGAGAGAGAAAGGACAGAATGATAAGAACATTGTGATAAAGAGAAGCCGAGTGATAACAAGCAGCAAGCACTGTGGCAGGCTCAGAGACAAGAGTGAATTCAGATGAGAGTTGTCTAATTAAAACAAGGTAGTTCAACCAACCCCTTGCCAACACCCCCCTCCCCCCACTACTGGGCACCCCCAACAAAGACCCTGACTCTCCTAAATACCTCTCAAAGCCCTGGTCTCAAATTCACCACGCGACAACTACCCATCGACTCTCTACCTTTTTTTTGTTAAAAGGTTTGCTTACTTTGTGTCTCTTTGAAACCTGATTCCATCGCAAATCAATGGTGTTTAATAGAGTGTTCTTTTAGTAGGAAGAGAGAAGTTATTTATGCCACCTTTACACGCTGCCAGTGGACTTGCGCCAGTGAATAACATCAGTTAGTTTAGAAATTTTAGTGCTGTTTATTTTAGTTAGTACTATTTATTTCTGTGGCTAAAAGCTAAAAGGTCTTGAGTCCATTTAGACTATTTTTCAGTGGAGCACAAAAAATGTTCGAATCATGAGCAAAGCTGTGTTTTTCACAATATTATCTCGATTCTCTACTTTTATGAGGGTTAAGTGTAAGAGAGGGCCGACTGCGCCCTAACTTCGCCCTCCCTAGTTAAAATAAAGGCAGTCATTCTATTTTATTCTATTCTATATGATCTGACAAAAGGTTGTATGACCTTATATGCCTAATTATTTTTGATTTTGTTAATAAAAAATATAATTTTATCCACTTTATGGGAAAATAGCTGCACTCAAGCCCTCTTCCCTGTCACATTTGTAATTTTGTCAAGATTTGCATTCAAATGAAACGCAAATCATAATATATTTTATGTTGAGTGATTCACTTCTTACCTACAATTTGCCTTTTACAGTGTTAGTTTCCATCATTTTATGCTATTATAACAATATCAAGAGTGGAGAGACTACTTTTGATGTTTGAAAAGTTATTTTCGAAGTCATTTCTTAAAATAATTATTCTTCTTCTTTTTCTTCTTCTCCATCTTATTCTTCTCCTTCTTCTTCTTCTTCTTCTTCTTCTTCTTCTTCTTCTTCTTCTTCTTCTCCTCCATCTTCTTCTCCCACTTCTTCTTCTTCTTCTTCTTCTTCTCTCCATCTTATTCTTCTTCTCCTCCATCTTATTCTTCTCCTCCATCTTATTCTTCTCCATCTTCTTCTCCCACTTCTTCTTCTTCTTCTTCTTTTCCATCTGTATCTCCTTCTTCTTTCTTCTTCTCCATCTTTCTTTCTTCTTCTTCTTCTTCTTCTTCTTCTTCTTCTTCTTCTTCTTCTCTTCTTCTTCTTCTTCTTCTTCTTCTTCTTCTTCTTCTTCTTCTTCTTCTTCTTCTTCTTCTTCTTCTTCTTCTTCTTCTTCTTCTTCTTCTTCTTCTTCTTCTTTCTTCTTCTTCTTCTTCTTCTTCTTCTTCTTCTTTCTTCTTCTCCATCTTATTCTTCTCCTTCATCTTCTTCTTCCACTTCTTCTTTTCTTCTTCATCTTCTCCTTCTTCTTCTTCTCCTCCTCCCTCATCCTCCTCCTCTTCCTTCTTCTCCTTCTTATCCATCTTCTTCTTCTTCTTGCTTCTCGATAGTTCCCCTCGACTCTGACATTTCTTTCCGGCTTCTGCCACACCTTTATACACCATAAGGACGCCATTGTGACCATAAATCATTAACTATGACAGGCAACATTCTGAGTTACTTAAAATTACTTTAGTCGTTCATGCTGTTCCTTTGTCACAAAAATATAAATAATAAAATGACAAGCAGCAACGCCTTCTGAATCAGGAAGAAGCAGCTTAGCCCTGTGAAATGACGTCTCCGCACTCAAAAACTTCTTTTCGCGAAAAGTTTCACAAAATGTTGTCAAAATGACAATAACAATTTACGGGCATAAGAGTGAAGTACCGCTGTGCCATATTTATAAATAAACATTATGTTGCTTCAATCTCGTCGGGATTTGTAAAAGTTTTGCGGAAACTTTCCTAACTACCTTGAAACTTGCAACTTCTTTTGAGTAAGTCATTAGGATGGTTGATGTAAGCCACTTTCAGTTATTACTTGAGGGAGAGTTTGGCTTTTATTGTTGAAAAGAATGACTTCAGGATGCACGAATTGTCGAGTTTGGTGAAAAATCAAAGGTCAACAACCTTGAAATGAACAGATGACTTCTTTGAATAGACACGCACTTGGCTACGATTTGCTTTAAATTCATTTCACTGTAGTGTGTTAAAGATTTTCAAAAAATATTTAAGAGAATATCTAGTTGACAGAGCTTATTATAGCGTAGAGGAGTGACCTATGAACTAGGACTGACTGAATAGTGTTATTGCTTTGTTTTAGCCTACTGACTTAACTTGTCTTAGGCTAGGCGTACACCGGTTAGTCAAGACAAGACAAGACGAGATTAGTCACCTTTAGTCACAGTTCTTCACATATACCTTATGAAGCAACACACACCGATTAGTCATTGCATCAGTGTGTGCTGCTTCATAAGCAACTATGTGAATTACTGTGACTAATCTCGTCTTGTCTTGTCTTGACTAACCGGTGTACGCCTAGCCTTATACTACTTCATAACTGGAGTATACAAGATGTAATCCAAAATAATAAGCAATAAAAATAAAATAAATAGATATGACGTATGGAGTGTGACGTATAAAGTTTTTGTTTTTTACAAAATAAAGATAGAAATAGTTTGAAAAGTATATTGATATTACTTTGTAGTTACTTCTAATTTACTTGTAGTTACTTTGAGGACTAAATAGAAGCAATACTCACATATAAATTTACGGTGATCACGCTTTAGATTATTCCAGTTATTTTCATCGTATTCTTACCTGAAAGTAAGAAAAATTTGATAATTAATCAAATGCAGTAGAGAAAATGTCACCATAAAATTAACAACTTCAACCCATTCATCAATGATAATCAACTGTAATATAAAGATAATTCAATTGTTAATTTGTGTTTACTTAATATGGGCTTCTGCCCAGAGTTCCGTACTTCATTTTAAGAAAACATTGCAAATTGATTCACATTTCATAAAATCACCAATTTTGAATCCGAATCGGAATTCATGAAGATAACTTTCACAAAAATATTGAATTCATGTTGAAGTTCAGGATATCTAAAACCGTAGTATTTTTATAAAACTAGCTAGAATAATACTCTACCAAATGAGTTGATAATGTTGATGACAATAAGCACATGATAATCACATTATTATGTTATATTATTGTTTATTTAACCCTATAATACCGGTACTAATACTTTTTTCGTTAGTCCGTCTTTGCTATTGCCATGATAAATCTCTCTCTCTAGAATCAAAGTATAGATAATATCCAGTGCTATCTATCGGCAAACTCCGGAACCAACACGAGAGTCAGTCCACTTCCATTACTGGCTTCCTATTGGCTGGAGGCGTGGCCGGTGGGGGCTGGGCTTAGAAGGCGACGACCAATCACATTGCAAGATGGATTTCGAGGCGTTCTGACTGCTCCCTACTCCGATGAGATTATTTTTCAATGGCGGATTCTGATAGAATGCTAATCCTGCAGAGGCATTTGAATAGTTTCGATCAATTTCATCACATTTGATTTTCTTTTACTTTGTTGGGAAGATTTAAGAAAATTAAGGTAAATGAAATTTACCTTATTGAAATATTAACTTGAATCAGTTTTCTATGGATTTGATTTATTTTGGTGTATGAAACTCTTTATAATTTGAATATTGAATCATTTTTATGCTTATTAAATTAGTAACTTTTCCAATAAATAAGCTCTGGCAGAGAAACGTCTAACAATTTCCTAAGGTCAACATACACTACATACAGATAATTATACATTCCAAATCTCTATTTGATTTGCTCTTTATATCCCTTCCCTCAATCTTATTTCATTTTTAACTTTCAATACCATCCTTCTTTTACTAAACTACTGTCTCCTTTAATTTTTTTTTCTTTTACCAATTTTTTTTTCTCTTAGTGTTTCTTTTCCTCCTCTACTCATATTGTTCTGGACAATTGGCATAGTACAGAACTCGGTTCCCGCGCACAGGCATGACCCATGCGGGAACCTTCCTCTTATCACTTTGCAGCTTGCTAAAATTTGAGTTAATTACCACATATGAATCCATGTTATGAATTTCTAAAGATGTAGTAGGTATTGTGTGTCTAAATTTTAAGTATTCTATGTACTTATAATTCATTGTTACTATAATACAGCCTACATAAGTACTGTAATAATTTCATAATATTTTTCATGTATATGCAATTCTTTTGTTGCGTTTTGTGAAGTTTATAAGTTTTCATTGTGTGTATTTGATACACTCTTCCTCCTTCTCTTCTTCTTCTTCTTCTTCTTCTTCTTCTTCTTCTTCTTCTCCTCCTTCTTTTTCCTTCTCCTCCTCTTATTCTTCTTCCCCCTCTTCCCCCTCTTCCTCTTTTCCTTCTTCTTCTCCTTCTCTAATCGGATGAATTGTTCTATCATGAACTACTAATAATGGAATTCTGAATAATTTGAATTTGAATTCTAGAAACAGAATTCAAGTTCTAGTAAGTAATATGGGGCGAGTTACAGCCAGGCTGAGGTGTAAACTCGCTAGCGGAGTGTCTCACTCCGGTCGCCGCATTTGCGGAGACGATAGATTGTTATGTGTATGAAGTTTAATTCAATTCTGGGCGGCTGATAACGTTCAAAGTTGCCGCGCGAAAGTTTCGTTGAGATTAATCTTCGCGACCGCAGCGCGATCTGGCTTTCTGCGCCTGAATTAGACACTAATCTCACTAACTTCCTCTAGTCAGCTTTAGTTTTGGTGGATGTGAACAATGCTCAAATGAGGCTTTATGATTGTCATTTTATTTCTGTTTGGTTCAGTTTAGGTGGATGTGAATAATTCTTACATTTGTACAGTGTAATGAAGCTTCATTTCTCAATGTCTTTTATCTACGAGACGAGTAAGGCTAGGCGTACACTGGTTAGTCAAGACAAGACAAGGCGAGATTAGTCACGTTTAGTCACAATAATTCACATAGTTGCTTATGAAGCAGCACACACCGATGCAATGACTAATCGGTGTGTGTTGCTTCATAAGCAACTATGTAAAGTATTGTGACTGAACGTGACTAATCTCGTCTTGTCTTGTCTTGACTAACCGGTGTACGCCTAGCCTTACAGTTTCATAATTGAAATCGGAACAGTTGCTTTTTCGAAATGGAATTTAAAACTTTTATCGTAATGACGACATTATTAAACGAATGCTAAATAAAATATTATAAAATGCTAAAAAAAAAACATTCCCTGTGCAGTAAATATATATTCACGTGCGTACTTTTCGAAACACCCTGAATTCCACATTCCACTGGCATGCATTGTTACTGTTCACAACTAATAGGGACAAAACAATTGGTGTGTGGCGTTGTTAACGTTTGCAAATTTCAAGCAGTGCGCTTGTGTACGTATGCTAATTTAATTCACACCACATGACTGTGTATCTGCGTGAGTGCGATTTGAAGTCGCATTATCACACACCCCTGGAAACAGGGCTTATCCCCCATTAATGTCCCATGCTATTGTATTTTATTGAGGGGCCAACCTACATCACTTTGAAATTCAATATTCAAGAACTCTTTTTCTAAGGTACCATCCTTCTAGTATGATTGTAAAGAAAGCTTCGTTTTCATACAAAAGACGTTCAGAAATCTGTAAGGACGTCTGAGATCTGTAATATCTTGTGTAACTCCACTTAATCCATTAAAACATCGATACTAGGCCTAATTGTTTATACAAAAGACGTTTTTGTGTCTTTAACATTTCGTATAATCTGAGAAGACGCTTCAAAAGTGTGTTTATTCAAAATCAAAAGACGTTCTGAACTCTGTAACATTTCGCGTATTCTGAGAACACGCTTCAAGTGTGCTGATAATTCGACGAATAATGTTCGGCAAATTAAGTTCGGCGAGCGAGTTTGACAAGCGAGTTGCTGCCGGGAGTGAGTGCTTGTAGATGGATTATTAAGTTGGGCGTTGATTAGCCGTCGTCGACACTGCTACCAGGCGTTGATCAATTAATTGATGATCATCATCATCAACTGGCAAGTGCCCTGTCTCATCATCATCATCATCATCATCATCATGTCGAACAAACAACAAGATCGACTACCAATCTTCGACAACTGCCTTGGGGGGCCAATCATAGCGCAAGCTCAGCAATATAGGCGTTGATTCAAGAAACTAGTTTGCGTTTATTCAACGAACTAGTTAAAATTATCAACGGAATGCATACTTGCACTTCTTTTTACTGTCTTTAAAATTCACACAAAATAATCTAAAATCGCTTAAAAATAACATGCAAAGCAGACGGAGACTGCTGCATTGTTGTAGCAGACTTTAGCCGCAAGCCCAGGATGCACTGCAACTAGCCACCAGCGGTCACCTATCACTAAAGCTGCCATATCTCAGCTAGTAAACTCGCCCCATGTAATCGAGCCTCAAGTTCACAATGATTTCAATAATTTAACTGGTTGATTGCTGAGGAACAGAATCGTTGATACGTCAACTGAAGTTGAACGACAAAACTGGAACTAATCTGACAAGGCAAGACATCATGAAAGATGAATAATGGGGGCGGGAGCGTTCAGCTCCGACAAATTTTGCAATAAAGAAACTTTCTATCCCCATCAATCTATTATGGCTGCAGTTGTTCTGGAACAGTGTTCCTTTCTCTTCACTTTACATGCTAGCAAATAAAGTCTTTCCGACAAAAGTTGAGTTTCTTCTACTTAAGCTGCTAGCACGTCTTCTCTGCTATTCATAGATTCATTCATCGTTTGGCAATAGACAGAGTGAGGCAAAAGTGTGGATACCTGGAGCCTGTTCCATAAAACTTGTGAGTTAAAAAATACAGGAGATACTAAGCTTCTGTTAAGAGAGAAGAGATACAGCAAACTGGACGTCTAAAATTACCTGCAAAAATACACAAATCACAGGTTCCGTGTTTTGTTTTAAGAGTTAGGCTAGGCGTACACCGGATGACAAGGCGACAAGACAAGACAAGACAATTGCAAATAATGTTGGCTGCATTGAGTTACTTGTACACACTTTATTCGATTTGCTGCTCAGCTCTTGCTATGATCCTAAGTTTAGCTAATATCTCTGTTCTAATCGGGTAACTCTAGCAACTTACTTGAAAACCAGGCCTCTTTCCAGACAGGATGGAACTTTGAGTATCACTAAAATTCGAGTGATAACTAGAATCTAAGGCTAGGCGTACACCGGTTAGTCAAGACAAGACAAGACGAGATTAGTCGCGTTTAGTCACAGTACATAGTTCCTTGAGGCAAAACACAACAATTAGTCAGTGCATTGGTGTGCTGCTAAAACATGTGAATTACTGTGACTAAACATGACTATCGTCTTGTCTTGTCTTGACAACAGGTATGTTTAGCAGTGAATTCAGACCAAACATTAACGTGAGGAAGAGAATGACCAACCGAAAAATAATAATTATATTATTTTTCAATGTGTTTTAACCTTAACATTTTGTTTTTGGCATCTTTAACTTATAAAATATCTGAGGTAGGATATGAAGGCTTTGAAAATATTCACTCATTGAGAAATAAAAGAAGCAGATTATCTAGTTAATTTCAATAAAGACCATTTAGGCCTACCCCTGAAATTTTGTTTTACGCGTGATCATATTGTCGCTTAGTCTGATATTGATTGTTAAGTAGGCTAAATTATTTTATTTGTAATATTTTATACAATTCATAGAATTGACTTCTTATACAGGATGTTCCAGGAGGAATCAGCCAAACTTCTCATACTGATTACTGATAATAATTTCTGTAGTATCAATGGTTTTCGAGTTATCTAAGAAACAAAATTTCAAATGGCTGCCATTTTGTTTTATGATTTTGAAAAATTGTCATAATTTTTTTGTAGCATTGTCTAGTTGTCATGAAAGTTGGTGCGAAGTTTTAATGTCATAAGTATAACCATTATTTAGAAAAAAAAACAAATTATTTGGTGAAAAAACAAAATGGCGTCTAGAGGAGAAACGAAGCATTTTAGAACTCATGTTTAATAAAACTTTTTTATTATTTCAGTGTCATTAATCAGTATGAGAAGTTTGGCACATTCCTCCTGAAACAGCCTGTATTTAAAACTATCGTA
This sequence comes from Laodelphax striatellus, assembly GCA_017141395.1. Classification (NCBI taxonomy): domain Eukaryota; kingdom Metazoa; phylum Arthropoda; class Insecta; order Hemiptera; family Delphacidae; genus Laodelphax; species Laodelphax striatellus. The sequence continues at coordinate 58,975,069 of CM029532.1, forward strand.
ATCTAGGATCTGAATCGAATCATACACTAATGTAGCATTGCATGCTGTGACATCTTCATAGTGGATTTTTATTATATTCATGCTAAAAGACATTATTTAGAATGGCAAAGCACGTTTTAGTATAAGAGCTGCTTATTCAGCTGTATTATGTTATCTACATGTTATCTACTATTGTATGTAATCTAACAGAATCAATATGAGGAAGTTTCTATTCCTTGAAATGTTTAGAAGCGGATGCTTCACTCGAAACGAAAGAAGGAGGAGAAAAAGGAGAAGAAGAGAGGCAAGTGAAGCAAGAAAAAAGATGAGAGAAGAAAGAGGAGAAGAGCAGAAGTGAGGCAAGAAATAGGATGAGAGAAGGAACAGAAAATTGATATCAACAAGAAAGATAAGCACCAGTTTTAGCAGTTCCGGTGCGCGATAGGTGCAACCGATTCTGATGATAAGAAAGAAAGGTTCGGAAGTGAGAATGAAGAGACAGCAGAATCAGCCAGGATAGCGTTATAAAGGCGGAACAGGAATGAGGATGAAACAGAAAGAGGGAAACAGCTAGCTATTCAGCCAATGAAGGGTGTCTGCGTCTGCCTTGTATTGCTCTATGGGCCACGTCTTTCAGCTACGAGGATATGGTTGGTTTGTTTTTCAATTTTCCGTGACATCTTCTCTTGATCAACTCTTTTTACACTAAATTTTTTTCTCTCTTATCTTCTTCCTCGTCTTCTTCTACTTATTTTTCTTCTTTTTTTTCTTCTTCTTCTTCTTCTTCTTCTTCTTCTTCTTCTTCTTCTTTCTATCTTTCCTTCTTCTTCTTCTTCTCCTTCTTCTTCTCTTCTTCTTCTTCTTCTTCTTCTTCTTCTTCTTCTTCTTCTTCTTCTTCTTCTTCTTCTTCTTCTTCTTCTTCTTCTTTCTTCTTCTTCTTCTTCTTCTTCTTCTTCTTCTTCTTCTTCTTCTTCTTCTTCTTCTTCTTCTTCTTCTTCTTCTTCTTCTTCTTCCTTCTTCTTCTTCTTCCTCTTCTTCTTCTTCCACTCATTTTTTTCTCCTTCTTCTTCTTCTTTATCTCATTCTTCCCGGCTACTTCTTCCATATTATTAGTTATATTCTCCCATTTCTTTTCCTTGTATTACCCTTTCTTCCTCTCCCCTCATCTCTTCTCCCTCTTCTCCTACTTCTTCTTTCCCTTTCTTTTTTTTCTGTCCTCCTATTTCTCCTCTCTTTTCACCCTTCCACGCCACCTGTTTTCTTCTTGTCCCTCTCCCTCTTATCGTCTTTCTCCACCACATCATCATCATCATCATCTTCTTTCCTTCTTCCTTCTTCCTCTTCTCTTCTTCTTCCTCTCCTTCTTCTTCTTCCTCTTCTCCTTCTTCTCCTCCTTTTATTCCTCCTCTCCTTCTTCTTCTTCCTCCACTTCATTCATACATCATATCAATCATAATCATCTTCATCATCATCATTATCATCATCATCTTCTTCTTCCCTTCTTCTTTCTTCTTCTTCTTCTTCTTCTTCTTCTTCTCTTCTTCTTCTTCTTCTTCTTCTTGTTCTTCTTCGTCCTCTATTCAATACTCTGACATTTTTCCACTCTTCTTTTTTACTACTTCCCTACTTCTCTAGGCTCTCTCTCTCTATCTTTCTCTCTGTTCCTCCTTTCTACTCCGTCCATATTTATTTCCATCGTTGTCCTTGGCTGTGCCTTGCTGTTTATTACGCAGATTTATTCGGTTCGTTTCAAAAATCGTTTTCAGTTCTATCACGCCACCAATAACGTGTGCATTCAATTCAATTCCGTCTGTCTAGTCCTATTTCAATCAATTTCTCTCATCTCTCTCTCTCTCTTTTACTCTTTCCCACTCTCTCTCTTTCCCTCTCTTTCTCTCGTTCTTTATTCCCTCAGTCTCTCCCTCATGGAATCGTTTTCGAATCCTTCCACCTCAATAAAGACAGTGTTCGTTTTTCTCATTCCTCTGATTATCTTTCTGTTTCTCTTCTTCTCTAACTTTTTATTCTTCGTCTTCTTATCGATCTTCTCATTTTCTTATTCTTTCTCTTCTTCTTATTACTTTCTTCTACAACTTCTCCATCATCTTCTTCTTCTTTTTCTCCTTATTTCTCTTGTTTCCTCTTCTTGTTCTTATTCTTCTTCTTCATCCTCTCGTATTTCTCATTTCCCATTTCTAATCCTCCTTATTCTTCTTCTTCTCACACTTCTTCTTATTTTTTCTATTATTCTTGTTTTCATTCTTCTACTTCTTCTTCTCCTTCTTCTTATTTTCCTCCATCTTCTACTTCTACTTCTTCTTCTTCTTCTTCTTCTTCTTCTTCTCTTCTTCTTCTTCTTCTTCTTCTTCTTCTTCTTCTATTTTTTCCTTCTTCTTCTTCTTTTCTTCTCTTCTCTCCTTCTCGTATTCCTTATATCCTACTTCTTATCCTTCTTCTTCTTCCTCCTTTCGTTCTTTCACTTCTTCTTCTGCTTCTTCTTTATCTTCTTTTTCGTAATCTCCTTTCTCTTATTTTTTCTTCTACTCATTCCCATTCTTCTTACTCTGTCTCTAGCTTTAAAGCTTTGTTTTCTATTTCCCTAGACAACTCACACAATAATTTATCTTTTTCGTTTTACGATTTTGTGACATGATAGGAAACTTGCTGACTACAACACTACAGTAAGTATGGACGATTCTGAAATTGATTTCTTTCCTTGTTCTGATTCTGGGCGCTTGCGAGAGTTGAGAGCTTCTATACGAGTAAACATTGATCTTATTTTATATTTTCTTGTTCTATTGTGGAAGATTGACGCTTTATGTTAGGCTAGGCGTACACCGGTTAGTCAAGACCAGACAAGACAAGATTAGTCCCGTTTAGTCACAGTACTTCACATAGTTGCTTATGAAGCAGCACTGATGCATTTGACTAATCGGTGTGTGTTGCTTGGCAACTATGTGGTTGTGACTAAACGTGACGATTCCCAAATTCGATTAAATCATCAAGGTATCATCAATTCTTTATTGCTAACCATTATTTAGTAGTTTCAATGGGTATTAATCAGATTCAAGTATTTCTATCAGCATTTTTTACATCTTCTTGCTAGTTTCTGTAACGATATTTGAAGTTTGAACTTCGCGCTTTTTGCAACAAACGATATTGCATGTATAAGAAACATGATTATTTCAAAGACATGAACAGATATAATTCAGAGATCCATCTCCTTTTCTGTGCCATGGTAACCATACGATTCTAGTTAAGCTTCATCTTGTTTGGAAAGAGGCCTGGTTTTCAAGTAAGTTGCTAGAGTTACCCGATTAGAACAGATACCAGCTAAACTTGAGATCACAGCAAGAGCTGAGCAGCAAATCGAATAAAGTGTATACAACCAACTCAATGCAGCCAACATTATTTGCAATTGGCAGCACTAATTGGGAGGCTGGCTGGCTAGCTACTGTTTGATTGCTGAGTCGATCATGCACGAGATCAAGTAATTGAAAGCTAGCTGTCTTCAATTTCAAAATGGCGTCGCGAAGTTGCCTCCTCTTGCAGATAAAGTTATCCACGGAAACCTTAACTTCACGGAGAAGTAGGTTGGCTTCTCCACCTCCTCCTTGTTCTTTTCCTCCTCCTCCTCCTCTCCTCCTCCTCCTCCTCCTCCTCCTCCTCCTCCTCCTCCTCCTCCTCCTCCTCCTCATCATACTCTGCCTTCAGAGAAGAGTGTACTGTTGAAATCAGCGCGGACATTGTAATTCAATTGAACTGTGCCAACAACAAACGGAAACTAAGTATCTTCTCTTGAATCGGAAAGCTTGACTCGGGCGCTTCTCAAGTTCTCAAGTAGTGATGTTTCAACTCAACCACTCACTTAATTCCCCTCCCCCCCACATCACGATAGGGATTCAAGAAAATCCTTCCCACCACCCTGCCTATATTGGCTGGTTCATTTGTTTGAACACCCACCGTTCCAAAGTCGACGATACACAAATTAGGTCGATTGTCGATAAGTCGATACTTGGCATTCGAGTTTTCGCTAGTAGACTGAATGAAGACTCTATGATCTATAAAGACTGTATAATCACAGTGTGGTCATTGGATGTCGAACTTTTGATTGGTTAGCTCGGACTAAATAACCCAAAATATCAATTATGGAATAAACATTTTAGAAATGTCTGTCGTAATAGTACGTTTACACGAGGCAAGTGGGGAGGCGAGTTGACTCAGACGTGGTAAGCGATTACAAGACGTTCACAGTTGGAATGGAGCGAGATGAACGGCAGCCTTCTTGAACTTATGAATGTCTATTCTCGCAAATATACTCCACGTGCAAGTAACCTTCACTAATAATGGTTCACACTCGTCTGGAAAATACCTGTACTGTTCACAAGATGCAAGTAGCTAAAGAATGCTTACTTGTGCAAGTCGATTTGCAAACGAGAGCAGGTTTAGAGCAGGTTTTCCTTCTTCTTCTTCTTCTTCTTCTTCTTCTTCTTCTTCTTCTTCTTCTTCTTCTTCTTCTTCTTCTTCTTCTTCTTCTTCTTCTTCTTCTTCTTCTTCTTCTTCTTCTTCTTCTTCTTCTTCTTCTTCTTCTTCTTCTTCTTCTTCTTACTCCTTTCTTCTTCTTCTTCTTCTTCTTCTTCGTCTTCTTCTTCTTCTTCTTCTTCTTCTTCTTCTTCTCCTCTTCTTCTTCTTCTCCTTCTTCTTTTCTTCTTCTTCTTCTTCTTCTTCTTTTTCTTCTTCTTCTTCTTCTTCTTCTTCTTCTTCTTCTTCTCCTTCCCTCTTCTCTCCTTCTTCTTCTTCCTTTCCTTCTTCTTCTTCTTCTTCTCCTCTCTTCTTCTTCTTCTTCTTCTTCTTCTTCTTCTCCTTTCTTTTCTTCTTCTTCTTCTTCTTCTGCTTCTTACTCCTGTCCTTCTTCTTCTTCTTCTTCTACTCCTTTTTCTTCAATGGATTTCTCCCGCCAGCGAAAGCGTTCCAAGGTATTATTGATTTGGATGGGTTGCACGTGAAATGCTACTACAGTAATAGGCACCAACAGGAGAGGCAGAAAGCAGTTGGATTTGGAGTTTGCAATCATAGGCATAGCTGTTAGTAGCAGCAGTGGCCAGCAGTCAGCAAGCCTGGTTATTATTCACTACAAGGAACTCCCACTCTACGTTAAACAGCCTAAAATTGGTGGGTTTGCCCCTCATACCCTTTCGTCATGACCCAGTGACCTCACTCAACTCTTTCCTTCTCTTCCTCTAACAGTCTAACTTCTTCTTCTCCATCGTTCTCTCGTCTTTTTCATTCTTCTTTTCCTTCTCTTCTTCTTCATCTTCTCCTTCTTCATCCCCTTATTTCTACTTCTTCCTCTTCTTCTTCGTCTTCATCTTCTTCTTCTTCTTCTTCTTCTTCTTCTTCTTCTTCTTCTCCTTCTTCACCATCTTCTTCTTGTTCTTCTTCTTCTTCTTGTTCTTCTTCTCCATCTTCTTCTTTCTTCTTCTTCTTCTTCTTCTTCTTCTCCTTCTGCTTTTTTTCCTACTCTTTCTTCTTCTTCTTTTCCATCTTCTTCTTCTTCTTCTTCTGCTTCATCATCTTCTTGTTCTTCTTTCTTCTTCATCTTTTCTCCTTCTCTTTCTCCTCCTTCACCATCTCTTCTTCTTCTTCTTCTTCTCCTTCTGCTGCTCGAACTTTCACTTCTTCTTCTTTCCTAACTATCCGCGTAACAATTACCTAAAACATTATTACCATTTCTTACCTTTCCCTCTCCATCATCTCCTACTTCTCTTCCCCTCTCTTTTCTTAGCTCAACCTTTTACTCCTCCCATAATCCTATTCTCGTCCTTATCTTTCTCTTGCTTCTTTTCTTCTTCCATTTCTTTTCTTCATCTCACCTATATAGGCTACCCATATCACAATCGCCCAAAAACCTAACTGCCCCTCTCCAAAACCCCCCTCACCCCCTACCATGTCACAACCCATTACCACCCTCTACTACTCTCCAACACCCTTTCGGGGCACAAATGGCTTCAACCCCCCTCCCCCCTCACCAACCCATACCACAGACACACACACACACAAACAGGCCTCTCTCTAAATTTGGACCACCGCCAAACCTCTATTTAATGTGTTCTGGGCCACTCCTCTCTACCCCCTACCCTCTAATCTCCTCCCTCCCTCATCCGACACCCCCTCACTTATCCGAGCGACCCCCTCTCACCCCGCTTGTACACGACAAACCGCCCCTCTTGTCCTAGAAACCTACTCTTCTATACGAAAAACCCCCCATGAAATTTCGGCAATCTCCCCCCTACACGGTGAAGTCTTCTCCCCCAATCCAAACCCCCTGACAACCCCCCTCCAATCCAATTCCCTCACCCCCCCCCTCCCCCCACCGTCCAAAAAACAGAGTCGCACTCGAATCTTGTTGTAATGGCCCAGGTTTGGTACCGGTATAATTCTCCACCTTCCATTGTGTGCCCCATATATATTATTCGTCTCTGTTCAAAGATTAGTTGTGCGCCAACTGGACGTATAAATTATTTTCGCAGCGTGTTGACAATTTTTTGCGGATTTCGGAAAGCGGAGCGATAAATTGTGTGCAATGACTGAGTAAAGATTCGTTTTGTTCTGTCAGTTTTTTGTCAAGTCACTGCAGGTTGTTTGAACGCCAATTAGATTCAATAGACCCCGTGTCAGTGATGACGTATATACAGGGTGGCGCATAAAGAACGGATGTTTTCAAAGTGTTATAAGAAAGTTTATTTTTATCATACATTCATCTTCCTTACACCAAAATACTAAGTAAATAACCCAATTTGAGAATTTGTATGAAAAACTCCAAAAAACTTAAGTATATTTAAAAAATTTCATAGGAAGGATGGGTTGTTGCTCATTAAAAGCCTCAAATTGGTCCTTAACTTTTGATACAGCAGCAATTCTTACATGTATTGCAGTATTTAAATCTTCAATGTAACGATATTTAGGACAGTGAACTTGATTTTAAGTAAAGTAGAATCACATGCCAATAAGCTCGACTTGAAACTCTCTGCTAAAGCTCCGTTGAACGACGATTGCAGATTTATTCTATTGGAAATGTTGCTCAACAGCAAATACGCGATTTTGCAAGGTCAATTGCGCCATTGTTACTAAAACTGGATACTTTAATCTACAAAATGGTGTCGCTCTGCGGTCACAGACAGCTCCACTCCATTGATATTATCCTACTCAAATCCATCCATTCTTTTTGCGCCACCCTGTATAAACAATAATATAACCTGTAACACATATACTTTCACATGTGATTCAAAAACTGTTTGGAAACATGTTTACATTTCATTCTAATGCAATTACAGGTTTCCAAACAGTTCTGTGACGTCACAGTTACCTACCTAATTTCTGTAGAATGTTGAATTTGGGTTTGCGTTATCTTCTATAGTCTGTTCACCGAAACGTGGCAGTGCGCCTAAAGAAAGTGTGCGTGCGTGCATCGGAAATCAGCTGGACGACCGTGTCAAAGGCATGTTGTAACTAAATTTCCCTCGCTCTCAATCCGTAACAGCTGAATAAATGATTAGTTGCATATATGCTGAATTGTGAACATGCCGTCATGCAATACACTCACAAAAGACACACAAACACAAGCTCACTCGGTGTTTACCGAGTTCCATTCCGAGAACCATTCACCGACTGGTTTCGATGAACAGACTATATTTATTATAATTGATACGTTTTTTTCGAGAATGATTGATCTGATATCAACTATAAAATATAGCACTAATTTTCATTATTGAACACTGTACTATATCGGATCCTTGGATAGATCGTTGTATGGGTTTATTAATGTAGTCTATAAATAGGCCAATTTATAATCCATTGAAGAAAGTACGAAAACAACGCAGACACAAAGTCCAAAATGTCTTCTTTTCCTAATTTTGGAAATGATCTCAAATGAAGGTTATGTTTACATTCACTATTTATCACAAATTTCTACTTCCGAAGCTGAGAACTTTGAATTATCAGTTTTGAATTTAAAAAGGTTGATATGAACCATAATAAAAAACAAATACAATATAATAATTTTATCTAGTAAGTAGGCTAGTGTCTTTAGTAGCCTATACTTGTGAGTTGGTTTGTTTTTCAAGTGAAACTCTACTTTTTTCTTATATTTGAGTAAGCTCACTCGAATGTATTTGAAATTAACAATTGAAACATAATATTAGCCTACAGTAAAAACGATTTGGAGAACAAACAACTAAAGGTAGGCTTTCGCTTCTGCGGCTGAGCAGCAGCAGACTCCGGCTACCGTTAGTCAAAAAATAGCAACTAATTTAAACTTGAAATGGAAATATTCAAGAATAACAAAGCGAAAATAGGAAACATTTACTATGAATATTGTTAATTCACTGAATTTATTAATATTCAGTATTTAATATACGAGTAGGTACAATTTTTTGTTTGAAAAAGTTGCTATTTTGATCAATTGCAAAAATCTCCTTTGAAGAATTAGAGCATTAGAATTATTATATCAGAAAACTAGAGCAAATATTAGAATTAGAGCACAAATAACTAACTCACAGCGATCATGATTGTAACGACACTCATTACTGAAACCTCGACTCGGCTAGTGGTACTTGTGAGTGGATGTCTCCAATACTGAAATTTATTCACTACTGGCTGTATGTGAGCTGTCACTCGACTGTGGTTACACTGTTGTGATATCCCAGCAAGGGGTGACTTCGCCAGTTGTACGAGCAGACACAATGCGAGCTGATAGTGGGGACGGACAACTTTGAACGGGAAACGTTTTGTATGGCGTGATGAGCAGGTAACCTCGATAGGGAGGAAGAAGAAGAAGAAGAAGAAGAAGAAGAAGAAGAAGAAGAAGAAGAAGAAGAAGAAGAAGAAGAAGAAGAAGAAGAGAGAAGAAAAGATGAAGAGAGGTGAACAGTGATAGAGAAGAAGAGAACAAAGGAAGAAGAAAATGGTAGATGAGAAATTGTAGGGCGGAGTAAATGGAGGAGGAGAAGAAGAAGAAGAGAAGAAGAAGAAGAAGAAGAAGAAGAAGAAGGAAAAGCGATAGATGAGCGAGAAGAATGGGAGGAGGAGACGTAGAAAGAAAACAGAATGGATATAAGAATAACAATAAGTACGGGAACAGGGAGAATGAGAATGGATAGAAATTGTAGATAGAACAGGAAGGAAAGAGTGAGAAAGGAATAAAAGTAGTAGAAGGAGAGGAAGAAGGAGAAGAAGAAGAAGAAGAAGGAGGAGAAGAAGAAGAAGAAGAAGAAGGAGAAGAAGAAGGAGAAGAAGAAGAAGGAGGAGGAGAAGAAGAAGAAGAAGAAGAAGAAGAAGAAGAAGAAGAAGAAGAAGAAGAAGAAGAAAAAAAGAAGAACAAGCATTAGTGTGAAGTGGAAGAAAGAATCAGGAAAATGTGTAAGGACTAAGGAGAGGATGATTAGAGGAAATAGAGGACTGGAGACTTAACTATAAAAAGTGAAGGAGAAAGTGGTGGAAGAGCATTGTGGGGGAGAGAATGGGGGGTAGGAAAAAGAATGAAAGATAGTAGTTGTGACAGACAAGACGAAGAAATGGTTGACAAAGAGAAATCAACCGCTTTCACTAGAAAGGTAGTAGCAGTGAGGTTGAAGGAGGAGTTTCACAAAGAAGAAAGTGTCAAAGCAGGAAACGTTATCACTGATAACGTCGGAAGAAGAAGGAGGAGAAGAAGAGGAGGACAGTCGGCAGAGGGGAGGAGCAGGAGGAGAAGAAGGAAGCTGACCAAGAGTTAACGCGTGACTTGACGTGTCCGTAGGACTATGATGGAGTGTAGGGTGGAGAAGGAGAAGGAGGAGGAAGAGGAAGAGGAGGAGAGAGAAGGAGGATGAGGAGAAGACTGTGAAGGAGGTTGTGAAGAGAAGGAGGAGGAGGAAGGAGGAGAAGAAGAAGAAGAAGAAGAAGAAGAAGAAGAAGAAGGAAAGAGAAGAAGAAGAAGAAGGAGAAGAAGAAGGAAGAGAGAAGAAGAAGAAGAAGAAGAAGAAGGAGGAGAAGAGAAGAAGAAGAAGAAGAAGAAGAAAGAAGAAGGAGGAGGAGGAGGAAGAAGAAGAAGAAGAAGAAGAAGAAGAAGAAGAAGGAGGAGGAAGGAGAAGAAGCAGAAGAAGCAGTAGAATAAGAAGAATAAGAAAAAGAAGAAGAAGAATAGGAAGAAGAAGATTTGTGTTGTCCAATGACAAGACTGACGTGATAATACGGAAAGAGCTCCTGATAACAGGACTCCACGTGTAACACAGAAAGGGTTAACCGGTTATCGATTAACCGAACCTGTCATTCAAAAATTAATAACAAACATGAAATAAAGTTCTTTACAGTGAGGGAAGAGATTATCTCAGAAGACAATCAAATACTTTTTCATGAAATGTATGTTTCTACTTGCTTACAGGTCTGTAATTATGTAATCCATTATTATTTCACAGCTTTTTATAATTATAATATATGTTTTTGCTTCCAATTAACTAGTTTTGTAACCTTTCATGGCTTTACGTCTTTTTTACCATAACTGAACTTAACCTTCTCATTATCCGAGTTTTCCCGTATCTGATGTCATCCCGGTCCCAATTACCTCGGATAATCGGGAGAGGGAATCTACTGTATTTTCAAGTTAGCTTCATCCTTTAATTTCTCCTATATTCAATATTCTCTTTGTTAATTTCGGTTCTATTTTCAAGTTAATTATTGAACCTGGTTTGAATTTCATTGTTTATAATTGGATCTTTTTCTATTTCCCAGTTTTATTGTTGAATTCGGTTCTATTTTCAAGCTTTATTCTTGATTTTCTTCGTTGCTTTTGATTCTATTTTCAAGTTTGATTGAATCTGGTTTGAATTTCATTTTTTAAAGTTGGATCCGTTTCCATTTTCCTGTTTCATTGTTGAATTCGGTTCTATTTTCAAACTTTATTCTTGATTTTCTTCGTCTATTTTAATTCTATTTTCAAGTTTGATTGAATCTGGTTTGAATTTCATTTTTTAAAGTTGGATCCGTTTCCATTTCCCAGTTTTATTGTTGAATTCAGTTCTATTTTCAAGCTTTATTCTTGATTTTCTTCGTTGCTTTTGATTCTATTTTCAAGTTTGATTGAATCTGGTTTGAATTTCATTTTTTAAAGTTGGATCCGTTTCCATTTTCCTGTTTCATTGTTGAATTCGGTTCTATTTTCAAGCTTTATTCTTGATTTTCTTCGTTGCTAATGATTCTATTTTCAAGTTTGATTGAATCTGGTTTGAATTTCATTTTTTAAAGTTGGATCCGTTTCCATTTTCCTGTTTCATTGTTGGATTAGGTTCTATTTTCAAGTTTTATTCTTGATTTTCTTGGTTTGAATTAGTTGGATCTGTTTCCATTTTCCTGTTTCATTGTTGAATTCGGTTCTATTTTCAAGTTTCATTCTGTTTTCAAGTTTCATTGTTGAGGCCTAAAATAGAGGCGGCTTTGCCAGCCAGCCAACTAGCAGTTCTACTGCTGCTGGTGGTGATGTGGATCAATACGCCCCCCATATAAGTGCCCACTCCCCTTAATGGTGGAGCAGGGGGGCAGAGGGGGGCTCGGTGAGTTTTGGAACTGAGCCAGAAAGTGTCGTCTCTGTCGCTCCAGGAGGCCGGAGGCTGCTAGCTGCCCTGAGGGGTTCGAATTAGACATTCTGCAGCTGCAAGACACACGGCGACAGATAAAACTCTCTCACAGCAACGAACGCTCTCGAAGAACTAGGTCAGATTCGGAAAACGGTTACCAACTATACTTCTTCTTCTTACTCTTTTCGTTTTGTAGAGAGGAGGAGAACGAGGAGGAACAGGAGAAGGGGAAGGAGGAGTAGATGGAGGAGGAGGGAGGAGGAGAGAGGAAGAGCAGGAGGAGGAGAAGGATGAGGAGGAGAAGGAGGAGATGGAGGAGGAGAAGTAGGATGGGAGGAGGAAGAGGAGGAGGAGAAGGAGAAGAAGAGGACAAGGAGGAGGGAGAGGAGAGGAGGAGAAGAAGGTGGAAAGAAGGAGAAAGAAGGAAGAGGACAAGGTGGAAGGAGGAAGAGGAGGAGGAAAGGAGAGAAGAAGGGAGGAGAAGAAGGAGGAAGAGGAGGGGACAAGGAGGAGGAGAAGGAGGAGAAGGACAAGGGAGGAGAGAGGGAGGAGAAGGAGGAGAGGGAAGGAAAGGAGAGAGGAGGAAGGGAGGAAGAGAGAGAGAAGAGAGAAGGAGGAGGAGGAAGGGAAGAGAGAGAAGGAGGAGCAGGAAGAAGATGAGAAGGAGAAGGGGAGGATGGAGGAGAAGGAGGAGCAGGAGGAGTAGGAGGAAGGTGAGGAGTGAGAATAGAAGGAGGAGGAGGCCCAAGAAACGTTCATAAAAACTGATCATCTCTCTCAAGCTAGATAACTTTGAATAAACGGAGAAGCATTAAGACACTGCTTTGCATCCGTTCGAAATTTTTGCTGCTGAGTTTACAAGTTTTTGATCGGAGATGATGAGAAGATGAATATTCAATGGATGTATTCTCTCGCTTTTGGTACATTTCTTGTTACGTAGGGGTCACTGTTATACAGGGTGTTGCTAAAATAGGCCGAAAAACTTCGTGAGCGGTTTTCTGACATTGAAATTAACCCTTTAGCCCCTGCGCCCACTAAGCAACTGCTATCTGATTTCAGTCAGCAACCCAGCGTTGCCAGATGACTTTGGCTGATAGGTTAGATTACCCGATTACCCGAAAAACAGCCAAATGTCATCTGGCAACATTGGGTTGCTGACTGAAATCAGATAGCAGTTGCGAAGTGGGCGCAGGGGCTAAAAGTTCCAGTCAACATGGGTCCTAAAATGCTTTGTTTCCCCCTAGTCCCATTTTGTTTTTCCACTTCTATTTCTCCAGAATGGTTTGACTAATTTTGTTGAAATTTTTGTGGTCAAGGCCAAGATGAAGGTCTGCTTTAGAAAAAATTACGCAACCTTATCTAACAAAATATTTCAAAATGGCGGGCGTTTGAAATTTTTGAATTGAAATAACTCGAAAAGTTGTTGAAAATTAATCCAAAACTGATAAGTAGAAGAATATAAATGATTCGAAACTAGCGATACAATTATATTGATAATTGGCTGATCTAACAAAGTGATCGCTTGCCATTGGACAACTCAAGCCACGCCTATAATGGGCGGTCCAATCAAATGTTTTTAGGTACAAACCATACATCTTATATCTCTCAAAAGCCTTTTAAAAATAACTCGTGCCTAATATTCTCGTATTCATACTTTAGAGATGAATAATTTTTCTTTCCTTTTGCGCCGACGATATCAATTCATAGGCCGTCCACTGTGTTACGGTTGAATTGAGTTATTTTTCATTTATTTATTCGCAGTGAAAGCATGCTTCGAAATCAAATTGAGTGTTGAATATTCCTTGCCGAGGTCTGTGAGGAAGAGGAATGTTGTTGTGATTGCAAATCAGTTCAAGAGAGAGAGAGTGAGAGAGAGAAGAGATGAAACGGAGGATTAACGACCAAACCAAACACGGGAAACTGAAGCTTGTGCCGTCTCACTTTTTTCGATTGGGAATTCATAGCTTATCGGTTATTTTTACTTCACGATTCAATTATCCGCGAATCTATTCAATTTGGTTTCGGTATTGGAAAGAATTCGGAGTATGAGTGATTCACCCATTTAGCATGCAGTTGAAAATGAACTCCGATTATACTCGTTCAGCATATGAGCTGACCAAACGTTCGGATCTAAATCAATTTTGATGGAAGTAAGTTTTTGGAGAAGTCTATTTTCGAAGTATTGATGAATTTCAACCTGTGAATGATATCAGTAAGGAATGAATTATTCATTGCCTAGAAAGTAATACAAATTCACAAACATTTACAGTAGTTAAGTGGTAGCAGTGGAGATAACTGACCAAACTCTGCTACGTCCAGAGAAATGAAGAAGTCACTCTATTCTATGATTGAAATATTGTTGACAGTAGAAAGACGAGTATAGCAGGATCCTTTTAACTTGTCAGAAAACATATGTTTCGACGAGCAATATCTCAATACTTAACCTACAAATGCTGAATCTCGCAGATTAGTGAAAAGGTCTTTCAAAAACTTATTCTTTGAAAGGCCTTCTTTAAAAAGGTCTTTTAAAGACTTTAAAGGTCTGTAAGACATTTAAGCCTTTTGATTATTGTGTCGAAATCACTGTTTAATTATCACCGAAACAGCTGATCTCTGACAAGTTAAAAGGATCCTGCTATAGAAAGAATGAGTATTTAATTGAATGTTCCTGCGCATATGAATGTAATATTGTTGAAATTATTGATAAATTATTATTTTTCAAAATTTGAAATACTTTTCTCTTCAGAATCAAGAAACTGCTTGATTAATTTGTTGCTGCTTTGATTAAGTTGTTCAATTTGAGATTGATTTTTTGGCTGAAATTCTATGAGGAATCTCATTATTGAATAATGAGAAATGAATATTCATATTGTCCATATCATAGATAAGCTAGGAAGATTGAGAATTAGAAAATATATTAAATTTCATTCTTTCTCTTGTTTTGTACTGAGCACATTGTATTTTGTATTGAGATTCATTCCCAGAATTAGGGAATTATTTTTAAATTGCTATTCTTCAGATTGTATACCTAGAACCGTTCATAGTAGTTATTCAACTTTTTATAAAGTTATAACGTAATTCGGGTTCTTACATCTCTTTAAAAAAAGCTCCAGGTTAGAATATTTTGTCTTCACTAGTCAAGAATATTTTTTCATCTTCCATCCTCAACATCCAAGAATAATTTATCTCTCTTCTCTCATCATTCATCAACCTTTTTCTTCATCACCCTCTCCTCCATTTCCTATTTCTTCTTCTCCTTCTTCTCCTTCTTCTTCTTCTTCTTCTTCTTCTTCTTCTTCTTCTTCTTCTTCTTCTTCTTCTTCTTCTTCTTCTTCTTCTTCTTCTTCTTCTTCTTCTTCTTCTTCTTCTTCTTCTTCTTCTTCTTCTTCTTCTTCTTCTCCTTCTTCTTCTTCTTCTTCTTCTTCTTCTTCTTCTTCTTCTTCTTCTTCTTCTTCTTCTTTCTTCTTCTTCTTCTTCTTCTTCTTCTTCTTCTTCTTCTTCTTCTTCTTCTTCTTCTTCTTCTTCTTCTTCTTCTTCTTCTTCTTCTTCTTCTTCTTCTTCTTCTTCTTCTTCTTCTTCTTCTTCTTCTTCTTCTTCTTCTTCTTCTTCTTCTTCTTCTTCTTCTTCTTCTTCTTCTTCTTCTTCTCATACTGCATGATCAAAGCAGAAGTAAAAATTGTATTAAAAATGTTATCTTGTGAAGTTAGTTAGGAGACGTTTATCACATTACAAAATTCAAGTATCACCAAGCCGTTTAGATATAAACGAAATGTATTCTAAGAAAGTCACGAGACAACTCTGTATATCACATTACAGAGCATTCAGTCATCCAAACCAAAACGTATTCATTTATAAAAAGCTCGATTAGTGTTACTTTTTGAAGACCATTTCGGGTTACATGGCAAACTTTTTGTTGGATCTCGGTTAGGCTTGTAGCTACTGGTTGGTTTTTGTAAGGAGTTTCGTCTTCCAGTTGAAACGTTCAAGTTTTGCCGCGTAGGCCATAGCCTACCGGTGAAGTCATTATTTAGAGAATCTTCTTGAATTATTCTTCGGTCTTTTCAGAAGAGTGGAAAAACAGCAAAGATGAACTTCTTCGCTACTACTCTCTCATCTTCTTTTTACTTTTCTTCTCCTTCTTCTACTACTTCTTCTTCTTCTTCTCCTTCATCTTCCTCTTCTTCTTCTTCTTCTTCTTCTTCTTAGTTCTTCTTCTTTCTCCTTCTTCCCTTCATTCATCTTCTCTACCTCATGAAGTGAATCGTGATTTTAAAGTTTCAAGCTGCTTTGTTCAGTAGAACTTTCACCTTTTAATTGCTGCCTTCGGGGAATTTTCCACCCTGTTCTTCTTCTTTTTCTTTGTCATCGTCTTCTTCTTCTACATATTCTTATTCTTCTCTTCTGCATATTCTTCTTATTCTCTTCTACTACCTCCTTCGTTTAATTTTTTCGCCTCGTTTTACTTTTTTTAGAGTTCAATGTTAGTTTGCCACTTCGTAATCAGTGAGCCGCTATTTGACAAAGATGATCGAAAAGAAGAAGAAGAAGAAAACGGAGAAGAAGAAAGAGGGGTAGAAGAAGAAGATGAAGAATGGAAAGAAACAGAAGAATAGCTTCAGGTCATGTTCAATGAAGAGTAGCAGCAGTGATCCTTCTATCCTTTTGTTCCCATTCAGTTTTGTCTCGCGATGATCAGTTTTGATTCGAAAAGAACTTCTGCTCTCTATTAATATTGGAAAGTTTTTCAGAAGAGATTCATCGGAGAAAAAGCAAAAATCGTGAAGTTTTAAAATTTCACAGATTATCAACAGGGGGCCGCACAGCTTTCCGAATGAAACAACTTTGGTAGGAAGTTGCTGGTCATAAACACAGAATTTTGACTCGTTCCATGTTCAATCAATTACACTTTTATCAAAGTAAGTTATGTTTTATTTCAGGTACATGTAAGTTACAAGAAGAAGAAGAGGAAGAAGAAGAAGAAGAAGAAGAAGAAGAGAAGAAGAAGAAGAAGAAGAAGAAGAGAAGAAGAAGAAGAGAGAGGAGGAGGAAAGAAGAAGAAGAAGAAGAAGAAGAAGAAGAAGAAGAAGAAGAAGAAGAAGAAGAAGAGAAGAAGAAGAAGAAGAGAAAGAAGAAGAAGAAGAAGAATAAGAAGAAGAAGAAGAAGAAGAAGAAGAAGAAGAGAAGAAGAAGAAGAAGAAGAAGAAGAAGAAGAAGAATTGAACGTGTGACAACACTTAGCAGACGAACATGTTGATTAAAATCATTTTCAGCAATTTGCATCTCGAACGCACGTCATCTTGGGAGAAGAGACCAGGAGGCGGGGGGAGAGAGAGAGTGTGTGTGTGTGAGAGAGTGAGAGAAAGTGAGTAAGTAAGAGAAAGGTGAAGAGTTTGCTTATGCATGAGATGCTGGCAACATGCTGTATGCATCTGTATCGGATTTGACGGCTGGAGAGTGTCTCTGTGTCGACTTGTCTTGAATATCATTTCCATTCCAGTGCGCGCTTGTTTTTGCAACGACAGCAATGGGAATTGTCTCGATTTGAGGTCAGTTTCCGGTGAATTCGGATGAAATTGGACAAGTTTCGTCCATTTTGAATATTAGTTTCGTCCATTTTGAATATTGGTTTCGCTTGGACTGCGATAGGCAACCTATTCCAAGAATGGGAGACACCTTTGGATGAAGCAATTCGTAGTTTATTGTTTTGGAAGCTCAATAAGAAGTTGGTTCCTATAGTATTGAGTATTTGCTGTGGACACCTAGGTAAAGAGGATTTCAAAGTCGATGGAAGCGACCATGGTAGAATTTTCATGCAATAATTCGAGATAAGAATGGAGATTCAACATTAGTAGGGATAGGGATTATGGATTTAAAACGTCGAATTAATATCGCTACGTTCCCAATAATATTGTGAAAACAGTTGTTATAAAGGTAATTGCGTAATTAAATGATTCGCCAAACTATTTCATTAAATCAAACTTGATTGTACGTTTAATGTATTGATTAATATTGATAAATCAGACGAATAAATAATCTTACAATGAGAGAGTCTTTAAATTTCAATTATTGTGTTTGCTTCCAAATGAAATGAAAAATCAAACAATCCATACGCATTGGAATGTGTCATAGGCGCGAATCTTCAAATCAGTCATAGGCTTTTGGAATATATTTTCTTCCTTTTTCTCGTTCTCACTCACTATCTTTCTCTTTTTCTCTCTACGCACAAACGCCTTTACCGTTGCAATGAACAATGAATAAATTTTTCGTTTCAAAACAGCTGATCATTAGATTAATCATAAGTTAAAATGTGAACATTTTCAGCTTGCCTGTCCCTATGTTGAAACAATGGCAAAAAATAAAACTTTGATCGCTCATTCCTCATGTTCTAAATGTAAGACCAGCAATAGGCAACTAACAATGGATTATAGTAGTCTGCTAACATGAGTTCTGCACAGAACAGCTGACCTTACCAAACATCTACTCAATGAGAACTTTCTTAGCAACATATTATGGATATAGTTCAATGCACTGAAACAGTGCTTTATGTGTGCATTGGATTATTGTTTCTAGAATGTTCGATATATGGCAGTTGCCATTATGTGAAACTCTTATGAGACGTGAACGAACAAAATCGGTTGAGAAACCACGAAGGAGTTCTGATTACAAAAGAACATGTTCGCCTATTCTATATAAAGATTTCATAAAGTCTATACACAAAGTTTATAGAGATGTCATCATCATAGACAGTTAATAGAAAAAGAAGTCTTTCAACATCTTTCAACAATTGAAAGAATTATCTAGATTGACTATTGACTTAGGCTTATACCTCCAGCAATGCCCTTAAAAGTAAATTATTATATTTTGTATTATATAAATGTAGCAGAATACATTCTCCATCACCCACTTGAACCAATATCATACACTCAGCTAATAAGAATATATTTGCAGACGCAGTGAGCAAGGTAATGATTCTTTGGTATCAATTCTAATTGGCCGGGCCCTGGCTCCGTGGCTGATCGGTGGAGCGAAACAATTTAAGGGTGAATAAACACAGCAGAACCTTTTTTTATTGGCTGACTGCGACTAGAGAATACACTCATACATGAATCCTCGTTAGAAACCAGTGCATGTAATTGGGATGATTTGTTGGGAAATCAAATAAGAGAGACAGTGGAATTGTGTATGATCTGGAAAAGTTTTGAACGATTATGATAACAGTGGGTTTTAGGAGAAGCTATAATAGAAAAAAAGATAATAAAAGGAAAAGATAATAGTACCTAGGCAAGAATTCACAGGTCACGATTATTTGTTACCATACCTGAATTCATTCATAACTATTAAAAGTACTAAGACTATGCGTACACCGGTTAGTCAAGACAAGATTAGTCACGTTTAGTCACAGTATTCAACATAGTTGCTTATGAAGCAGCACACACCGATTAGTTATTGCATCGATGTGTGCTGCTTCATAAGCAACTATGTGAATTACTGTGACTAAACGTGACTAATCTTGTCTTGAGTGTACTAACTGGAAGCTATCTTGAGCCCGGTCTAGATGCTAGGACTTGTTGTAGGACTGACTTAAGTTGTACAACAAGTCCTAGCGTGTAGACGACAAGTCTTAGGACTTGTAAAACACATACGTGTAGACGCGATGCAATTCATCCATAAGTCCTAGGACTTTTTGTACTTCTAGTCTTAGCGTCTAGACTGGGCTTCGTTCCCACAATTCTGAAATTTTGTTCAATAATTTGAATTTTGCGTAAATATTAAAATATTTACTTTATTCATTCAAATAATCATCAATGAAGTTATAGCTGGATGATTTAACTTTTCAGAAAACATATGTTTCGACGAGCAATATCACAATACTTAACCTACAATTAATCTTTAACCTACAAATAAATGCTGAATCTCGCAGATTATTGAAAAGGTCTTCAAAACTTTTAAGCCTTTTGATTATTGTGTCGAAATCACTGTTTCCTTATTACCGAAACAGCTGATTTCTGACAAGTTAAAAGGATTGTGCTATATCTATGGTGTATTTTGTACATTCTGTGACAATGACGAATAACTTATCTTTTATTAAACAGCAGTTTTGATCCTACAATGTAAAGAAAAGAATGAAATAAATGATTTATCAATGAGCATAAATCGTTTGCAAAAGCTGATGAACGATTTCGGATTGCTATCAATGGAGTGTTGCTCAATCGTCTGGGCCAATAGGAAGACATTATTCACTGGCCAATAGGAGAGCTAGAAGTCAGTAATGGCCGCCTCCACTTGCGAAAAGAAAATGGCGGATGTATCAAACTCAACCTATTCTGATTGAAGAATGGATTTCAATTTCAAATATCGAGCAGTAAACCACTCAAGCTTGATGGTGTGGATATTATTTCGATTTACTGAATTATTTATCACTATTTGTAACGAAATTCAAATGAATTTGGAATAAAAATGGTAATAAATATCATTCAAGTCATGATCTGTGATATGGTTTCAATTGTGAATCACAGAAATGAATAATTATATTGTTTTGAAGACTCCACTTCCATGTTGATTGATTTAAAAGTCCAAGTCTGAAACAATAAAGTATGAGTGCTTAATGATGCGCTCCCCCCCCCCACCAGGACCTCAGCGCACAGCTCAAATCAGTTCCTCCAGTTATAGCAATAAGTACCAAGGCCTCTCGAACGCCAACATTCAGGAAAAAGTGTGGGATGAATCATCAATGTTGATGTTGTGGATATTATTTCGATTTACTGAATTATTTATCACTATGATACATGATGAATTATTTATGAGGATGATACCTAAAATCTAGATAAAAATAATCTTTTTCAAGTAGTTTCTCAATGCTTTGTGAACTATCCAAATAATTTCTACATGCATAGTTCACTAACATAATTAGTGTCTAGAACATAATTCATGTCTAGTATGTGATAACATTGGAAACCGGCAGTTCAAATCGAGGCTATTTTATTGGGTGTTATTTGATGAGAAACTCCATAACAAACGACTTCAGTTGCAAACTACAAGCATCCAACAAGAATGTTTTCCTGAGTACACTTCAAATAAATGTACTTGAGATTGTCGAAGGGGTCATAAAACGTTACAGCTGATTGCACTCCTAGGTCTGTTTGCCTTGCTTGCTTCAGTGCGCCGTGTCCACTCGAAAGATTTTCTCAAAATAGAGGGAAAAAAGCCAGCCAGTGCCAGGTTTGGGCCTTAAGGCTCCACTGAGCTTTCAGCAACTATCTTTGCGACTGCTACTGAATGACTCTGTTACTGTTACTGTATGGCTCTGAGACCGTTACTTATGGAACTGTTATTATGGGTTTGTTGCTGTACTGTTTTAGAGGTCAAGGTGTGTAACAGTTACTCAGTTTGTTACAGTTTGTTACTTTCAATGAGAAACAGTCTTATGATCAGGTTCGCTGTCACTTTCAACCACAGCAATGCAATACTATACACTCTCTGTACTATCAACGAGTTTCGGTTACTAAAATTATGGCTCAATACTGCAGGGTTCTGTGACTTGAGGAGCGTTTAGGCTGGGCGTACACCGGTTAGTCAAGACAAGACGACATTAGTCACGTTTAGTCTCACATAGTTGAGAAGCACACACCGATTAGTCATTGCATGTGCTTCATAAGCAACTATATACTGTAACGTGACTAATCTCGTCTTGTTTTGTTTTGACTAACCGGTGTACGCCTAGCCTTAGTCAAAACAAGACAAGACGAGATACGTCACGTTTAGTCTCCGGTGCTTACAACTATGTCTTATGAAGCTTGCTAACACACCGATGCAATGACTAATCGGTGTGTGCCGCTTCAGCAAGCAAGTTTGTGTGCTGTGAACAAACGTGACTAATCTTGTCTTGTCTTCTTGTACGCCTAGCCTTATACGTGCAATGATTTGCTTGCAAGAGTATCAGCTGTGAGTTGATAAATTGGAGTCATTCTATCCTGTTTTTGAGACTCCATTGGCGACAGCTGAAACTGTTGCAAGCGAAACATTGCAAGCAACAATGTAAGTTTACAATATAAATAATAAGCAATGTAAGTTTATGAACGCTATCCTTCATATTTTATGAGTCGTTGACAGTATTTATTGGTTGATTACTGTTACAGTTAGGCTGGGCGTACACTGGTCATTCAAGACAAGACAAGTCGAAATTAGTCACGTTTAGTCCCAGTAATGATGAAGCAACACACCGATTAGTCATTGCATCGGTGTGTGCTGCTTCATGGCAACTATGTGAATGACTAAACGTGACTTGTTTTTGTCTTGAATAAACCTAATGATTCAATTGGGCGGTTGGCTTTGCGGTCGTGCCAGTGTCTAAGATTAAATAAGAGACTTGCACCTGTTACTCCCATTGTAAGGGTGACCGCTCTCAGTTCAAGGCCATTTCCAGTGAATGTCATTCATTCATTCATTCATTAAAATCAGAATCGCTTCAATGTACCCCTCACATGACTTTCCAAAATAAAAGAAGCGGTTGTCCCAGTGGTAGCAGGCGAGTCTAATCGGTGAGATTAGATAAGACACGGCGCCTACCACTCCTGTTGTAACGGTGACCGGCTCCTCCAAACACAATTTATGAGCTTTAAAATTGTATTTTTCTGGTGGCACGGAACCCACCTAAAGCTGTAGGTTCATTCATCTATCATCATCATCATCCTTCCCATTAGCCACGCACAAGCTTAGAGCTTATGTGGGCATCATCCTAAGCAGAAAAAAAAATGATATCATATCAGAATTTCATGAGTATAGTGTTAAGATAGCTGTTGTAATACTGGGCTTTTCGTTACTATTCTTCTGATATAAATAAATAATGAATTATCAATGCAAATTAATTAATTAGCAATGATTAATAGTTAATCAGTTGCTAATTCCAAAATTAAAAGTTCTCAATTTAGGATCTCTCCAGCCCCTGGTGCTCACTATTCTTTTCAATATTATTTTTTCGTATTTTTTTTCTCCACGAATGAAAACTCTCAAATTCTCCTTGAAATAGCCCCATATATTCATTCATTTTTATTTATTTATCTTCTTCAATGTTCATATATGAATCACTCAACCAAGACTACTCTCCTTACTTCACTTATGCAAGGTACTTTGCTCGCATGAAAGCAGGCTCTGAGAATAAAAACAGCTTGAGGATGCCTATTCTAGTCGTCGAGAGCTACAATTGAAAGCAGTAGCAACAGCCAATAGAATTGAAGGGCGGAAGCAGGCTATCGACTTACACCGCTAAAGTACATGGAATCCCTTTTGCTGGAAACTGCGTGAAGTGATACTACTGGCTCCCAATTTAAACACTAACACTACTTCGTTTTGCTTCTCATTCTTTCATTCTACTCTCTCCTTTTTCCATTTTCACCTCTTCTTTTTCTTCTCTTTTATTCTTTCTTTCCACCCTTTTTTCATTGTCTTGTTGTTTTCCTCTCTATCCTCTTCCTCTACTCTTCATAGTATCCTATTCCCATTCTCTTCTTCCCCTTACATTTCTAGCATCTCCACCACTTTTATTCTTCCTTTCCTCATGCTTCTCTTTTATTCTTTCTCTTTTCATTGCCTTTCAGTTTTTCTCTCTATCCTCTTCCTCTACTCTTCATAGTATCCTTTTCTCAGTTCCCATTCTCTTCTTCTCCTTTCATTTCTAGCATCTCCACCACTTTTATTCTTTCTTTTCTCATGCTTCTCTTTTATGCTTCTCCTCCACCCTTTTTCCATTGCCTTTTAGTTTTTCTCTCTATCCTCTTCTTTCACTCTTCATAGTCTCCTTTTCTCACTCCCAATCTTCTTCTTCTCCTTTCATTTCTAGCATCTCCACCACTTTTATTCTTTCTTTTCTCATGCTTCTCTTTTATTCTCTCCCTCCACCCTTTTTCCATTGTCTTGTTGTTTTTCTCTCTATCCTCTTCCTCTACTCTTCATAGTATCCTTCTCTCACTTTCCATTCTCTTCTTCTCCGTCACCCTTTTAGTTTTTCTCTTTATCCTCTTCTTCCACTTTCCATATTATCCTTTTCTCACCCCCATTCTCTTCTTCTCCTTTCATTTCTAGCATCTTCAACACTCTTATTCTTTCTTTTCTCATGCTTCTCTTTTATTCTCTCCCTTCTCCTTTTTCCATTGCCTTTTAGTTTTTCTCTCTATCCTCTTCTTCCACTCTTCATATTATCCTTTTCTCACCCTCCATTTTTTTCTTCTCCTTACATCTCTAGCATCTTCAAAACTTTAATTCTTTCTTTTCTCATGCTTCTCTTTTGTTCTTCTCTTCTCCCTTTCTCCATTGCCTTTTAGTTTGTCTCTCTATCCTCTTCCTCTACTCTTCATAGTATCCTCTTCTCACTTTCCATTTTCTTCTTCTCCTTTCATTTCTGTCATCTCCACCACTTTTATTCTTTCTATTCTCATGCTTTTCTTTTATTCTCTCCTTTTTTTTAATTGTCTTAATCGCTATGGTCACCTAGGTCACCTTAAAAATATCCTGCACCCACACGTTCACACAGAAAATACGCCATGAAAAATATTTCTGTTTTCGGTTGTGGATTGACTCATCTTTGACCTTTTCATCATCTAATGAGCACCTTTGACTCCACCCTGGTGTAGGCCTTTCTGATCAATACGCTATTTTTGCACGTAACGCATGGTAATGTGAGGCAAAGATAATGAGGAGTAGCTTTGAGCGACCGATACAGGCGGCGGGCCTCTAATGAGCGGCAAAAGGCATCAGTCGTGTGACTGAAGGAGGGAGAGGAGGTATAGGAGAAGAAGAAGGTGGAGGAGAAGGAGGTGGAGGAGGAGGAAGAGGAGGAGGAGGAGGAGAAGGAAGAGGAGGAGAAGGGAAGGAGGAGGAGAAGGAGGAGGAGAAGAATAAGAAGAAGAAGAAGAAGAAGAAGAAGAAGAAGAAGAAGAAGAAGAAGAAGAAGAAGAAGAAGAATTGGGAGAGGGGTGATGGAAGAGGACAGGGACAGAAAAAGAGAAAGGAGGAGAGAAATGTGGAGGAATAGGAGGAGAAGAAAGAAGAAGAAGAAGAAGAAGAAAAAGAAGAAGAAGAAGAAGAAGAAGAAGAAGAAGAATAAGAAGAAGAAGAAGAGAGAAGAAGAACATATTTTCAATAAGAAGTGAGTATTTTCAGTATTGACCAAATTCCTGATGGTATATCGTATGAATAATGCCTTACTGATTCGCCTGTACAATTGAAGCCTCCTTGTAATACTGGTAATTGTACAGTTACCATAGAAACCAGCTGTCTACTAATATGTTAAGGGTACTCATGTTTCCTGTGCTTCAACTGATCATTCATGCTTAGTTCTTAGTTCAATCACAGTCTAATAAATACAATGTATGTATTCATTAGACTGAGGTTCAATGAAGCCTCATCTTACCAGAGGTATTTAATCCTATCAGCTACAATTGAAGCTCGGACACACATATCCGCAACACGGCCGCACGGCCGTGTCTCGGCACGGAGAGTGTACAACTATACCAGCTGAGAGCTAAAATTCAGACAGGAATTTAAATTCCTCGCAGTTGATATACGATAAGCATAATATTGTATTCGCTGTGAGCATCTACAGTGTTGCGCTCTGACGGATAATCGTATGAATCTTTCCTGTAAATTTAACATGTGAAGTATAGGCTCAAGCGGAATGGGACAACTCGCCGCGGCCAACTCGCCGCCAGGCAAACTCGCCGCCGACCCAACTCGCCGCGACCAGCTCCACACAAGGACTGATTCCCTTGGCATTTAATGTATTACCACTTTTCAGGGATATTCAGATGCAGCTAACGATTCGAGATGATATATAAATTATAATTTTAATTACAATTACAATATATATAATAATAAATTATAATTGATAATAGCTAAATTTTATTCTTTCATAAGACTTTTGTGTAGAATGAACATTCTCTGTGATAAATGGAATTAACTTCGTTAACTTTGTTAAAATAGTGAATTCCTGAAATCTGAAATTACTGTTAAATTAGGCATTTTACAGAGAAGCTAAAGGTTCAATACAAATATCATCAATGAATTTATTTTTTGTACCTTTTAACGTGTTTTTCAATACATTAGTTTAATTAGTGAATTAAAAATTAATTTATATATCATGTCGAATCGTTAGCTGCATCTAAATATCCCTGAAAAGTGGTGACAAATGCCGGGAGAATCAGTCTTTATAAGAGCTGGTCGCGGCGAGTTGGGTCGGCGGCGAGTTGGCCCGGCGGCGAGTTGGTCCGGCGGCGAGTTGGCCGCGGCGAGTTGGCGGCGGCGAGTTGTCCTAGACCCAGGCTCAAGTACGTCAAAATCAGTTTATACTTGAAACAGAATTTCCTGTCGCTATTTTTCCTACCGTTTGATTGTGGAATTATATTTAGAATGATAAAATGAACATATCTCATGTTCTTAAACATTATTATGATCTTTAATTTAAGTTTTTAAATCAACTTTGAAGCTTAAGTTTCAAACAGATGATGTAGACGATTTAGTTCACAGTGAGTTCATTTCTATACTGAATTGGAAGACTTGATGTTGTCAAAACGGAAACCACATATTTATTACATATTTATTAACCAAAGTGACTAGGACTGATCCAAATTACAGTTTAAATGACCACATTCTTTTCAACCAGTACAATACCACAAATCCAGTTTTATCATAAGTCTAAGTTTGTTTGTCATTGAATTTTCTTGTTATTTCTATTCCACATTGTTCTCTTTGAGCATTCCTATTTATTTCATTTGTTGTTGTATACATGAATTAGCTCTCTTCACTAGGTTTGTTGTCTGAACAGCCATTGCTGTGATGTTACTGTAGAAACCGCCCATTGTGGGAGGAGCTTATCTAGGCCAATGGCAGACGTTCACCTTGATAGGCCATTCAACTGCCAATCACAGCACTCGGTCACGAGTATAAATTCTGCTACACTGTACTTTAGTTTCACTTTGCAAAAAAAAGGGTTTTTGACAACATCAAGTCTCCCTATTTAGTATGGATAACTACCACAACATCACTATGTCCGGTTTTTCAGTATTTCAATTAACTATTGAATCAATAACTTTTTTGCATTTGAAAACACATGGTTATTGATGCTATTGGATCCATTAACTGACTATTGAGCGACTGAAAAACCAGGCACTAGACTACTATACACAGAGAGTTCATTTCCATTGGATATTAACTTGGCGTTTGAACTGGATTAATTCAAAACTGAGATCCGATTTCTTTGTCGAATGAAATTACATTTCATTTGTTAATGAAAAACTCGTACGTTTAACTGAGATCCCTTTTTTTCGTTGAATCAATTCACGTTTTTAAATATGGAAGGAATAGAAGACGCAATTACTATTATGAACGGTATTTATACAATCAGGAATGCGTCAATACTTTAAATGCTTTGTAAATGCTCATTTCATATCATTTCTTAGGCTAGGCGTACACCGGTTAGTCAAAACAAGCAAGATGAGATTAGTCATGTTAAGTCACAGTACTTCAAACAGTTGCTTATGAAGCAACACACACCGATTAGTCATTGCATCGGTGTGTGCTGCTTCATAAGCAACTATGTGAATTACTGTGACTAAACGTGACTAATCTCATCTTGTCTTGTCTTGACTAACCGGTGTACGCCTAGCCTGAATTATAAATAAACAGTCTTGAGGAATGAACACATTAGCAAACAGCTGGTTTCTATGGCAACCGTATTATCAGCAATCATCTTGGGTTTTTCAAAGTCCTCAACTATTCTACAATCAGAAAGCATAGAGCGCAGCTCACCCTTCTTTCCAGTGCTGAGCTCTGGCGAATGTCCTTGTATGTTTGTCACGATGACCATAAATGGCTGAAATTACAGTCGGGTATCAGTGGGGGTGGTGGGAGGGGGTAGGTAGTGAGGTTTTCAGTATGAGGAGGATCTGCTGAATCGAATTCTTCACAGTCCATTAAAACCTGACACACGCAGACGCCAACTGAATACAAAATAAGTTGCTGTCCTGTCCCTACCACAGATTGCAGATAGTGAAATAGTTGGGTGAGGCCGTGAATTTTGATGGTCAGCCATAGGAGGGATTGGAGCGTTATCAAACCTAACCCAACATAATTACGCGACATCCAACCTAACCTAATTATGAAATAATTTCCCGCCATAACAAACCTGACCTAACCCAACCAGGAGACATCAAACCTAACCTAGCCATGTAACATTGTTAAATTTTAATTGTGGGTTCGCCATTCTCATGTTTACAAGCCAACTCCTGAAAAATCTCTAATTTATTTATTTAGCTTATGGCTTTTTATAGTGGGGAGACCCGAGTAGGGTTGTTCCACTTCACCAACATAAAAAATTATCCCTTGATAGGGAACATGGTGAAAGTTTGTTTTCACTTAGAAAACAGAAATCAGCATTTAAAAAAATATATGAATTAATTTAACAGACTAATCTCTCAAAAAATCTCTACTATGCTAATTTCTGCTATGCTTCAGCTAATCACTCTAAAAGGTAAAGTGTGATTTAGCCATTTTCCTCTTGACAAACTCCATGAAACAGGCCCAAAGTTCCACAATCAAGTATTTTTTGAAGCATCCTATTTCACCCACAGATCACTGGCACCCATCTTAATTTGAGGAATACCCGCCAAATTCCTGCAGGACGGAAATAGGCAGCGAATTCCTGTCGTTGTCGACTGGTGCAGCACTCTGGCGCTCATTATTGGATTAGAATCGAATTGTGGAGCAGCAAGCAGCAGCAATTAATGAAGTGCTTTGTGGTGTCCTATCCTATACACACTAATTGCATCCAGCCTATGCGCACTCGCTAGCCGTCTTTCGATGCGCATTTTAATTAACGAATCGAATCCGACCTTCTTACTTCGACACCTCCTCCTCCTCCTATCCCTCCTTTATCTCTTCCTCATTCATTTTCTTCTTCTTCTTCTTCTTCTTCTTCTCCATTTTTTTCTTCCTCTCTACTTCTTCTCCTCCTCCTTTTTTATTCTCTGTCTTCTTCTTCATCTTCTTCCTCCTTGTTCTCATTCTTCTCCTCCTTCTTCTTCCTTTTCTTCTCTTCTTCTTTTCTTCTTCTTCTTCTTCCCCTCTCCTCCTTCTTGTTGTTGTTCTTCTTCTTCTTCTTCTTCTCTCTCTTTCTTCTTTTTCTTCTTCTTCTTCTTCTTCTCCTCCTTCTTCTTCTTCATCTTCTCTTCTTCTCCTTCTTCTTCTTTTCTTCTTCTTCTTCTTCTTCTTCTTCTTCTTCCTTCTTCCTTCTTCTTCTTCTTCTTCTTCTTCTTCTTCTTCTTCTTCTTCTTCCTTCTTCTTCTTCTTCTTCTTCTTCTTCTTCTCCTTCTCATCCTCCTTCCAAGTACTTTCTTTTTCTTTCTTTCATGTCCTTTGAACGACCTGGGATGTGCCAGTACTCTTTCATAAACGTTTCTTATGATAATAATTCTCCAATTTTATAAACTCAATTCGATCTCTATGATTATCATAGGAAAATCAATTCATTTTAGCTTCTCCAGAATACTTATTTATTTCATCTTCACAGTTGATGAATCGGGAGCCATGAGTTCTGTGAATGCATTGAAAGTGCCAGACCTTCTTCAAATTATTACCGCAACGATCATTTCCAGCATTTCGCACTTGACAAGAAGAAGAAGAAGAACAAGATCAGGAAGAAGCCGAAGAAAGTCGTGATCAAAAAGAATAAGAAAGCAAGAACAAATGGGAATTGAAGTGATATCTTTTCCCAATTCACTTTCACAAGAATCTCGAGCAGACCCAATGTCGATAGTGAGAATATCGAGGCGTCTCTAATGTCGATAGTGCGTTGAGAAAGGGGGTTAAGAAGAAGGCCAATCAGAAGAAGACTATTGATTGAATTCGCGCTTCATTTAAAGAGAAAATTGAGGTTGGATGCCCCCTAGAACGTCCCCCCCCCACCCCTAACACAGTGAATCCATTAATAAGCTCTCTTTTCTGATGATCTTGTGGGGGGGGGGCACTACTCGGGAACAAAACGATAAAATAGGCCAGCCAGATTCACAGCTGACAAGAGGCGACGAGAAGAACAAATGATGAGGTACAGGAAATAATGACATAGAAAGAGAGAGGAAAAAGATAGAGAGGAGAGAGGGTGAAAGGAATAATAAAGGTAAAAGGAATAGTGATAGGGAAAAAGAATGAAGGGAGAGGAAATAAATTCTGAGAAAAGCAGAAAGTAGAGTTAGAAGTATTGGAAATGAGAGAGAGGAGATAATAGGAGATCATAAAGAGGGAGAGAGAAAGAGGTAGACTGAAAGGAATAATGAAGATGTTAGATAGGGAAGAAGAATGATGGGTTGTGGAATAATGACTGAGAATAGTAGAAAAGAAGAGTTAAAAGTATTGGAAATGAAAGAGAAAAGAAGATGGGTGATGGTGTAAGAGAAGTAGAGTGTTGTAAGAATTGGACATGAGGAACATCAAATATTTATTTATTTATTTCAAAAAAGCAAGGAAGACTAGTAGGCATTGCGCCCAAAACATTATTACCTATTGTTTACAAAGCAATTCAATACAAAATGATAAAATTACACAATACATGATGATGAAAAATAATTAATAGGAAGATTGTGATTCAACGAGTAACAGTTATAATAATATGATTCCGATTTACTTAAACGTATATTGTATCTATTTTACGATTCTAATCTACTTGAAGGTATATTGTATCTACTCGTAATGTAGAAACTACTAGAAACGGCGTGGTTTGAATAACATTAATGTTCATGTATAACATCATCAAAATGTTTTTTTCTGGGGGTGATGCCCACATGAGCTCTAGGCTTGTGCGTTGGTAATAATTGATTGATTGATTGATTTTATTAATATGCCAGGTCTTGGTAAACCTATTGCATGAGAGGGATGATTATGTGAGATGACGACTGTTTCAAATCAAATCAAAAAGTTTATTTCACATTTTTTAACATTTTCACATTTTTTATTTGAATAACATCATGAATATTTTAAT
The DNA here is from genome assembly GCA_017141395.1 of Laodelphax striatellus. Lineage (NCBI taxonomy): Eukaryota > Metazoa > Arthropoda > Insecta > Hemiptera > Delphacidae > Laodelphax > Laodelphax striatellus. Next base: position 59,005,678 of record CM029532.1, read on the forward strand.
TTTTTTCTGAGCGTGATGCCCACATGAGCTGTAGGCTTGTGCGTGGGTAATCATGAGAGGGGTGATTATGAGAGATGACGACTGTTTTTAGGCACTCAATGAAAGAAATCTTATTGAAGAAAGAGAGAAATTTATCAAGTGTGTGAGTGGGTAAGACAGCTGGTCGAAAGAAGGAGAGTTGGGAATTCAAAGCATTATGAGGAGGAGGAAAAAATGATTGATTGAGAAAGAGAGATGAAAAGAGAGAGAAAAAGTAGGGGGTGTAGGAGTGAGAAGGATGACAGAGATAGAATCGAAATAATCGAAAAATTGGATAAGAGAGAGACAACAGGAGTTGATGAAATGAGGAAGAGAGAGAGTGATAGAGTGTGGAAAAGGAAATGAGTGAGAGAGAAAAAAGAGTGAGGAGGGCAGCAAGAAAAGAGTGCTGGTAATTTAATAAGGTAAGATTGGACTCCTCCCTGGAACAGATGTAAGTGATGTAGTATGAATCAAGGAGTGCTGGCTATTGAGAAGAAATGAGACAGAGAAAACAATTTCCCAATGAATAAGTGATTGGAAGGGAGTGAGACGGAGATAATAGATTCCCAATTGGCAGCTTTTAGAGATCTGTAGAATGATAAGCCAGAAATGGAATTGTTCAGAGGTGGGCCTAATTTATCTTGAAAGGTGGAATGGAATTTTGAAATTTATTGAGAAATAATGACGAGAAGGGTCCGAAATAATTTATTTTTCAAGATAATTCAAATATTTTTTGACAAGTACAGGGTGGCGCAAAAAGAATGCGGATGGATTTTCACATAACACTTTGAAAAACATCCGTTCTTTATGCGCCACTCTGTATAAGCAAAGAGATGAATGATAGTGAAAGATGACAGCATCTACAGATTTACAGGTGGGTTTCGAACCATTGAAATTCGAATACCTTCAAGTAATTCCATTAAAATCGACAACTTCTCCACATTAAGGCTCTACCAACTCTTGGAAACTCAAATCACGGAAACTGATAACACTCTCGGATAACAAACATGTGTTTTCAAATTATGACGCTCAGACAATCCTGCAACCGTACTGTCTGAACGTCATCATTTCAAAACACATGTTTGTTATCCGAGTCGCTCAGTTACCGCGATTTGAGTTTCCAAGTGTGAGTAGAGCCTTATAGTGTCTGTTCTTGGTTTCAGATTTATAACTCATGTAGAATAATGAGATTTGTGAAATTAATAAGTAAAACAGATAACTAAGTAATTGAAAACAATATTAATGCAACGAAATTAAACCTGTCAAAATATGTTGGTTATTTACTTGACTTATCATTGATTCACTTCAATTTCTACAAAATATATCACTAATTAACACAGAATACAACATAATTAATAAAATATCACAGTATTATATTATAGCACAGGTCAAAGGGATATCAAACGATCCCCATTCAATCAAAGCCATCAGAAAGAGAACCAGAACAGACATTATAAATGTGAAGGAGTTGTCGATTTGAATAAAATTACTCAACGACAGTGATTTAAATCTGAATGTGCTATTTCCTTACAATAATTAGTGAAAAAATAAAGCTGTGTAGAGCTCTGAAGACCTCTGAAACAACAAATATTGACAACAGAATTTGAAGCTGGCATTTATGTATATTTTAAATTTTTGTAATTTTGGAAAGTTTTACAGTAGATTCTCGATTATTCGAGGTAATTGGGACCGGGACAAACTCGGATAATACGAAGGTCAAGTTCAGTTATGGTAAAAAAGACATCAAAGACCATGAAAGGTTGCAAAACTGGTTTATTGGAAGCAAAAACATAAATAATAATCATAATTACAGACCTGTAAGCAAGTAGAAGCATGGATTATTTCTTATAAAAGTCTTTGATCGTCTTCTGAGATAACCTCTTTCCGTAGAATACTCTATTATTTCCTCTCGCTATTATTATGTTCCGATTTTTAATATTTGTTTTTATTTTTAATTGAGTTTCGATATCTTCAATTTCGAGAAATATTAATTAATCTCTCGATTTTTATTCATGTTTGTTATTTTCGAATGACATTCTCGGTTAGCCGGGACTCGGATAACAGGGCGTTTACTGTACTAAAATAATTAAACTAGTTTTCAATCGAAAGAACACAAATTAGATGGACATTATTAGAGTCTAGTATAGTCGAACAAAATGGCGTCTCTATCAGAAATTTTGCTTCGGCCATTTTGAAAAATGGGCGTGCAATTCAGCCGCCATTGCTCCACTGTGATTGGTTGAAATGTTTGACATAGTAAGTTTTGGAGTAGAGGTTGAAATTCCCATTCACCAATAGAATTGAAGGGGCGTTTCCTTACTTGGATAGCATTACAATAGTTTCATTTGACTCTTATTATACTTGCAACTAGGCTAGTAACATTTATAGTATATTGTAACAATATTATAGGTAAACATAACTATGAATTGTGCATATGAGCATGAAGGAAACCTATATACAAGCACTTCAAGGTAATTTCTATTTTAGTGTTACTGTAACATGAAGAGTAACGAATTATTTGTTCAATTTATTCAACAACAACATAGCAAATTTAATAATTTCAATTATAATTCTCTATTAATTTAATCAATCAATAAAATTTATTAAATTTGAATTTTAAATTTCAAAGTTAATTATTAAAATTAAAATTTAAATGAATTATAAACTTATTTCAATGAATGAATTCCAATAAATTGAATAAATTATTTATTTTATAAATTTAATAAATTTTATTCAATTATTATTATAATTTTATCATACTGTACAAGAAATTTAACTAATTCCTGATTTAAAATGAAGAAAAGGTAAATTAACAATTCGTGAACATAAATTGAGTACAGTATAAGGTCAAAGTCAAGGTTATTATAGAAACTAATAAATGTGCAAATATAAAACTGAAACTAATGTCAAATGGATCTGAAAACTGAAAACTAATGGATGTGAAAATTGATAAAATCCTGCTGTGTTTGCATGTGGAAATGTGTAATTTCAATATGGTACAAAAAGTAGCTGCCTGATTTATTCACATCTATATAAAATGTTAATTTTGGGCAGGAATTCGCGACCATTTTTCGAATCAAACATTTGCCAAGTTGAAATCCATATTCATGCGAATATTTCCATTCGAAATTAAGTTGCCAGTATGATGAATTGCAAAGTGACTTATATACTATACTGGAGTACATCAACACTCGTCTCCAACAATTCATCATTCTTTATCTGCTTCAAGCCCTCTCTAGGCTACTCCCCGCTTGTGTATCATTATTTTCGTCATAATAGATCGGTGAGTTTCGTTTCTCTTGCTGTATTTCCTCTAGATTCATAAATCAAAGGTTGACTTCCGAAGCGACTCGTGAAGTTAGAGTAAATAAATTATTTCAGATAAAACTATTTATTAAATCTCTCCCTTCATTTCTTCTAACATTATTAAAACAGCTTGGTTTGATTATATTAAAGTTGATGTTGCTTTGAAATATCGCTGATGTGCTAGTTCGAATTTCAGAAGAAATGTTTTCTTTTGCTGGTTGTGATGCCCACATAAGCTCTAGGCTTGTGCGTGGGTAATGGGGAGGATGATGTAATTTCTTCTAACATTAATAAATTATTGTTCATTTTGATTATATTAAGATTGATATTGCTCTGAATGAACTCTGATGTACTAGTTCCAATTTCAAAAGAAATGGTTTTTTTTTTGCTGGTTATGATACCCACATAAGCTCTAGGCTTGTGCGTGGGTAATGGGAAGGATGATGACGATGAGAGATAAATGTACCTACAGCTTTAGGTGGGTTCCGATCACAGTATTATAGTATTCCGATCATAGTAATATATAGGTGATTCTGATCACCTATAGCATTAGGTGGGTTCCGAAACACTGGAAAGCGATTTTGAAGCTCATAAATTTTGTATTCAGGGGAGCCGGTCACCGTTACAACACAATTATGTTTCTGTTTTATTGTGCCTGTTGATTGTCTTTTAAATCGAGGAATATTGAAAATATTTGTGGAAATAGTTCTAGTTCAAGTAAGAATTTCTTGTATTTATTGAGATGACCAGCTTGGTTACAATGTATTGTATATTGTATTCATTCTGTCGTGCGAAATTAATTAATTTTTCAATTGAATTGAATCGAATTCTAACAATGAACTTGATGAATTCAAGGCTGAGATTATATTCTCCAACATGTGAGATTATTTTTAATAGAGCTGGTTTCTAATACTTCTTCCCATTTTCAAAACACAGAAATCTTTTAAATGTTCTTTCTTGGGAAATATCCTGAGAAAATCTTGATTCTGAAGATGAACAATATTAAGTTGAATGATGAATTTTTCAGAAAAGATTATTCATATTAAATCACTTACTAGCCGACTTAAGTTAAAGTCTAATTTAATTTTAATTCTAATGAAGAATCTCCACTCAGGATTACCTTTGGGGATGCTTATTTAGACAATAGACAACATTGTTTCTTTCCTGAGAATGTAATTTTTGAACTTTCTTATTTTGACTGTACCGTGTTTGTTTGTCGAATAAATTATTCATTTATTTATTTACTTGTTCCTTCCCTACCATGGTACCCTACCAACAATACGAACATACAGAGGAAGAAATAATTTTCTCCCTGACAAAACTGATATTAGCATTAAAATTTAATGTTAATGGTTTAAGTTACATGCAACATATACCTGTACATGAGTACTCAGTCAAATGAAGGTGTTGATGATCTTGTTAGCTGTAACTATGTAAGTCAGAACATATATAAACAAAAATTTATTGTTGGTTAATAATAGTTTTGAAGTGGTAATCATTTCTACAGAAAATGAACATGAATACAGTGATATTTTGATCATAAATATCATGTTGATTTCAGGAACATTGTTAAATATGTTGTAGAAAAATCCTCATTATCTAATAAGAGGATCCTGCAAACAGGAAAACATAATGCAATGAATTTCAACCCTAAACTTCATCAAATTCAATGACTGTCACATGAATAATGTCTTGGATTGATAAGACTCCTAAATAGTTTGAATAAAATAATTGGTAAATTCTAGAAATAGTTTGAGTAGTGGAAAAATCGTACAGACCTATTGTACTTCATTCTTTAGTCGATCCCAATAGGGATATTTCAATAGAAACAATGGAAATTGTTCAATTTTATGGTGTCTATGTAATACAACTATTCTCTTGAACTGGAAGCAGTAGATATATCCAGCCCCGAGGACCAAATTATTATGTTTAATTGTGCAAAGCATGGACTGTGAGTCTTGATAAATTGAATAACTTGGTGTATGTGAAATAGTATTGTATATTACAATAAAAAGACCCTATAAAACAGAATAATATTCAAACTTTGCAGAGGACCTGAATAAGAGTGATTGAATTGGATAACAACAATATTAAATAGATGAATTACATTGTGTCTGCATACATTATCAAATATTTTCATCACCTGTAATCAGTAAATATAATATCATTAGTGTTTGCTGTATAGTTTTGTGAATTTTATAATTAAAAAAAATTGAACCATGCATTTAAATAAGAATCCAAACTGTATGAATGCAAGTTAGCGCTATACTTATGTTAATAAAAGTTGTAGAAATTTATGGAGTTTATCAACTTTCAAAAGTCAGCTCTGACAAAATATGTGTGAATAATGTAAGCTGTATGCAAATATTTTAGTAGATAAGTGTTGCAATAATTGTAAAATTTGTATTTGAAAAGATGTAGAAAATTGTTCATGCTCAGGTAAAAATAATTATGAAATTCATTTAAAAAGCTACATAAAATTGTAAGTAGTAAATTACGTGCATGTAATGTGAGGCTAGATATGTTGAATGATGCTGTATTGTTGAATCGTGATTGTTTTTCCAAATATAATTTTGATTCAAAAGAGTGAGAGAAGTGAATAAGTGAAAAAAAAATATTTTGTAGATTTCTGTGGGACTTCGGTCCTTACTTCAACAACTTCAGTATTATAGCTCACGTTTACTTTGCTATGAATTTACTTTGCATTTACTTTTGCATTCACTTTGCATTTACTTTGCGTTTACTTTGCTATGTCATGTACACTGGAAATGAATCATTGAAAAGATCATTTCCTCCTTTCCTTTGATTATCGTCATTACAACCAATTACAGCTACTTTTCATCATGTTCATGTTTAGAAGATTTCATACACTGAACAATATCAAAGTGGCTACATTATAATAGATGAACTCCAACTCTATGCTTTTTCTCTATCAAAGAAATTGGTTGTGAGACCAAGTGTCTAAGTCAACCTCAGAACCTAATATTGAATAACCAACGGAAAATTCTTCAGTATAATGTAGCTCTCAACAATAGCCCAGTAAAATTGTCATCAAAACTAGGGTCCACCTTGCATGAAATGGGGTAGTCGGTTTCTCTTCTTAATAATGTATGTGATAGTCCTGATATGTTAAATCCAAGCTTTCGACCTCAACAAGCTTCCGGATCATTTCCTAAACCTGTAAAAAAAGGCGAAATTTCGCTTGTTTTCATGTTTGGTAGTAGCTTTGATGGGAAATTTGATGAACTTTGATAAGCTATATCTCAGAAACTGTTAGGCTTACAATATCGAATTTGGTCTCAAATTGTGGGTAATTTAATTTACTTTAATACGTATGGAAGGTGTTCTATGTGAAAAAGTGATGCTTATGGCTAGGCGTACACTGGTTAGTCAAGACAAGACAAGATTAGTCACGTTTAGTCACAGTACTTCACATAGTTGCTTATGAAGCAGCACATACCGATGCAATGACTATTCAGTGTGTGTTGCTTCAAAATCAACATATGAAGTACTGTGACTAAACGTGACTAACCTTGTCTTGTCTTGTCTTGTCTTGACTAACCAGTGTACGCCTAGCCCAAGGGTGAAAATTGGCCAAACATGAAAAAAATGCAAAGTTTCGCTGATTTTCACGGTTTTTGGAGATGATCCAAAAGTTTGCCTATGGTGAAGACTCGGATTTAACATTTCAGGACTATCATATACATTAGTCTATCAAAAAATAAACCCACTACCCCGTTTTGTGCAAGGTGAAATGTACTAATTTACTGGGCTAACAGATTGAAAAACATTCCTATTCAACGCCATGTGTGAAATAGCATACTCCATCACAAGAAACGACAAGCAGTCCGTTCAAAATCCAGAATTAATTCCCACAGCTACGTTCTCCTCAATTGCATTTCATTTACTGACAAAAACAAAAACTGGACCAACCCACATCAAAATAGCCGACACCTCTTCACAAATCCCTTCTCTCATCAAATTCAATGCCAGCTGCCAACACTACTGCTTCTATTCCTGTCATCAAATTAAATCTGTCATCAAATTTTAACAGCGGCTCAAGATTGGGTTTCTTATTGTTCTCTGCTGGAACATTTCCGTTGAAATGAATAACAGAGACTGTATAATAACAGTGTGACCATTTGATGTCACACTTTTGATTGGTTAGCTTGGACAAATCCACCATACTTTTGCCAATTCCCATAAGATTTGCATTGAAATTATATGCAAATAATTTATGTGATTCTCTTCTTACCTACAATTTGCCTTTGCCAGTGTTAGTTTCTATTATTTTAAACTTTCAACAGAATACCAAGAGTAGAGAGACAATATTTTTAATGTTAGAAAAGTTATTTTGATGTTATTTGTTAGAATTTGTACAAGAGTAGCAGCTCCAGTTCAGTTCACAGAATGCCATCTATGCAACAGAAATCATTCTGTGTTTTAGACTTGGAGTATGAGAAATATTCCACAACAGTTTTAGAACAAGGTTTTTTAGAACAGTTTGAAAATATTTTAGAAGAGTTTGTACAAACTGTCTCTGGAACAAACGCTTCATGGTAACAACCGATAAACATTTCTCAAACACTAAAACACAGAATGATTTCTGTTGCACAGACGCCATTTTGGGAACTGAGCTGGTGCTGCTACCTGTCGGCAACCACTTTCAACTACAGCAGCTAACCTAAAACTCGGATATTTTATACTGTAATTATTTCCATGTTCATTCATTACTATGTGTTTATTACTTTTTTAAATACAGCCTTTTAAAATCCGATGATTCTTTTATAGTAACCCTGTATTATTATGCTGACTACATACAATACTTTCGTTTACTCTGATAGTACATAAGACAAGGAAAGTATAGAAAGGAGGGTATGAGGAGGGGAGGCTAGTGAAGAAGAAAAAATGGACAAGGAGACAAGAAATCGAATAAGGGAGAAAGGGAAAAGGAAAAAAAGAGAAAGAGAGCGAGAGAGAAAAAAGAGGGATATAGTGAGCAAGACGAAGGCAATGAAAGTTATAGAGATGAAAAAGAAGTTTATGATAAAAAATGAGATACGAATTGAGGGAGCAGAGGAGGAGAGACAATAAGGCTAGGCGTACTGCGTACACCGGTTAGTCAAGACAAGACAAGACGAGATTAGTCACGTTTAGTCATAGTAATTCATATAGTTGCTTATGAAGCAGCACACACCGATGCAATGACTAATCGGTGTGTGTTGCTTCATAAACAACTATGTGAAGTACTGTGACTAAACGTGACTAATCTCGTCTTGTCTTGTCTTGACTAACCGGTGTACGCCTAACCTAAGAAGACGTTAAAAGAGGAAGAGGAAAATGGAAGGAAAAGATGGAGAGAGAGAAAGATAGAAGAAGAGAAAGAGTGGTAAGAGCGAGTGAGAGGGAGAATGGAAGAGAGAGAGAGAGTTCTGTCTATGACTCACGCGTGAATTGACCTGGCGTTGTAAACCATTCATCAAACCAAATACCTGGGGAAATAGAGGCCCCTGTACTCCAAACCCCCCTCAAATATACCCTCAACCACTACCACCTCCCCCACTACACCCCCTCCCCACCACCACGAAAAATCCCGAGCACGGAACATCTCTCCGCACAGCAGCAATAATGAAGTATATGAGAGACCGACCGGCACTCACTTATCGATATAGTGATAAATCATCGAGAATATTGTAGTATGTCTTCCAGTCGATATAGCTTCCAAGTATCGAAGATTTATATCGACATGTCTTCTAGTGCTTGAATATTATAGGCTACTTGTTCAATATCAGAAATTTCTCTAAACTTCATTGGAAACTTATTTTTAGGAACATAAAAAAACGTAATTTTAAGGCAGTTGAAATTTGTTTGATTCCGTGTAATTGGTCTGTAATTTATTCTTTGTACGACAGTGTTTTATCATTACAGTTTCATAACTGAAATCGAAACAGTAGCTTTTCCGCAATGGCATTTGAAACTTGTAGCGTAATGACGACTTTATAGAACGGATGCTCTATTATCATTACAGTTTCAGAACTGAATCGAAACAGTTGCTTTTCCGCAATGGAATTTGAAACTTGTATCGTAATGACGACTTTATAAAACGGATGCTCTATTACGAAACAGTTCTAGTTCAATCTGTTCCAGTTTTAAAACATTGGAACGGAACAAAACACATACGCAGCTGATAAAAGCACTGTCTATTGCCCATGCGTGTGTTCAGCTAGAAGCTGTCCTAACCATAACCTATATATGGTCAACATTGAGATGAAACATATGATTTTTGAATCAAAGTCAGTTGATTAATAATGTTGATATTGTTTTTTGTTGGTCGTAGATAATATAGAGTATGCAATGGTTATATTCGGACCACTCTTGAGATCCTTAATATACTCGTATTTCAACCCTAGATCTCACTCGTGGTTTAAAGGCTCTCATAATAATAACCATTGCATAAGCTACTATTCTTTGATTATACGATTTCAAATTACTACATCATGACCTCAAATTCATTTTAACTGGAAACATATCGTGATTGATAAACGTAGGAGACATCTGAAAAGATTTATTTTAATTTTAATGAGTGGTGAAACGTTATCATAGACTCGGGAAAATACAATGCCTGAAATCTGCAAAGGAATACATAATAATTGAAATTGCAAAATATAAAATCACAGTCTATCAATAATTTCTCAATTAACAATGAATTATTATCAAAAAATCTTCTAATCATCACACAACCCAACAATACTGATACAAAAGCCAAATTCAATACACGAAATAACTACTGAGCACAAAAAAAAATACACAGAATAACATTCAATAAATATACGTCAATAGTTGTAAAATGGTACCTACGTGGCCAATGATAAAGCTGTAAAAAATACTATGTAGCTGAGGCATAAAAGCTTGCATTTACCTAGCTCTGTGTCACATGTAATACAGTGGAATCGAATTCAGACAGAAAAAGGAGTTTTTATTTCAAAAACAGACTGCTAGTTGCACAAACGTCAATTAATCTCAAACATCAACAAATTGATGGAGATGATTGAGCATCAAATTGGAACTGTGACTTATATACAGGGTGTTTCTAAAATAGTCCGACAAACTTCGTGAGCGGTTTTCTGACATTGAAATTGAGAAAAAAGTTCAAGTAAACATCGGTCCTAAAATGCTTTGTTCCCAAAATTCAACAAAATTAGTCAAACCATTCTGGAGAAAAATAGAAATAAAAAGTGAAAAAACAAAATGTCGAATAGGGAGGAAACAAATCATTTTAGGACCCATGTTGACTGGAACCGTTTTTCTTAATATCAATGTCAGATAGTTTGTTGGTCAATTCCAGAAACACTCTGTATAATAGTTATAATTGAATTCATTACAAAACAACATGTTTCCATTTGAAATTACAATATAATTATTCTGCTTGTTTTCAAAATAAATGTTTCAAAAAAGCATTTGAATAAAATATGAAAAAATGAAGTAATAGGTTTTGTTTTGCGTTTCTGACATTCACATAATACATTGATATTATTTGTTAGTTTGAAAATTCTAAAAGATCTTGCACTTTTTTATATTAATTTGCTTATTATTTCAAATATTATAATAATGAGATTCCACTGTACTATACTGTGTTCACTAATTAACGGCAGAACAACAAAAGCTTAGTATGATGATAATAATAATATTGTAAAGTAGCGACTAAAATAGCGTAATGGTTAATTTTGCATTGCGTAATTACCTTGCTTGCTTGCAATTAGGCCAATCCGGCGAGGCAACGTGCTAATTAACAACTTGACTACGGTTAAAACTGATCAACGGTTAACTTTTAACGAACGTTAGCGGCAACTATGGCTCTGAAGAGTGAACGCTCACCTGCTGATGCTGTTTAGGTTTCCAGGAAGCAGAAAAATCAAATAGAACAGTTTCAGTCCACAAATAATTGATTATATCATTCTTAATTTATTAATATTATTCTTTTACTCTTCAATATTTTCATGGTATGCTATTATAATGGAGTAGCATTATTTTAGGATAGGAATAGTACCCTTAGATGATATGAAATGTAAAAGATTAAATACTACAGTAGAGCTCTGATAATTCTAACCTTTAAATCGAATTTTTCCAATTCCCCTAGAACTTGTTACCTATATTACCAAAATAATGTTATTTCACCTTTATAAATCGATGATTTCATAGATATAACATTCATTAATCGTAATTTTAGGATCTATTGAGCTTCAATATTACCTCTACAATTCAAAGGTTCGACAGAAAACCCTTTATTATTCGAAGTTTTACAGTTTTCGGACCTAGTAAGCAAAGTTTCGTATTTTCAAGCACTTTTCAATTCAAGTAAGGCAAGTATTGTATAATAGTAGCGTTTTTGAATACATGAATACATTCACAATCTAAAGTAGGACTTATGATTGAGCAATGTTTCGTATTTTTCAAGCATTTTTCAAGTCAAGTAAGGCAAGTATTGTAGAGTAGCGTTTTTGAATACATGAATTAATTTACAATTTCTTAATTTGAAATTGAAACTGAAATTATTATGAATTTCTTACAATATTACACTATTGAACCTCTTTTTCCACTCAAAAAACTACATTTTCACCATAATTTGAATACCAGAGACTTGTTATATGAATATTATTTAGAAGCCTAGTAATAAAGGAAGAAGGCGGACTCACACTACATTAAATGGCTGTATCACATAGTCAGTGCTATTCATGACTAGTGTAATCACGCCTTTTTCCTGTATTGAAGACTTTTTAAAATCATGCAAAAAGCCACAGTGGACTTATTCTTGATTCTCAAGCTCTGGATTCGTTCAAAAATAATATTATTTCAGTAGGATATTTCTGTATATATTAATAATAAAGAACCAACTTCACCAATAATCTTTTTATATTGGTACCGAATATGTAAACATTGGATTCTCTAATGTCAACATATTTGTCTTAATAATAATTATGTAGATTTTATGTAAGGTCTAAAAATATTTTAATATTTCGATATCAAATTACATCTCAATTGAGCCTTATTCATAAGATATTACAGTTAATTTAAAACTCTTGCACCTTGCACTATCAATCTGAATTTGTTAACGATCTAAGGTAACGAGGCACCTATATAATAATAGTACTAATATATAATTATGTATTTGAGAAAAAATCATTTATATTTTTGATGATTTAAATCAAATTTTATTGTAGAAAACACCTCTAGAATCCAACGGTAATCATTACATCAGCTTTACAGGTCATTTTATTTATTTACATGTATACTACAATTTTTATCAAGATCCTTATGGATCTACCCCCAATGAAATTCATTTCAATTCTTTTTATCTTAATTCCATTTGATTACAAGCTATAGGCACTATTACTTAGAATTAATTTCTTTCTCTCATGGATAACATGAAACATGATACTTTTATTCAACTCTAGATGTCTGCTTTCAAAACAACATGACTAAAATAAAATATTCATAATGTTTCAATTGTTAAAAGAATTCAGGATAGGTTTCGATACTCAATATTGCTTTCAGAATTTGCATTTCGATCAGTATCTGTAGTACTGCTTCTAGTAGGCTATACTACCCGCTTTGAAGATCGACGGTTCGGAGTCCACCTAATATTCCCGGCTATTACGATTTGGTGTCAAAGCTTCCCATTACCCACCAACCATATTTTGCCGCGATAAGCCGAAATCGAATCAAATGAAACGTGAACTAGTGAATTGAAGCATTCACACAAACTGGGGAAAATACCGTAACCGAAGTTGTTTATTGCTGTGTGTTAGTGGGTTGGAGCATTCACACGATCCGGCATATAAAGCCATTATAACGCTACTAAACAGCGCACAATAGTTCCGGTTCTGACTTTTGTCGCCGGAAAGAGAAGTATGTTGGAGGAAAAGAGAGAGAGCGTGTGAGAGAGAGGAATCTATTTTGATGGTTCGATGCCAAAAACAGAGAATATGCTAGTTACTGCCCAAGTCTAAGCTCCGTGTCCCTGGGAGGAATGCAATATGTCATCGAAAACCGGTTTTTGTAGTGTTCCAGTATAGCAATCTTCGTCTCTCCTCTTCAGCCGTCAGGGGCACGGAGCTTGGACTCGAGCAGTATTTGGAAGAATGTGGAGAAATGGAGGCTGATAGAAACAATCATGAACGAAGAACGACAAAGATGAAAGAACAAATCAAAATTTATCACATATTTCGGTCACGCCTTTCGCACTGGTCACTGTTCTGAAAATTATTATCCTTTGATAAATGACCAGTACACCATCATATACATAGGTATATACCACATACATTCGCATACCATAAATCACCGTCAATATAGTTATAAAACCAGCAGGCATCGTGCCAGAAGGGTCAAACTTTGACTAATTTATTCAAAACAGACCGATGATCACGACCCATCACAAATCCACAATCAATTGCTTTTGGCGAACTTCAATGTTTATAGTTTGAGTATTGAAGCAGATTTGATTTATATGTTGGAGCACTGTTGATTTATGTGACAGATTTATTGGTTTAACTACTACTGTACTAGTGTACTGTGAAGTTGAGTGGAAACCTATAAATTATTTGATACTAGGTTTTAGTAGTTTATTTTGATACTATGTATTGAGTAGTGTTTATTTTATAGACGGGTTCACTGATGCTGCTTAGCTTAAACCTGCTCTTTATCTTACTTTTAATTTTATTCTAGTTCTCAAATACTTGTCAATAACTGTATTTTTCTCACAATCGCCAGATTCCTCCTTACTCACAGGCATTAGCCTTTGTAAGGAGTACTTCTCAAGTTACATATTATGTACATAGGTAGTTGCTTAACATTATTACTAATCTTGTGAGTATTATTGTCTATTATTTTGTATTTTCATTATTATTATCATTTTTTACAATCCAATGTGCAATCCATTTTCTTGTACAATGTTTGAGGAGAATAAATAATTCGAATTTGAATTTGAAACCAGTAGCATAGATTAACCACTTATAACTTATAGCCTTACACTATAGCCTGTAGGTTAAGGTGAAAATAGAAGTGTTTTTCGTATTTCAATTTCAAAATCTAGGCTATTGATTTTTCAAATAGGCTTGATTCTTTTATTTCCTTGTCATCATTCAAGGGTGTATTTTCATCCACAGTCTTATTGCATACAATATTATTTTATGATTGTTGTCAAATTCAACTCTTCATAAAGGCCGTTTCATTTTGCTGGCCGTTCAAAATTCTTGCTTACATTGTATTCGTATGCCACGCCCATATCTTTTGTAGGCGTGGCAAACTGTAGCACAAAGCTTACGTCATTCCCAATCATAGCTCGGAGCTATTATGTTAAATTTAATTTTCAAGAGTTTTGAAAGTTTATGGTATCTTTTGTGGCATAAATCAAAACTGTTGGGAGAATATGGTTGATATTTACGGTAAAATACAACATTTTTGTTAGATTTTGCCGTGGCGAAGCGTGGTTATACTTATTTGGTCATCATCGGATATACCACGCTTCGCCACTAAGATTTTGTGTTTTTTAGATTGGTTTGGCTAGAAGTAGGTTTACTCGGTTCCGTAATAATGGCCGACATAATCGTACTACGCCTCATTACCGTTACTGCTTCTCCCCAGAATATAAGGTTATGTTCGTTTTCGTAACTCGATTATTTCATCTACTACCGTGTTATAACGCAATCATTACAGTTTCATAATTGAAATCAAAACAGTAGCTTTTTCGAAATGGAATTTGAAACTTATATTGTAATGACATCATTACGATACAGATTGAACATTATGAAACGTTCCTTGTTCAATCTGATCCAGTTTTAAAACACTGGAATGGAACAGTTCCTAACCTATACGGCAAACATTGGAATAGAACACGGTCATCATCTTCTTATTATTATTATTTCTAGTCTACTTCTTTCTCTACTCAATCTTATTTTTTCCGTTGTCGCATCCTGATGAGCGCCGTCGTATTTCACAACAGCTGACACAGAGTGTTGCTGAGGGGTTGAGTGATGAGAGGGGGGGGGGAGATTGGAGTCATAAAGGGGGGGGTGAGTCGGAGAGGGTGGGAGTGAGTCAGAGTAGTTCATCTCGTTCAACTCTGGGAGTGAGAGCACTCTCACTTTCTCCACTCCATCATCAAGCTCGCTAGCTTGCTAGCTACTGCCACTATTCTACCATCACCCCCCCCCCTAAACACCACCCGCTGAGTACTACTACAGGTACAACAATTTTCCATTCTTCCTGTTTCCGGTGCTCTATTATTATTGTTGCACACGCTTTTCTTCTCGTTCTTTTCTTACTTTTGATTCCTGCTACAGTTCATCAATTTTTTCTCTTGTATTTCTCAATAACTAGAACTACTGTATTATTATAATATTATCAGAGTGAAAAATACGATGATTTTTAAAAAGGCAATCCATTAAAATCCCTTTCTATTTTTCTATTCCTATTCTCCTAATTATCAATTCTCAATTGTGACACTCGAACCGGTGTTACAGAAAGAGATATTCCATACCTATCATAATGGGTAGAATGAGGGGAAGCCTGGGAAAGTAACAATAATGCGGGCCAAGAGCCCCTATACTCTCCCTTTCACTTTTGATCTGTGTCAGCTTTTGATTCCAGGCGAGCCTACTTTGTACACTCACATCAAAAACCGATTCTAATCTTTGAATGTTTCGTTTGCGAATGACATATTATCAGGTTTCACTACTGCTGCAGTCACAGAACTGAAAGTTATCGTTTTCGTTTGATACAATCTGTGCTGTGTATCATTGTTTTAGGGGAGTTAGGTTATGTTGTAGTTCATTCATGTAATCATGTACATGTGGTCATATACAAAATATCTCGACTCCAGATTACGATAGTTGTAAGTAAAAGCGATTATTAGATTATTAGATGTAGCTTAAACTGGAAAACTATTCAACTATTTGAGGATGAGATAATATATGCTAACGAGAATAATCTCATATATTAAAAAAATGTTGTGTCTAACTTAGGAAAGTTCGTGGAGAAGATTGAGTGAACCGATTTTGATACGGTTTGCGCCAAAAAAAGATAAAGAAATCTAAAGAGATGTCTTATTTTCCTGCTTTGTCACGCACGCCATATTTTCCTAACTGTTCATCTCTGTCACACACAGATCTAGGACAGCATTAATTGATTTGAGCGCACTCTCGCGACTAATTGTCAGCAGTCATTTACTGAGCCGCCATTGCACTGGAGCCGATAATCTCCGGTTAAGCACTGATTAGCAATGCTGTGTCCAGTAATAATACTGTAACAGCCACTTTGCTAATAGCGGTCGCAAACCAGTCCAAAAGTTGACTCGAAGTCGTTCAGATTCCAACGGCAACATTAAACATGCATTCCTGAAAAACTTATTCTTGGAACGATGATTCGAAATTCTTTCCACAGAAAACTTTTCATCCTTGACAAAAACTATTTGAGGTAAGGGAGAAGAGCTTGTAACTCGAATTTTTCCCGCACTATATATTTCTCCCGCATATTCTCCCTTATTTTTCCGGCAAGTATGATAGTCTTCGATCGTATAAACGGAACCAAAAAAAAGAAGAATAACAATAAAAAGCAACGACGAAGTCTGGTGTAGGTAAGAAGAGAAACAGCCGAAATGAGATCAACTTGTCAGCGGCTATATCGACGAGAAAAAGACCAGATCCCGCTTTATTACGTGGCTCGAGAATGGCAGTGGAAGAGGGAGGGTAGACGAGGGGAAGAAGGAGAAGGAGGGTAGACGAGGGGAAGAAGTATAAGGATAAGGAGAAGAAGAAGAAATAGGAGGAGGAGAAGGTGGAGAAGGAGGAGGAGATGGAGGAGATGGAGGAGAAGGAGCAGAAGGAGCAGAAGGAGGAGAAGGAGGAGAGGGAGGAAGAGAAGGAGAAGGAGAAGAAGGAGGAGAAAATGGAAGAGGAAGGGTGGAAGAGGGGAAGAAGGAGGAGGAGAAGGAGAAGAAGAAGAAATAGAAGGGGAGAAGATGGAGAAGGAGGAGGAGAAAGAGAAGGGGTAGGAGGAGGAAGAGGAGAAGGAAAGAAGGAGGAGAAGGAAGAGAGGAGGAGGAGAAGGAGGAGAAGGAGGAGAAGGAGAAGTAGATGAGGATGAGAAGGAGGAGAAGTAGGCCATATTCTTCCTCTCCTCCTTCTCCTCCTTCTCCTCCTCCTTCCTCCTCCTTTACTCCTTCCCATCCTTCTCCTCCTTCTCTTCCTTCTCCTCTTCTGCTCCTTCTCCTGCTTCTCGTCCTTCACCCTTCTTCTCCATCTCCTGCTTTTCCTCCTTCTCTTCATTCTTCTCCTTCTCCTCCTCCTTCTCCATATTCTTCTCCTCCTCCTTCTCCTCCTTCCTTCTCCTTCTCCTCCTTGTCCTCCTTTCCTCCTTCTCCTCCTCCTTCCTTTCCACCTTATTCTCCTTGTCCTCCTCCTTCTCCTCCTTGTCCTCCTTCGCCACCTTCTCATCCTCCTCCTTCTCCTTCTCTTCTTCTCCTCCTCCTTCTTCTTCTTCTTCTTCTTCTTCTTCTTCTTCTTCTTCTCCTCCTCCTCCTTCTTCTTCTTCTTCTTCTTCTTCTTCTTCTTCTTCTTCTTCTTCTTCTTCTTCTTCTTCTTCTTCTTCTTCTTCTTCTTCTTCTTCTTCTTCTTCTTCTTCTTCTTCTTCTTCTTCTTCTTCTTCTTCTTCTTCTTCTTCTTCTTCTTCTTCTTCTTCCTTCTTCTTCTTCTTCTGCTGTTCAGAGCGTAGAACGGAGGTTAGTCAGTCAACTTTTAACAGCGTAGACGCTACGTGCCGAATGGCTTGAACTGTGTAAAGCCGCCTTGTCCCGTCGTGTACGTGCCGTATACGGCTCTGCCGTATAAAGCTTTCTCTGCGGCTTGCACGGCGCCGTTGAAGTGGCAGTGCTGTAAAAACTCTTTCTTTTAAAATGTTCCTCTCTTTCGGTTCATCAAGCTTTGCTCGTAAAAGCTACCTCCGGCTTTATTCTCCTACAAATTTCAAACTCTACTGTATTCAGCTACTCTTCTATCTTGACTTCATTCTCTCACTTTATGCTTGAAGTCAATCACCGAATTTACTATAAAATTCTTCAAATTTAAAATTCTTATGTATTATTTTTTTCTCCTTCCTTGACATTATCCTCTTGTAGCAGGGTTCTTTTAAATTGTCAGAAAACAGCTGATTTAAAGTTAGTAAACGAGTGTACATCAATCAGCTGTTTACTGACAATTTAAAAGAATCCTGTTATACTTCATGTATAATTATTATGAAGTAATCACTAAATCGCAGTAAAATTCTTCAAATTTGGAATATATTCTTCTGTGTTCCGTTTCTCTTCTATCTTGACTTCATTCTCTCTCTTTATATTTGAAGTCAATCACCGAATCTGCTGTAAAATTCTTCAAATTTGAAATTCTTCTGTTTTTTTATCTCTCCTCTTTCAATTTCATTCTCTCATCGTATGTTTGAACTTAATACCGAATTCACTGTAAAATACTTCAGATTTGAATTTTCTTCCCTTATTCCCTATAAATTTGTTCATTTCGATAATTGTATTATAACGCCTCACAGTACATTCAGGCTACAATGACTTGCAGATTCTTTCAATAGAAATTCTTCATCCTGAGATCTTGGAATTCGTTTAAGTACAATCATGTACTGCCATACATAATTCACGACTAGTTTCTCTAGGATTGCATGTAAGCTAGAGGCAATAGAGGAAGATAGAGTCAAGGAATACATCAGGGTAGATAGAAAATAGAAAAACGATGTTAAACGTACACGCCAATAGTGAACAATTTGAAATAGAGGAGAGCGCAGTTGAAAGAAATATGGATAATAGATTGGAGAAAGATGAAAAACAGAAATTCGGAAGAAAAGAAAGCCATGGATGGTATCGACCAAACTAGAACGGTAGAAAGGAAATAAATTGCAAAATCTATTACATGAGTCAAAACACGTGCGATTCGGAAGCAATCTTTCACTCTTTCTTGTTCACTATCCACATCTCTCACTAGGTCTATCTCTTTCTATCACATTATTCCAAGTTCCCTTTTCTCTTTCTATCAAATTATTTCCACACTGTTCCTCTCTTTCTTGGTCACACCTTCTGCGTTGTTCTCATCTCTTTCTATCACATTTCTCCCAATCGCTCTTCTTGCTTTCACCTTACGTTCTCCGCACTTCTCTCTCTCTCGCACTCTTTCTCTGTCCAGCACACTATCTGTACCTCTGCGAACAAAGGCGGAAGAATAAATCTATTTATTGCCGATTCAACAACGAAAGGAACACGACGTCTTTTTTGCTAAGATTGCATCAAGCCAGCGCGCGCGCTATATTCTCGTAGCAAATATTTATATGCGATTCGTGACTGTATAGCGCTTGTTTCTTATACTGAATTCAGGGGGGGGGCACATTAAAGTGCCCCCCCAACCAACCCTTTGAAAACAATTTCTATTGATTTTGAACCCAACCTAAAATACACACACACACTTTTGTGCGCACTAATGTTGTCATGTAAAACACGACCGCTCAGAAATTGCTTTTCGAAGTCCCTATCAATTTTCATTGTTGGTTTAGTACGGAGAAGCGAGTGTGTTTTAAAGGCAGGGGTTATCGTGATTGTTTTCTCGATGCTTGTGATGACTTTTTCATGAGAACGTTTTAGGAGAAATATTATGATGTCACGTGCAGAGCAGGTAGGATCAGTTTGTCTGAGGGGTTCATCCGTTTCGTCATCTGTGACGAGACTCCTGTGTACGTCAATTGACCTTCATGCAAACTACAGAGACTGTACAATAACAGTGTGGTGAAAAGATCCATAACAGTTTGTTGAAATGTATTATGTTTTCCTACTTTAGCCAGTTTTTTTGAATTTTGGTATGAAATTACAGGCAAACATGAACACATTCACTCATTTTTCAAACTTAGGCTAGGCGTACACTGGTTAGTCAAGACAAGACAAGACGAGATTAGTCACTTTTAGTCACAGTACTTCACATAGTTGCTTATGAAGCAACACACACCGATTAGTCATTGCATCGGTGTGTGCTGCTTCATAAGCAGCTATGTGAATTACTGTGACTAAACGTGACTAATCTCGTCTTGTCTTATCTTGACTAACCGGTGTACGCCTAGCCTTATTTTAAGAGAAACAACATGGAAAATAACTTTTCTAACATAAAATATTATCTGTAAACTCTTGTATTGCTTTGAAAGCTGAAAATTTTGAGAAGAGACAGAGAATGAGCAACGAGAAGAAGAATCAGATGAAAATGATGATTTAATGAAAAGAAAGACAGTAAGATAGATTGGAAGATAAGTGGTTTAGGAAGGGGAAAGAAAATTCATTTATGCCGTTTGGGAAGGCAGGTATTGAAAATAGAGAAATAGAAAAGTAAGAAAATTAGGGAGAAAGGGAAGATGCGAAAACTAGGTAGAAGAAAGAGTAGAAAGTTTAAGTAGTTAAGAACTGGCTGAATCAGTTGTTTCTGACAAGCCTTCATCATATCAATTCACACCGCACAGATGCTGCTTAAGTCCGTCATGAAGACAAAAAGAAGAAGATGGAGAGAAAGGAGGAGGAGGAGGAGGAGGAGGAGAAGGTGGATGGGGATGATGAGGAAGAGGAGGAGGAGAAGAAGGGGTAGAATGAGGAGAGGACGGAGGAGAAGGAGAAGAAGGAGGAGGAGGAGAGGAAGTAGAAGGCGTAGAATAAAAAAGAAGAAAAAAGAAGAAAGTGGATGGGGAGGATGAGGAGAGGAGGAGGAGGAAGAAGGAGAAGAAAAGAAGAAGAAGAAGAAGAAGAAGAAGAAGAAGAAGAAGAAGAAGAAGAAGAAGAAGAAGAAGAAGAAGAAGAAGAAGAAAAGGATGGGGTGGAGGAGGAGGAGGAGGAGGTGGAGGAGGAGGAGGAGGAGGAGGAGGAGGAGGAGGAGGTGGAGGTGGAGGAAGAGAAGCAGAAGAAGAAGAAGTAGAAGAAGAAGGAGAAGAATCAGTAGAAGAAGGAGAAGAGAAGGTAGTTTGAAGTTTATGAGTGCTAAAAGAAGAAATAGATGAAGAAAACAAAGAAGAATAAATTTTATGATGAATCATTCCATTTCTTTGTGAGACGATTGATGAAAGCGTTCACCTCAATCAAATCTACTTGTTCTTATCCACCTCACTCTCTAATGGCTTCTCACCCTTCTCTTTCGCTTGTCCGTCAAGTTAGAAGTATGAATAGGAGAATAAGAAGAAGGAGAAGAACAAGATGAAGAAGGAGAAGAAAGAGGGAGAACCAACCCTGCTGCCTCTTTTTGTTCCTCTCAGCTTGAAACTCATCAACTTAGCCCTGCTCTATTAGCCCCCCTGTGTTTAATAGCCTTTCGCATTTAGGCTTACCCCCCTTCGTCCCCTCAAACGTGGCAGCTGTTTCTATTTTTCATGAGTTGAAGATTTTTCAGCAGGCCAGCAGCCAGCAGCTCCGAAGATGTATGGCCACGAGTAATTTATACTTGAGACCGGGTCTTATTCAACGGTACGGTACATGTTTAAAACATGTAGGTTAGCCGCGTACCTTACAACGAGACGGTTGATTCAACGAAACGGTTGATTCAACAATGAATCAACGGTTGTTTGGGTTTCAACTGTTTCCCCTCCACAGCCAAAATGGTTCTTCTGTTATGAATGGTATATTCGTTTGTTCGAAAACTCTAGAAATTGAAATCAAATTATGTTTTCAGAGGCCGATATTCCACGTTTTCAATTGATTCTAGATGGATTTTTCCAAGAAATTCTTACAAAATTTATTTCAAACCTGTCTCTGGGTCTCTTCTATCATATAGGAGTAGCCTAGCTTTCGATGTCTGGAGGCTGGAGCGTCAATAGTTGAAAAAGCTTATTTAGCGAATGTTGACAAAACGTTTTTGCTCTACCTATTATAACGGCAGCTTTTCCAATATGACGATACATTTCTATATACAGTATTATATTTTTCAAGCTCAAATAGACAGAAATTCATACATTTTTTTCCAATAGGGCCTAAACGACTTTCATTGGATTATAACAGGACATTTCGTTAAAGCCTATAACTCTTGCAAAACACGGTTCCAAAGTCCAAGTTTTTTCTATCATTACAGTTGTTTCCTATGCTAAATAGTCTAAATCATGAAAATAATATATGTAAATGTCAAGGTCATTATTCTGCTGTTCAAAGTCAAAACCCGATGTTTCATCATTTATAACAAAACTTTTTACAATATTGTTATCGTCAAACACGGGTAAAAATTGTAATATTTTACTATTGTTTTTCACTTTACTACCGACATGCAGTCATGTTTTTTATGTAAGAAAACGAAATTTGTCTACTCACTGATTGGAGCGCTTTCGAGTTTCAAGAAACCCATTGTCAACAAAGTGAAAAACAATAGTGTAAACTGCATACATCGCAGTTCGTAATGGATCAAGGAATAATCATCTGTAATATTTTCCAGCTACTCCTATTAAAACGCTTGTTTGATATTTCACTAAACAACAGTCTTTCTTCAGAGAGTGCACGGATTGAAAGTAATTTCTCGAAATGAGAATTGAAAAAACTGTCAACAACCGCTATTGGTTCTTTATTTGAAATAGGAAATGAGAAATTTAAATAAGAAATTCAACAAACTGATGTGGCTCAACACGAACAGGTTTACTTTTTTCACACCTGTGCGGACCAGGCCCTGATTGGACAGCATGAATATGTTTTGGCTGTTGAATCATACAGGGTTGGTGAAAATTATGGAAACGGCTTAATATTTCATATATGAAGGTAATTTGATGGTGGGTGACATTGGGGGTCGTACTAAAATTGAAAATACTTCTTTACTGTTACTTCTAAAATTTGGTCCGCCATCTTGGATCCGCCATATTGAATCTAACTTCATTTTATTAAACGGTAAGGTGGTCATGTTATACATTATTCCGATACAGAATTTCAAGAGAAAATGAATGGCGGAAACCGCACATGGATATGTCAAACCGTTTTCAAGATATTTCAATTATTAATCAGACATATTTACACTAAATCAGTCAATATCTCAAAAACGGTTCAACATATCGATGTGCGATTATCGCCATTCACTTTGATTCAAAATTTCGTATTGAAATCATGTATCGCATCACCACCTCATAATTTGAACAATAATGGCAAATCCAAGATGGCGGACAAAATTTGAAAAAGCCACTGTAAAGTTGTATTTTTGATTTGAGTAGGATCCTCAATCACCCCTACCATTAAATTAACTCTGATAATTTAAATGGAAATATATTTACTCTGTTAAATGGAATATATAGCCGTTCTCATACTTTTCACCCCCTCTGACAATGAGAATGTTTCTCTTGAAATTCTGTATCAAAATCATGTACAACATGATCACCTTACCATTAGAAAAAATGAAGTTAGATTCAATATGGCGGATCCAAGATGGTGGACCAGATTTTTGAAGTCACAGTAAAGTATTATTTTTAATTTTAGTAAGATCCTCAATGTGACCTACCGTCAAATTATCTTCGTATAAGAAATATTAAGCCGTTTCTATAATTTTCACCAACTCTGTATACCCGGTCCGGACCCGCATCGCGCTAGTGTGAAAAAGCCTTAAATTTCTCAACCGCGATAACAACACAGCAACAACAACAAGTTGCTCCACGTTTTCGAACAATCACGTTGCAACTGTTGTTCATTAACTAGTCGAACAACAGTTGCGTTGTGTTAACGTCAACGACTGATTACTGGAATGAGGCAGCTTCTCTGGGTGCAACCTCAGAAACCTCTCATGAGATGAGGAGCAGGCTGCTTCTCCTCATCACATGCCTATTAATGAGTGGACTTTGATGTATACAGCACACTACCGGACCTAACCAAACCCGTTTCCTTTGTCTTCCTTTCGTTCTACTCAACCGGAAGAACACCATACCACCTCGACTCACTCAATCTTTCTCAATTCTATTGCTTTTCTTCACATCCTGATCCTTTCGACTCTCACTCCTCCTCAGTCATCTTCTTCTTTTTTGTTTTCCCAATTTTCCCATTTTCACCTCTTTTTACTCTTGTTATTACCACGTTCGCTCAGAACCTGAACTGCTCAGGAGTGACCTGAAAACTCTGACACCAGACCTGAGCCAGCCAGGTTACACGGAATTATTATCATTACCACGTTCACACGTTGCCAGAGTAAACTTCAGTTTTTAGTGCCTTGATTTCTAAAATTATAGAGAAGATTACTTTTATTAATTTTAGGTTCCACTTATCATTTCTGTATACTTGTAAGGACAATGCTACGTATACAGGGTGTTTCAGTAGAAATCTGCCAAACTTCTCATACTGATTCCTGACACCAAAATAATAAAAAAGTTCCATTAAACATTGATCCTTAAATGCTTCGTTTCCCCTCTAGACGCCATTTTGTTTTTTCCACTTATTATTTTTTTCTAAATAATGGTTGAACATATGACATATTGAAACTTTGCATCAACTCTTATGACAACTGGACAAAGCTACAAAAACATTATGACAATTTTCCAAATTCATAAAACAAAATGGCATCCATTTGAAATTTCTGTGATATCAACGGTTTTGGAGTTATTTGAGAAACAAAATTTCAAATGTCTGCCATTTTGTTTTATGAATTAAAAAAATTTTCATACATTTTTTTGTAGCTTTGTCCAGTTGTCATAAAAGTTCGTGCACAGTTTCAATGTAATATGTTCAACCATTATTTAGAAAAAAAATAATAAGTGAAAAAAACAAAATGGCGTCTAGTGATGAAACGAAGCATTTTAGGATCCATGCAACTTTTTCATTATTTTGGTGTCAGAAATCAGTACGAGAAGTTTGGCAGATTCCTCCTGAAACACTCTGTACAGTATATTGAACCATGATAATTATGCGCCTTTATCAGTTGAGAGTTTAAGATTAGGAAATAGTAGATGTGTTTTTTAATTAGCTAATTAATTGAGAATTCCCAATTAAATGCTCTTAGAAGCTTGCTTTTTCCAGCTTTATTTGGCTAGGCGTACACCGGTCAGTCAAGACAAGACGAGATAAGTCACGTTTAGTCATAGTACTTCACATAGTTGCTTATGAAGCAACACACACCGATTAGTCATTGCATCGGTGTGTGCTGCTTCATAAGCAGCTATGTGAATTACTGTGACTAAACGTGACTAATTTCGTCTTGTCATGTCTTGACTAACCGGTGTACGCCTAGCCTTACAGTCTTGTCTTCTAAATTTTCAAACGTATATTGATTCTTAAAAATAGTAAGCTATCATAAAGGAGCCAAGAATACAAGACTGCAGTCGTCTGGAGACAGTCAACTATTAATAGTTCGAATAAAACTAGTTGTCCCTTGGCCTGGTGCTCTACAACCACTCACTAGAAACGTTTTTGTCGAAAAGTTTGATGTCCGAACAGCTGACCATTTAACTCGATGATGCGCTAACATTGAATCAAATGGTCAGCTGTTCGGACATCGGACTTTCTGACATAAACGTTTCTAGTGAGTGGTTCTTGAGAACCAGGCCAAGGGAGAACTAGTTTTATTCGAACTATAGTTTTCAGGTTTATTTCTAAAATCTACGGTAAGGAAATAACGCTTATTTTTCATGGAAAATGGTGTTATAAGTGTCATTAGGGTATTATGGTATCATGAATAATGACATTCATTCTGATAATAATCTATTCATGAAATAATATTCTCATAAATAAGTTGACTGGCAACCACAAAAATTCGCCAGTCGATTGTCAAACAATTGACAAACAATTTCAACTTGAAAAATTGAAATTTAATATTCAAGAAGCATTGTTTTTGTATTTGTAACTAGTAAATTTGAAACTGCTTGGATAAAAGAAAAATAGTGTTATCCCGACAAATATTTTATACAGTGGGAACCACAATATTCAATTATGCAACATTATAAATTTGGATGTAAGATTTTATAATTATATTTATGGATTCGATGTATAGTATTAAGATTTGAATTAACTCCTCTGGTGGTGCTGTACCCACGACTAGAGAAATTGTAATTATTAATAATTAGTGGGTTTATCTATAATAATTATGAAAATAATTCATTTTTAATGAATGAGATTTATGTAACCATAATACTCTAATGTCACTTTTAATACAATTTTTAAGGAAAAATAAGAATTCTCTTAACTAGAATTTCAGAAATAACCCTAAAAACTAGTTAGTTGACTGGCGCTAGTCGAATGGCCTTGAGTATAAGCACCTTAGAGACATTAAATAATTTTAATTAATTGTTAATATTATTGTTTGTATAGCTCAATATTTGTTCTTGAAAATTATTATAAAATTAACTTAGAAGCCAGTGGACTTATTTATGAAAATTCATAGATAATTATAAAGAATAAATGCCAATTATATAAACTTTACTGAACAGGATAAGCTCAAATTGCATTAAATGTTTGTCACTTAATTCATCGAATCCAATAAACCTCAGAAAGGGTACACGGTATCGATCGTCACTAGCCTATAGCCATTTCATTCTGGATTTTACAGCTCAGAATAGCAGAATGGAGCCCAACTAATTTGGCTTCAATTACCCAGTAATGCTGCCATTTTATTGCAGCCAATTTGAATAGTAATCTCGTCGAATTACGTTCATTTTTATTGTCTTTTTACAGCGTTTGAAGAGAGAGAACTCATCAAGTAAGAACTCTGTGTTCATTTATTTCGTTATTTAAACGCGAATAATCAGTCAAAGCGACGTTTAGTATGAATTAATTCACCCTATATCACCCTTGTAATTACATTATCAACATAATCAAAATATTTTAAATATATTGTCGAATAAATTTAAATTCTTATACAGTATTGTAATAAACATATCAATAGTTTCAAAGAGTGCAAAGTTTTCTTTCATCTACGACCGTGTTATAACGCAATCATTACAGTTTCATAATTAAAATCAAAACAATTGCTTTTTCGAAATGGAATTTGAAACTTGTATCATAATGACGACTTTATGAAACAGTTCTAGTTCAATCTGTTCCAGTTTTAAAACACTGGAACCGTAGAAAACACAATTGCAGCACACACGCATGAGCAACTACAGTGCTTTTATCAGCTGCGATTGTGTTCTGTTCCGTTCCAGTGTTTTAAAACTGGAGCAGATTGAACTAGAACCGTTAATATAGCAAACGTTTCATAAAGTCGTCATTATGATACAAGTTTCAAATTCCAAAAGCAACTGTTTTGATTGCAATTACGAAACTGTAGTGATTGCGTTATAACACGGTAGTAGATGAAAAGTTTTACCATTTATCATTACCATGTAATATATCAATAATTTATAATATAGGCTAGCTTATAATGAAGTAGCCTATCTAAGATCTAAAAATTTCTCATCTGTAATCATTCATGAGAATAATATTCCCAAATTCTTTGCAAAAAAATGCTATAAAGTAGCCTATTATACTGTATAGCTCAAGAGTGAAATGTAATTCTATTTCTGATGACAATCAGAATAGTACAAAATTTTAGTAAAAATATTAATTATGAATATTAATAGGCAAGTAATGATTTCCATTGGCATTATTTTTGGTAAAATATTACTTATAGATTAATGTTCGGTTTCTCAGTTGTCTAGCAAACAATCACCGATCAAGTAAATTCACTGGATAAGTTTGCACATTTACCTGTTTAATGAAGCACTCAGAAACCGGACATACTTATACTGCCCGAGTCCAAGCTCCGTGTCCCTTGGATGAATGCAATACGCCATCGAAAACCGTCAGCCGTCAGGGACTCGAAGCTTAGACACGAGCAGTACTGTTATGAATAATAATGATCACATTTATTCTTTCTATACAAGTCTGTCTGGTATCTTAGATACCAGAACCATATTTGCACACTACAGAACAACAACAACAGACAAATAATCTGTACAATACACAAAAAAGCGACTTTTTTGACCAAAATTCGTGATAGAAGATTGAGGAGCAATTGAGTTTATCATAAACTGATGAATGAAATTGAACTTATCGCCAGATAATTGAAATTTAAAAGATGGTTTAGGATTCGACTAGTATGCTTTCTCCAGAGATATCAAAGACCAGAGGTGGTAGGATAGATTATTTCTCTTTTATATTGTAACTATATGGACGTGAAATGTATTTTATCTTCTGAGGCACTAATACTGTATTTATAATGTGAATTATAATAGATAACAAATAGGTAACGAGTTCACCCCGTGCAGCGTAAAGCGCCGCTAACTTAAATTTTCTAAAATTCTTAGTTTTAAGTAGCTTGTAATTTTTAGTATCTGCAGCTGACAGCAGCTCAGTCATACCAATGAAATCCTACCTTGTATAGCAGGATTCTTTTAACTTGTCAGAAAACAGCTGATTTAACGTTAGTAAACGAGCGTACATCAATCAGCTGTTTTCTGACAATTTAAAAGAATCCTGCTATACGAATTACTATTCCTATCTCAAATTATCGTATTTGAATCTCCAATTATTGAATTGGTTTGATAATTTCAGGCACTGTTAAGTTTATTTGAGATTTGATTGCATCTTTTCCAATTTTTTAGTTAGCCTATTTAACTTTTGCTGTAACTTACTGTAATAAATTGTTTTGTAGTGTGCAAGAAACTTGTCAAAATGTACATTGCCTGTTATGATAATTACCAAGAAATATTTAATTATAACAAGTATATATATCAAGAAATATTTAATTCCTTGTTGCAATGATAAAAAGAACGCTGTAATCCGTGTAGCCTACTCTGTACAGTGTAACTCGTTGAAATTGAATTCAAATTTTGTCAGAATTGTTTTGGAACCATGAATATTCTGAGTTCTATTCAATTTCAGACAAACCCAAACTGTAGATGATGATAGATGATAATGTTGTAGGTATCACCAGACCTGTACGATAGTAGGCTATGTGTGATGTTCCATCTGTGATAGTTGGTAATACTAAAGTATACAGTAGTTTTCAAATAATTTGGCAACAATCAGGTTCATTTTCCTGCACTGTCAAATTATAAGAATCCTACCATACGACAAACTGGCTGTGTACTTGGCTTCTTGCTTAAATACTCCATATTTTTGGATAGCAATGAACGGCTTTGCAAAAATAGTTTTGTTTATAGAATTCAACAATATTTATTCCATGAACGATTTTTTTATTTTCATGGAATATTTAAAAGCAATATTGTTATGAAATTTGAGAGGAGTAGATCTCAAATATATGGAAGAGAAATACTGTTAAATTTAACAATTGATATGAAATGTTAATGCTTCTGCTTTTGTTCTGCGAAAATAACCAATTTGGAAAAAAATATTTTCGAAAATAATTTGTTCAAAACAATAGGCTAACTCAATTTTCAATTGAATTGAAAATTCGTTATTTTTCTCAAAAGTTGATATTTCGAGGAACTAATTATGTCATGTGATAGACAATACCTTCAAGCACGTATGCTCAAAATTTCATGATTGTATTTGCAACCAAATGATCTGTTCCAAAAATTTCTACTTTAGGCGCCC
Source organism: Laodelphax striatellus (assembly GCA_017141395.1). Taxonomy (NCBI): domain Eukaryota; kingdom Metazoa; phylum Arthropoda; class Insecta; order Hemiptera; family Delphacidae; genus Laodelphax; species Laodelphax striatellus. The sequence goes on from CM029532.1 coordinate 59,035,556, forward strand.
ATATCTCAAAAACTAATGAACAAAAAAATTTTTTCCTCTAAAAATTATTTCATTTTGATAGTTTGATAGTATCCAAATTGTAAAACTTTAAAAAATATCACCATAAAAAAGTGTTTTTAAGCTGATGCACAGCTTTAAGGCCTCTTTTCAAGGTTATATTCCATTCAATTCTATTGCTTGAAATTTGATACGTGATACGGTCCAAATGTGATTATTTGATACAAGACCTTGCAATAAGATACAAGACAATTCAAGAAAAAATGGAAGAGATTAATTTGAAGATTATGGACGCCTATTCACGCCTATTCCTAATCTGTAGGGATTAAACCCCATTGATTTAAAACTATAATAATATCATAGTATTACTAAATATTACTAAATAAATATGTTACTAATAAATATTACTAAATAGTATAATATATATCATCAAACTATATAATCAATATACATATATTTTTTATTAGTTTTCGATGTGAAATCCTGGTGAATGGGTTGAATTGGAAATAAAAATGTGGGATGTAAAAATTTGAAATTAATTGAAACCAAAGACAAGTACACAGCCTGGAACAAATTTCCTAGAAGTTCATATACTTGGTGAAATTGTTGAATACTTAAATCATAATAGAGCAAAAAACAAATATTGTTGTAGCTGATCATATCAAATAGTGTGGAATTTATACAAACAATATGGAAGATTGATAGGAATCAATCACAATAACTTTAAAAAATAATTTAATAGAAGTTATTACTTCTACTGTTCACATTTAACGGAATTTCTCAACTTGTGTTCTATTCATCAGCTTATTATGAACACGCTTCGTTTAGTTTTTGAATAATTCTTTTTAAACAAATTGCGATAACTGAAGTGAATGATAAATCTGAGAATTATGATGAGCAGTATGTTTGACCTTATGAAGGTCACACCTTTCTTCCATTAAATAAATTACATCGAAGTGTAACTTTGTTATTAGAGTCGAGATATAATTATTTTATTTATTTATTTAGCGTATGGCTTTTAATAGTGGGGAGACCCGAGTAGGGTTGTTCCACTTCACCAACATAACCAATTATCCCTTGATAGGGAATATGGTGAAAGTTTGTTTTCACTTAGAAAACAGACATCAGCATTTAAAAAAAAGTATTTTTTGATTTTATAAAGTCCGAAAAAATATAACACTAAAACACAGCACACTCATTGATGATATAATTATGCTAAGGGTACATGAACTTCTTGGAAATCTTGTTCAGAGTCGGAATTGTGTCCTATGAATCTGAGACCAGCCACACAGGTAGTTATTCAGTTTGATCAGTCATGCCCCTATAACTTACACTTACTACACACACTTTTGGTGTAAAGTGTACTTACACTTCAGAAATGTACTTACAATTCAGAAATGTACTTACACTTCAGAAATGTATTCACACTTCAGAAATGTACTCACACTTCAGAAATGTATTCACACTTCAGAAATGTATTCACACTTCAGAAATGTACTTACACTTCAGAAATGTACTTACACTTCAGAAATGTACTTACACTTTACACGTTGTGTGCCAATTACACTATTACATTTACTCAGCTGCACTACACACAGATTAATGAATACATAACACCCATGCACACCAATACGAAGAGTACATCTAGTGCAATATGTATTTTTTTTTTTTTTTTTTAGTCAGCAGACACAACATTGTTACCAAAAATCATTGACAGTTCCATAAAAAACTGAGATTATACGTAAATCATATGTGTGACAATGTTATGAATCAATATTGGCCTTGGAAAACTGTATTTGAAGGAAAATTATTGGTTTTAAATTCAAATTTGAAAAATTGAATACGTTTTCAAATCTATTAGAAGCTGTTTATAAGCAGAAGAATACCGGTATTTGAAACTGTGCGAATTTATTGGGCTTTATTGTTCATGTATATTTTCAATTTAATTTATGTATTGTTATGTTTGTATACATTTGTGAGAGCAATAAAGAAGTTTCAAAATAAAAAAATTATCGAATAAAAATTGTTTACATTTTTCAATAATATAAACCTTGGAAATTTTTTTAAGTTTGTGAGTTGATTTTGGAGAAGGTTTGTGAATAAAAATGAAGCTTTCCCTGATCCAGGATTACAAGCTCTCAATAGAGTAAATAAATATAATTTTATTGCCAAGAAACAAATACAATGTTATGGGCAACGTCAAACAATAATACAAGTTTTCAACAACAGTCAAAGTGAAAATTTAAATCTAACAATCCCTGTTTTCATCAATATATTAATAATTAAAAATTATACAATTAATTAGTTGTAATCATACATAAACTTAAGCTGCTGGTGAAAAATCTTACTTTCAATCTAAATTAATATTTCGTTGTTATATTTGAATAATTTGATGTTCGAGAAACTCGTTAATGGAATAAAAAGGATTTTTTACCAACCAAGAATACAGTTTTTAGAAAATAGTGGAAGTATCATGGATTGACTCAAAAGCATGATCTACAGGATCTGAATAATAGATTTCTTGTTAATTATTCAACGAGTGGTTTCAAATACGGGTTTTATTTTGCTTGGGAGATATTATTTGCTAGTTTCAAATGTATAATTATCATGGTTTTGGTATGATTCAAAAGCAAAAGGCATATATTACACATTATTTATATGGCATTAATTAGGAATTTCGTTCAATTAATTATTATGATTTAACATAGTTGCAATGTCTCATTACCTTCCATTACTACAAATCACATTTTCCCGACATGTGCCCGACAAAAATCTTCTAATTTGTAGTAATGGAAAACATTATGTCGGGAACATGTGATTTGTAGTAATGGAAACGTACCTTCAGTAATACTCTCAATAATTATGCTTATTCTTGAATTGATATTATTTTTATGAGGTGAATCAGTAAAAGAATAAATGTTGTCAATTCCATAAAAATGTAATTGTAATTCCCACTGAAGATGATGCCATGCGGGGCATTGAAACTCGAGTATGGTTTAAAATAAACTTAATTTTTGTGCAATTTACAACATTCAATCTTCTACTGATTCACCTCATTATGGAGAAGTTCCACAACATTTATCTACAGAAAGTGCAAATTTTGATATTATCAAATTTATTCTTCCATCACACATTTCAAATTTTTATAAAGTTTTCTTCACACAGAGTTTCTTCACTAAGACCTTCAGAAATTTTCTCATGTGTAAGAAAAATAGTTTTGTTCAAGAATTTATTTGTCAATTGAAGAACTAATAATTGAAATGAGTGGAACTGTCAATGATTCGTTCAATTACCAACACACATTGATCAATCACATAGTATACTAGAGGCTCTAAGAAGCCCTAAACATAGTGACACCTAAATGTTGAGTAAATCAAACAAACAATATTAATACTTGAAAGAGATAACACATACGCACACGCACACACAAATAAAAAGAGACATGAGTATGTACATTGATAGAGAGAGTGGGAGAGAGAGTGAACAGACTTGTTGTAGTGGTCTACCGCAAAATTATTGTAGAAAGATATATATAGGTATAGGTCTAGTGAGTAGAGTAGCCTATGGATATGTACATTCCTGTCATATAAAGAGGAGTGTCTCCAAGATTTGTCCAGTTGCACAAAGATCTGTTAAGATTAATCTCCCATTAACAATGTCAATTGTCATGTGTAATCAAAGATTAACTTTAATTCACTTTCGTACAACTGGCACATATAAAGAAGTGTTTCCAAGTTTTGTTGGAGATTGTGTATGAACCAATGAAAGACAAGTGCTTTGAATGTAAATAGTAGATCATTGCTATAACGATATTCAATTGTTTTGATTGGAATTCATGTGGAATTATTTGAATAAGAGAAGTAAATACATTTTTAAAAGTTGTACTCAGAATATATAAAAAATATATATTAATTATAAAATAATAAATTTAAATTGATAAAAAATTTAATAATAAATATATACTCAGAATATATTGAAAAGGTAGTAGATATTTTTTTGCGGTCGTCATGCCCACATAAGCTTGTGCGTGGGTAATGGGACGGATTATGATGAGAGATGAGTGGACCTACAGCTTTAGGTGGGTTCCGAGCCACCGAGAAGCGATTCCGATTCTCATGAATGAATTATATTCAGCGGATGAAGGCATGAAGTGGTCACCCTTACTAAGGTAATAACAGGTGCAAGTCTCTTATCTAATCTTGCGATTAGACTCGTATTGATTGTCCAAAATAGAATGTCTATTTTTGTCTATAAGGTCTCCAATAGAATGTCTATTTTGTCTATAAGATCCCCAATGAAATGTCTTCATTTTGTCTATGAGGTCTCTATAATTGAGGACAATCGCTTCCACTAATGGTTTGTAAAATATGTAATGGGTATAAAATTATTATGTAATAATTATAAAATTAAAAATAACTATAATATATTAATTTTTATTTCTTGTATAATGAATTTTGTGGATGAAATTCTTAATAAATTCAGTTTTTAGTAGTGAGTTATTCCTTAATCCCTTGCAGGAGTGTCTAGACTGTCTACAGCACCCAGTTATTGATTATCATAATTAACCCATGTCTATACCAACTTATGACTTTTTCCAAGTTAATAATGTTCTGAAGATTGAATTTCTGTGATTTCCAGGTATTTTCAATTAATAGTCTATAATCTATAATGGCTTACACTGTAATATTGTATCAGTTTGGTTGGTTCCATTTCGGAAATTTTTCACTATATTACATTTCAATTTATATTCTATTTTTCTAAAAGAAAATGTTTTGTTCATATTGAAAAAAATATTGTTTGAACGCTTTGGAAAATATTAAAGGCTTCGTCATACTCATTATTATAATAATGTTCATGCAAAGCTTTTTTGTGAGATGCATAATAAAATAATCCATGGAAATTATTTCTGTTATAGGCCTAGGTCCAAAATATCTCTGGAGAAAACATTGAGTTTCAATATTGTCAATATTAAACTCATATCTCAGATCCTCATATCACTGCACAGTGCACACAGGGTATCCCAAGAATATTTGCCCCAACAATAACTACCTGAAATATTCTTTGTATTGTAAGTAAAGATGTCCGGATCTTTCAAGTCTCAAGTTGACCAATAACTTAAATGTTAACCATATAACTCAATAATTAAAACAATTTCTAACCTATCTCAATAATTCAATCAGACTAACTATATTGTAGAAGTTATTGACTAATTTATACATCGAAGTTTCAAGCAGATTAATAGAAAATTAACTTAATTGGTAATAAAATATTTGAAATCTTCTTAAATATATCTATCAATATTATCAGACATCAGATATACTGGAGTAGTAATCATTAACTCATAATCAAAGTTTCAAGTTGATGAATATAATCTCAATAATCCCATCACACTCTAGAATGAAGTAGTATCGGAATTAGTCGTTGTCAGTCAAATTTGATTAAAAGCATACTAGAGTCTACAGAATTGCAATTTCAATTTCAATAAGCAACCTATTAGACTCGCAATAACGTGACTAAATATGACGTGATCGATTAGGGTTCCTCCATCCTTAAGAGCAACAAGAATATAACTTTATATTATTCACTAAGTGATAAGATTTATTACCCATTCATATTATTCATTTGATAGACTATTATTAATCGATTCAATAGAAGATTAATAGGCTATTTCTAATCTTCTACTTCTAATCTATAAAGAACACAGTCATTATTTTCAATATTCTCGAAAATCTCATTGCTTATAACACAGAGAGAGATTTCATGATTTATTGATTTTGATATGAAAAGGAGAAGAATTAGGTAGGCCTAATATTGTCATTAGATCTATTAATACAAGAGATGACAATTTTCCCTATTGGGGTCGTTCATAGCTCCCATACAATAATATTTATGAGCATTCTCAGTTCTTCAGTGTAAAAACATAAGAAATTACAACAATCGTTGCTATATACCTGTATAGATACCGTACATAAATTAAAACTATATATTCCACTTGTTGATTATACAAATAATACACAATTCATGAAAATCTTTTATTGGATTCCACTCGCATTTTCAATAATAGGGAACTTGTACCTTATTTATTCATAAAAATAATAAGTTTAATCTATCAAAGTAATGTTTCTCACATGTTTACAATATTCATTATTTATTTGAACGTTAATCAAACTTATCAAAGTTAATCAAAAGTTAATCTTTTACCTTATGCATTCTCGAAAACGTATCGAGCAAAATTATTGAAATTTGTATTTTGGATAGCTTAATTTAAGAATCCAGCTTGAAGGAAAAATGAACAAATATAGATTGTACATGGGAAATATCTTTGACTTGTACCACAAATTCATCGTTGATCGTTGATGATTTCTCTAAGGTTCAATTTCAACATACACTTGTCTTTAATAGGTTTAAACACACAATAAATTGAGAAGGCTAAAAATTATTACTCTATGTTATAAATTTTAATGATAAACAATATGATAAATAGAGTAAGAAGGCTATTGAGACCAAGTTACACTAATATTACTCAGTAATTTTGATAGTCTTTCACTTAGACAGAAGAAGAGAATCAAGCAAATTTCACTCAAGAGCTCATTATTTAGTAATCTTACCTAAGAAGGATACCTAAGCTTTCTAGGACACTTATAAGTTGCACCATATTTAGTGAAGGTTACCTGAAACAGAGCAAACAATGAAGTTATTAGAAGAATTATTTGAGAAATTCTATAAAAATTTCAAGTAATATCTGAATCATTACTAGAAAAAGAAGGAATAAAATGAAATAATGAATAAATGCAATTTATTACATTTGACCTTTTTAAAATATTTTTTCTTATTAAAAAGTTCACCCCGTGCAGTGTAAAGCGCCGCTCACTCGAATTCTCTAAAATTCTTAGTTTTAAATATAGCAGGATTCTTTTAAATTGTCAGAAAACAGCTGATTGATGTACGCTCGTTTACTAACGTTAAATCAGCTGTTTTCTGACAAATTAAAAGAATCCTGCTATAGGTGCTATTTTGACTATCTGCAGCTGACAGCAGCTCAGTCATACCAATGAAATCCTACCTTGTACAAATAGTGGGACTATTATTTTATAGTCACTATACTACTTTTAGAAGAACTTTTCTAAGCTCTATCTATGTGGCATTTCACAAACTAATAATTTAGTACATTTTAATACCAACAGATGATTTTTGATTTTCATTATTCTTCTCCCATGCAAAATTATTATTCTTGAAAAACAAGTTGAGCCTGCAGAAATTCAATTTTTATCTTCTTTTTTATCCAAACCGTATCAAAATCGGTCCACTCATAGAATCTACTCTAAACGGCACCAAACTCTTTTAATAGTGTAGGCCTAATACATTATGTATTTTCAGTCAATTGATGTATAAAATTTAATCTTTGGAAGTTGAGTTTCAATATTTATTATTATCCTATTTATTTAGCGTATGGCTTTTAATAGTGGGGAGACCCGAGTAGGGTTGTTCCACTTCACCAACATAACTAATTATCCCTTGATAGGGAACATGGTGGAAGTTTGTTTTCACTTAGAAAACAGAAATCAGCATTTAAAAAAGTCTACAAAAAAAAACAGCATTACTGAATGAAGTAGTCAGAAAATATACAGGGTTGTTGAAAATTATATTATATTATAGTAAAAAATTATCCTATGAGAATTAATGATTGAGTAAATTGTTTATGTGTATTTTATTTCTATTCATGAACCTTTCTGATTCGCGTAATTATACAAAATTATACAATAGTATCAATGGACTTCTAACTTCATAAACGTTATTCATTAAATAAATAAATAATGATTTATTTTCCAAAAAATCCTATAACTATTACAAATACAAATTTAAAAATATTTACAGTTAATAATACAAAGATTTGTTAGTAAAAAAATCTTAAGCAAAAATGTTACAGTACATGTGTTTGTTTGGAAAATAGACCTATTCCACTATGGCAAGCCATGTCCTGGAGTAGGTTTGAATTGTTGTGAGCAAAAAGTGAGCATTACTATCTATCTTTTCATTATTCATGAAATATAATGGACCTCGTAATTACTGTCATTGAAACTAAACTATAATATACTATGATTTTTTCTTCATAGACATATCACATGCTCTCTTACTAGAGAAAAGATCTAAAAAGTGTCACACATGGGAGTTGGAAGCAAACGGAAGTTGAACTACTAAATTGGACCTAATGTAAAATGTGAGACGTCAGGGGCCAAGCCACTTCATGGCGACAGAATTAAAATTTATGATCAGCTACTCTCTTGAGGGTACAGTAATTTGAGGCTGCAAGAAAAAATTCACATCAAGGTAGTATTAGTTAATACTGGAAAAAGTTTTCCATTTAACAGACTACTCTGCTAGAAATTTCCTAGATCATGAATGAGAACTCTTTTTAACTGGTAAAAAATGTCTAAAGGCTGGTTGTCTAAAACCTTTAAAATCAATCGTCATAAAATTACGTCATCTGATGGAAGTAATAACGTAGTGTAACGATTTCCCTACCGAACTCCGTTCAATAAGCATTCTTATCAATATCTTCTCACTAGTCTTATCAATTGCTTTCTCTCTTGAGATCTATCTTAAGTAGGTCTTCTCCGATGTGAGCATCTACGGTGTTGCGCTCTGGTGGATGATCGTATGCATCATTTCTGTCTATTTAACATGTAAAGGATAGGCTTAAGTACGTAAAAATCAGTTTCTCTGTTGTCCACTGTGAGCGCTGGGGTGAATTTCGATATCCCCACCACCTACGTGCACACAGCGAATACTACTTGTGATAATTTATTATTCTTGAAGGTACCATAGAGAAAGCAAACGCAAGTAGATAACTCATCATCAGATAAGGGCGGCTGTTTACGTTTTTACTGTACGGCGAAAATATTTCGTGTCAGGCGAGTTCAGAGGTCTCGCCGATCGCCCACTTGATTAACACAGCAAGTACTGTTGAGTCCCCAGAGATATCGCCACCATCACGTAGCTTTTCCGTCGTTCACCATCTAATTGCGTATGCTTTCTCTATGGTGGTACTTAATATAGCAGGATCCTTTTAACTTGTCAGAAAACATATGATTGACGAGCATATGATCACAATACTTAACCTACAAATGCTGAATCTCGCAGATTATTGAAAAGGTATTTTAAAAAGTTATTCTTTGAAAGGTCTTCTTTAAAAAGGTCTTTTAAAGACTTTAAAGGTCCTTAAGACTTTCAAGTCTTTTGATTATTGTGTCGAAGTCACTGTTTAATTATTACCAAATCAGCTGAATTCTGAAAAGTTAAATGGATCGCGCTATAGAATTCAAAATAGCAGGATCCTTTTAAATTGTCAGAAATCAGCTGTTTCGGTAATAATTAAACAGTGATTTCGACACAATAATCAAAAGTCTTAAAGACCTTTAACGTATTTAAAAGACCTTTTTGAAGAAGACTTTTCAAAGAATAACTTTTTAAAAGACCTTTTCAATAATCTGTGAGATTCAGCATTTGTAGGTTAAGTATTGTGATCAATTGCTCGTAAAAACATATGTTTTCTGACAAGTTGAAAGGATCCTGCTATAAGTAAGTGCGAATTTTGAAAAGCACATAAACACCAGTCTCGGCTAATTGCAGCAGTAGCGGCTACACTGTTTGATGAGCCATTTATTATGAATAATGGCGATAGTTAGTTGGCGAAACCTCTAAAAAGTTCGGGGCGGCAAGATTTAAAAAGGTGGTGTTATCGAAGCGCGCAGGTTTTATCTGATGCGTAAGAATATTTATTGCGCGTCGAAAACGTTACAGTTCATTTATCAGAATAGGCGGTCCGCTCCTATTGAGTCGTTAGCGTCATAAAAAAGTACGCACGTTCGCGCACGTGACGGATGGTACCTACTTTCTTCTCTTCTCTTTTATCTCTCTCACACTATCTCTTTCTCTCTCTATCTCTTAATTCTTCTTTGGCTCTCTTTCTCACTCTTTCTCTCTTGCTCTTAAGCTCTCTTCCTCTCTCTCTCTCTCCTCTCTCTCTTTTCACGGCCAAGTGCATAGCTTATTTCTTGGCAATAGAACTTCACATGTCCAAACTTCGCCTTTTCATCTAGATAACTCACAACTATTAAATCAGTATTGTAGTTCTGCTACTCATGGCATAATAATTTATAAGCTAATGTAAATTTGACGTATAATCAATATTGTATATTTGTTATTATAATCTAGAATTTAAGCCGTCATATTTGTTATCTAGATGAATAAAGTAATAAATCTAAATCTAAATCTAAATCTCCCTTTCCTTTCATGTAGATACAAAACCATATCGTTAGCAGAATCTTATATCTATATAATCAAATAAGCTTTCATAGTACAGTATATTTATTCTTTCTTCAGTGAATCTATTATGATTGAATTTTATTATGTAAGTTGATATTCACATTTTATTACATGATTTGGTGTAAGACATCTGCCCGAGAAGTTTGGCACATTCTCCTGAAACACCCTGTATTTCTAAGAATACATTTTCCTTGAATAATAATTTTAACAACCTTTCCGTCAAGTAAACCGTTTCCCACCTCATCCCTCTCCTTGGAACCAAGGCTCATGTCCACAAAGATGTTGTAGTACACTATCGATCACCAAATTGTACGTATTTCCCTATATTCAGGTCTACTTTGATATCTTCCTGGGAATACCTTTTCCTGGGAATACGTTTTCCTTGAATATTATCAACTTTTTCCTTGGATATCAGAATTCCATAACAACCCCCACCTCAAATCCACCACTGTCCAGTTCCACCCCCTTACCCCCCTACCACTAGAAACGTTCTATTACGGGTGACACCCCGACAAAGCCTGACACTCTCAACAGGCGTCGGTATCACTTTGGCGTGATCTACTCTGAGGGGCTGGTCGGACACGAGACTTCCATTAAATGATTGTCAAAAAGTGTGTGGATAGCATGTCAGTGTTGACACTGGCCTAGTGCATAATAGTGTCGCACCTCTGACGTCACAACAATGACGTCACTTGAGTGTGGGACATATATACTGCCCAGTAATTGACAATTGAAATTTGAATAATGTTGGTGGAGAGGGGGGATGAGAGGTCGCCGCCACATTACAGTGGTCAGTGTCCTTCGGTACCGAGGGTTGGCTTTCTGGTTAACATTTGAATGTCGAATAGAATAATGTAGTATTCTATCAAATAAAATTAATATATTTCATATAATATACATATTTTTTATATTCTTCATAATTTTCAACACAATGAATACATACAGAGTGATCTTGAAGTTTCGCATTAGTAGCTGCATGGTGGTATATTTATGTCAACCCAGTATTTTTTATTTTTTTTTAAGTATTAAAATCGTTTGGCTGCTTCAACTCAGGCTACAAAAGCTACAGAAGCAGCGTATTCCACATAATTATTGCAAATATTTTTATATGAGGCAAACAACTGCATTGTCAGACCTTATTATCAAATTATCATTATTACTCTTGAGAATTTTGATTATTTTGTAACATGTGCAATTATTAGTGTATTACAATTATGTGCAATTACATGAGTGATTGCTGTATGCTTGTCATGATAAGAATGCGATAGTTTCTGGAATATTTCAATAGTAATTGACTATTTATCTATTATATTATTCATATATTTCTATTATATAATTACTATTATATCATCATATTTATCTTGAATGCGTCAAACAACGAAATCACTGTATTCACTCCATCCAATCCACGGTATATAGAAGAAGGTATGCACACTGGTGTGCATTGCCCTATTTGTTTGTATAGAGTGGAAGATGATATTATGACCAAATCTGCTGCCAGTAACCTACACGTCTACTGGTATCGTGAAACCGCGCCTTCGCATGTCCATGAATATCCTTTCTATTAATTTGTGTTGGGTAGGCCTATGACCGTGATGGGTAAAATATTTCAATATGGCTGAGAAAACGTCGATTTCAAAGGCAAATTCCACAAAAAGAGGGGACAATAGAGCTTAGAGAGGAGTAGAAGGGGGGCCAGAGAGGAGAGAAGAAAGTGTGAGAAAGTGAGAGTGAGAGAGAGGGAGGTTATGGGTATGCAGTTTAGGGGTTTTAGAATGCAATTAGTGTGTGGAATGCGACCGCGATGCTATGTGGGGCCTTGGCCATTACAGCCGACATGCCTGCATCACACTATAGTTCAGTCCGATATGGATGGAGCCTCCTCGGCAAGAACAAGGAGAACGGAGGAGGGGGAAGAGATTCAAAAGGAAAAGGAAGAAGGAGGAGGAGGTGGAGAATAAGGAGAATAAGGAGGAGGAGGAGGTAGAGGAGAATAATGAGTTGGTGGTGGAGGTGAAGGAGGAGGAAAAAATAAGGAGATGAAGGAGGAGGAGGAGGAAGGGTGAATGAGGAGGGGGAAGAGGAGGAGAAGGAGGAGGAAAAGGATGAGGAGGATAAGGAGGGAGAGAGTAAGGAGGAGGAGAAGAGAAAAGGAGGGGAGAAGGAGGAGGAGGAGGAGAAGAAGTGGGAGGAGGAGGAGGAGGAAGGAGGAGGAGGGGAGAAGCAGGAGGAGGGGGAGAAGGAAGAAGAGAATAATGAGGTTGACGAGGTGGAGGAAGAGGAGAATAAGGAGGGGGCGGAGGAGGAGAAGGAGAAAAAGGAGGGGGAGGGAGGAGAAGGAGAAGAAGAAGTGGGAGGAGGAGGAGGTGGAGGAGAAGGAGGAGAAGGAGGAGGAGGAGGAGGAAAATGAGAATAATGAGTGGGAGGAGAAGGTGGAGAAAGAGGAGAAAGAGGAGAATATGGAGTAGGAGAAGGTGGCGATGGAGGGGGGAGAAGCGGAGAATGAGGAGGAGGAGACGAACGGAACAGAGGATGAGAAGGAGAACTCAGAAGAAGGATGAGGAGACGAATAAGAAGAAAGACGAAAAAGGATGTTGAGAGACGTAGAAAAGAAGGAAGAGAAGGAGGTGTAAAAGATAAAGGAGGAGAGGATGAAAGGTGAAAAGGAAGAGACGAGGAAGAAGAAGAAGAAAAAAGACGTAGAAGGGCATAAGAGACTACAGAAGAAGAAGAAGAGGGAAGAGAAGGAGAAGGAGGGAGTAGAGAGGAAGAAGAAAAAGAAAGTGCTGTAGCATGAAACGCGCAGAGAATGGTGGTAATGATTGAAGAAGAGAAGTATGAGGAGTAGGAGTGGAAGGGGAGGACGAACAGCAGGAGAAAAAGAAGAAGAAGAAGAAAAAGGAAGAACTAGAAGAGAAGAAGAAGAAGAAGAAGAAGAAGAAAAGAAGAAGAAGAAGAAGAAGAAGAAGAAGAAGAAGAAGAAGAAGAAGAAGAAGAAGAAGAAGAAGAAGGAGAAGAAGAAGTAGAAGAAGAAGAAGAAGAAGAAGAAGAAGAGAAGAAGAAGAAGAAGAAGAAGAAGAAGAAGAAGAAGAAGAAGAAGAAGAAGAAGAGAAGAAGAAGAAGAAGAAGAAGAAGAAGAAGAAGAAGAAGAAGAGAAGAAGAAGAAGAAGAAGAAGAAGAAGTAGGAAAAGAATCGAATGAAAGAGGATGGGGAAGAGGAAGTTACTCGCTGTGGCTCTGGCATGCTGGACCACTGCCACGAGAGTATAGGAGGTAGGCTGTGGCTGTGGTCTGTTTTAGTGACCACGACCGGGACTACTCTGATGGATGCCGATGCTCCGATATTTGACCTTCGATGCCCCCCTTTCTGCCAACACATCCCCCACCCACTCATTCATAATAATTATGTTGTGCTATCCATGTTCAGCTAATATATGGACTGACTTTATACTCATACAAATGGACTAAATGTCTACCTGTATTCTGTACTACAGGACTTATAATTTACCAAATAATACATATAAGGCTAGGCGTACACCGGTTAGTCAAGACAAGACAAGACGAGATTAGTCGTACTCACATAGTTGTATGAAGCAACACACACATTAGTCATTGCATCGCACTGTGCATCGGTACAAGCAAACGATGTAAATACTTGACTATCAGTCTTAACTGTAACTCGTGGCCTTACTATCGTCGAGCTATATATTCATATTAGTCAAATTAACTACAAATGGTAAATTAAATTTGATCGCTGAGATAAATCCGATAGCAGATAGAGACAGACCATCGGAATTCATTAACAATAATGATTAATTGAACTTTATTTGCAATCCGCCAATTCTAATTCGATTGGAATTCAGCAGTGTCGATTCAAATTAGTTGGCTCCATTGAAACTCACGGACAGGTTTTGGAACGCGCGCGATCCTCAACTTTGAGTTTGTGTCAAACGCGGATGAAATCGCGGATCGTCAACGGTGAAACTTTGAAATGAGGACGAAATCGAAGTGCTCTTGAACTTTACTGTGAGTGTCATTATTATTGAAGTCAGGCAGAATTAGATCTCGAGTCCCTTCTTGGTTTCATATATTTGACGGTGTAATGGCGGGAGATCAGAGACTACAACAATATTGTCCTACTTCGTTCCTTCAATTTCATTGTTTCAACTTACTGCTTTGAGGTTTGGCCTAAGTTGCGAAGTAATACTCGAAGAATCAATATCTATGCAGAGGGAACGTTTGCACTGGATACAATAAAGTATGAATTATCTGATGATAATAATAATAATCAATTAATTACTTGTGAGCCCCGTGGGCTGGCGAACCCGCTTGCGAACTTCCAATTTGCTGCGGTGCAGTTGCGGTGCCGCCCAGTGTCGGTTGCTGGAGGCTGGTTGCAGTGCATCCTGGGTTTGCGGCTAAAGTCTGCTACAACAATGCAACAGTCTCCGTCTGCTTTGCATGTTGTTTTTAAGCGATTTCAGATTATTTTGTATGAATTTAAAAGACATGAAAAAGAAGGGCAAGTAACTTCCAGCGTTCACCTATCACTAAAGCTGCCATATCTCAGTTAATATTGGTCGAATCTCAACAAATAAGTTTTAATCGATTTGTAATTAAATTTACTAAAAAAAGTTATTCTCGTAAAATTTTCGTAATATCAATGGTTCCCGAGTTATTTAAGAAACAAAATTTTAAATGGCTGCCATTTTGTTTTATTGATTTCAAAAATTGTCATAATTGTTTTGTAGCTTTGTCTGGTTGTCATAAATGTTGGTGCAAAGTTTCAATCCCATATGTTCCACCATTATTGAGATAAAAAAAATAATTAGAAACATGGATCCAAGATGTGTGAGACCAGGATTTTCAGACAGTAAAAGTAGTATTTTCAATTTATGTACGATCCCCAATGTCACCTACCGTCAAATTACCTTCGTATAAGAAATATTAAGCCGTTTCCATAATTTTCACCAACTCTGTATATTTCTCCTACACAAGGTCTCAATAATGATGCCAATATTCTGATCAGAAGCCAAATAGGATCCATAAGAGACTTACCAGCTCTGTCACGTATTGAAAACGCCACATTGACAGATAGCAGCAATCGACACGTGGTGTACCTTTGAGGAATTAATCATTCAATTCTATGGAGAATGCGAATCGTCTTATTCAGACAGCTTCAATGAGCAGTCGGAGTCGGAGATGATTGGTGAGAGAGAGAGTGAGAAAGCGTGAAACAGAGAGAGGGTGAGAGAGTGAGTGAGAGAGAGTGATAGTGGATGAAAGAGTCTGAGAATAAGAGAGAGAGTGAGTAATTGATGGGGTGAGAATAAGAGATAGAGAAAGACTGAGAATAAGAGAGAGTGAGAGATAGCTGTTTGTTATTTTGTTATTTATCCCCAATCATCTTTCAAACAAAGAGAACCAAGGTAGGGGGTGCAGTTTGATTCCAATTTCCCAATCACCAATCACAGCACAGATATTATTCCATAGTGTGCATTCTGATTGCTCTTCTGTAAAGGTGCAAATACCTTCCGTAGGTACCTGGCACAATAATTTCGTAGCTGAGGATTAGTTTGAACAGAAATATGGTAAGAAGAAGAAGAAGAAGAAGAAGAAGAAGAAGAAGAAGAAGAAGAAGAAGAAGAAGAAGAAGAAGAAGATGAAAGAAGAAGAAGAAAAGGAAAAAAGAAGAAGAAGAAGAAAAAGGAGAGGAAAAGAAAAAGGAGAAAACTAGAAGAAGAAGAAGAAGAAGGAGAAGAAGATGAATAAGAAGAAGCAGGGGAGGGAGATGAAGGAGAAGGAGAAGAAGGTGGTGAAGAAGTAGGATGGAAATAAGAAACTATTTCATGCAGTTCAATAGTCGAATTTTTTTCCTGGGAGGTCCTAGATGATGAGTAGACGGTAGACTGCAGCAGTATATGAGCAAAATAGTTAATTAAATCAAATATACAAAGTCTTAGACTCGGTCAGCCACCCAAGCTTATACCTCTTTTCGTCAATCATAGTCAAATCATCAATTTATTCGATTGGAGTCGAGCCGGCCACATCCTAGCGGAATAATAAACAGTCAATCGCTGCTTCTTTTGCTTCTTCGAGGGTAAAAATATGTAAATAAAACAGCACATGAATAAATGAAGCGCGCACACGTGTTCACGGAAAATTGGCCGGAGGATTTTCCAAAGAAAAGCGCCTGACAAAGTCGGACTCGCAAAGAATAATTCGATTTGTTTGGGTGGTCGGCTTGTGCTGGTAGTTGCGAGTGACAGGGTGCTTTCGGGAAAATGGTGTTTCCAAGAAAGGCTGACGTCTTGAGAGGAAAACTGAGAGGAAAAACACCCTTTCAAAAGAATTATTTGTGAGAGAACAGCTATGGACAGTGCCTTTTGGATGGAAAATGATGTACAACGTTTTGTGATCTCACATACTGAGGTCATAAAATCGTTTATGTTCATCAGTTTACCACAGCGGGGTTAGGCTAGGCGTACACCGGTTAGTCAAGACAAGACAAGACGAGATTAGTCACGTTTAGTCACAATAATTTACATAGTTGCTTATGAAGCAGCACACACTGATGCAATGACTAATTGGTGTGTGTTGCTTCATAAGCAACTATGTGAAGTATTGTGACTAAACTTGACTAATCTCGTCTTGTCTTGTCTTGACTAACCGGTGTACGCCTAATATGTAGTAAGACACCATATTATTTCCTTTGACGTTTGCATCGTAAATTTTGATATTACACTTCAATTGACACAACCGCATTTATATTATGCTGTATTCATTATCATGGGTTGTTAGGTGCTGCTCCTTCATATCCACTGTCTCAATCAATAATTGTATGCACCATTTAATGAATAAGTGCTCCTATTTTTCCTTAATTTCATTTTCATAATTTCTTTATTCATCAAGCTGCACAATACATACAATGAATACCTGAAAAAATTCCTATATTTGAAATTTCAGCAATAACACTGAAACCCTACTATTGCTAGTCGACAGGCAACGAGTAAATACGCCATTCAATCATCCAATCGTTTTCGTTTTTGTCTCCACCAGTATTATGCTTCTGCTTCTTGATTATCCGCCATTTTTCGTGACGTTTGACGTGAATTGCTTAGCCCCTCCTCTCCTAGAAAGTGGGCGGTACAAGTCTCAGCGAGCAGCCACTCACAGCACAGTACGCCATTGTTAGCTCAGAGGCGGCCATTTTGTTGTGTTGGCATCCATTTTCTCATTCGAAGTGTCCTTTTACAATAGCCTACTTTGAATATTACATCTAGCATTAGTAGAAAGTTCAATGATTTGATAATAATGTATCCAATGGTTACCATTATCTGTTTGAACAATTTATTCCAGCTTACTGAGTCGGTAGAACATAATATATTATGCATTTTCAGTAGTAGGCCTATTCATCTTGGTTATAACTGAACATAAACTTGAAACATAACTGAAGTTGGTCAATATTATCTGTCAATCGGTCTTTCCAATTCATTTCGTATCCATTCATTCACTCATCAAATCACAAATCGTTACAATATTGGCCGAGAAATATTATCTAGTTTTGTATAATACATTCAGTTTTGTACATTTGCCCAAATAAAGAATTACTATTTATGTCGTGCTAAAAGGTGGTTCAATTTAAGAAACCTTGAATTATTCTACAAAGTCAGAAAATTTTACTTATTCTTGGAGAATCACAATCACGATGTTAGTTTTCTTAAACAGGACAGAGGGCACTGTTTCAGAATCTCATACATGATTTTAACGTTGAAATATTGAAAAATCTATCGATAATTAGGCTACTTTTGGTTAGAAACTTTCATATTATCTTTTACAATATTCGAAATTTGTCTAGTGTTTGGGGTTCTCACCTACTCACCCAAAAAGTGGTGACTGTAAAATATTATAGATTGAGACTATTTTATGAAATAGAAAAGGGAAAGTTTTGGGTATGAGCCTATTATTTGACCTCCGATTAAGTTTTCATTCCTACATTACTGAATAAATAAATGAATAGCTAATGGAAGTCAGTTTCTGTTCTACGTGGATTCTATTAGATTACAAAATGTTTGATAAATATTTAGATTTATTTTTCAAAAACGTTTGTTGCATTCAACAACCTGCTCTCATCTTATGGGTTTTCTGAGGTCACCTGCAACATTGATGAGTAAGAAAGAAAGGTCACGAGGTCACAGGTGCACCTGTGTGGGAGGTCAAAAGTGACCCACGCAGATCAGGTCAAGAGGGTCCTTTTATGAAAGTCAACCCTATGCTATCAAAAGATAAAAACAGCTTTGAAAACATTTTGGAGGGAATTTTGTGAAAAAAATTGCAAAGGTTGAAGTGCTAGTTCCTGTTTTATAAAACCCCGGCTGTAAAGTACTATTAGAAATCGTGATGAGAAAGACAAGTAGGGCCATTGAATATATATATCCTATAAGATATATATTCAATGGTAGGGCCTTGTAAAATCCTTGAACCTCTTCCACTGTATTTGGTTGCTTTACACGTAACAATTCCAAAAGTTATTAGTTTTTAAACACTTTGATTTGAGTTATTTATTAGTAAATTCCATTGTTCACTTTTGTACTTGATTATTTTGTTGAATTGATAAATTCACGCACGTCTGTATATGATGTATCTTGTCAAATAGACTTTCAAATAAGACTCTTTTAATTAGACTTCTAAAAGGCTTGCAGAAAAGGCATGAAGAAATGAGATAGAGAGAGAAGAGTTAGAGATTCTGAAAGAATGCTTGATAGAAGGCACCAAGAAGAAGTATCCTGATATACACTCTCGCTATCTTAAGCCCCTTGGAAGACTGAAATTTTATATTGTCTTCCAGTGAAATTTCCAATTTATTTGCAAATGGGTTGAATTAACTATATATACTACCCTTTTTTGCATAATATGACTCTACTTCTTATGTGGGGTTGTTATATAGAACTCTGAGAGCTGGTTGCACTAAAGCTCAGAATATTTAACTGTTGTAAAGTGACGTCATCTAATGAAGCCTATTCAACGATTTCTCTATTGAACTCCGTTAGGAGACGTAATTTTACTGCAGTTAATTATCCAAGATAATTTTTTGAAACTGACTGTAAGTTTTGTAAATCCACAATAATTATTGTAGCCTATACAATCAAATTATTTCTCATCGAATTCATAATAACTTTAAATAAATCAGCTGACTTTATAATTATTATTGTTCCTATACACAATATAAATCAATATTTTTGTTTGTAACAGAGCATGATGTGTAGTGTATGGGTACCTTTATAGGTCAGCTGTTTAGTTCAAGGTTTTTTTACCGTACGGAATTTGATAAAAATTGACTGTTAACACTCAGTTTTAGTAAACTACTTGGATAATATGACTGATAATATACATTGTTTACAGTTTACTGAATGTATTGAGATTAAGCTGTTTTATTAGAACTATTCAATAATTACTTTAAATATTTAATTATTCATTTTATTAGAACTGTTTTTTCATCCCCAATAAACTGTATCCAAATTTTTGTTTCAGAACTCATTTACGAGGTATGATTTACTTGAATGTGCTGAATTCATTCAAAAAATAAAGTTTGTAATTGAGTGATTAAAACCTACAAGGTAGCCTACTAGTATGCAGTAAGCGATAAGAGCGTAATTTGGACAATAATTGCTGTCATTTACCACAGAAATTACTTTCAATAGCGAACAATTACCTTATTCGTAGATAACATGTAAAAAAGCTGTAAATAATGTCATTTTGTATTTTGAGTTAATCGCTTTTTTCAATTATATCAGAAAAATGTTACTGATAGCAAATAATAGAAAAAGAAAATACTCAGATCAGAAGAATCTCTTGATTATTGCCAATATATTTATGGATTGATACTCCATAATTATATATATCTGTTGACAACCGTAACAACAGAAGATTAGCGGAATTTCATTGGATAGACTTGAATGAGCTGTTTGACCTCCAATGCGAAAGTCAAGGTCAGTGCAACTGCTACCGATTGTCTCTATCTTTATAACAATCTTCCTCCTTCACCCTATCCTCATCTACTCTTCCATTCTGCTGTTTTTCCACTTCTTCATATTCTTCTTCTCCCTCTTCTTCCTTCTTCTTCTTCTTCTTCTTCTTCTTCTTCTTCTTCTTTCATTTCTTCTTCTTCTTCTTCTTCTTCTTCTTCTCTTCTTCTTCTTCTTCTTCATTCTCTCTTCTTCTTCTTCTTCTTCTTCTTCTTCTTCCTTCTTCTTCTTCTTTTCCTTCTCTTCTTCTTCTTCTTCTTCTTCTTCTTCTTTCTTCTTCTTCTTCTTCTTCTTCTTCATCTTCTTCTTCTTTCTTCTTCTTCCTTCTTCTTCTTTCTTCTTCTTTTTCTTCTCCTTCATCTTCTTCAACTTCTTCTCTCCTTCTTCTCCTTCTTCTTTTTTCTACCCTTTTCAACAACTCCTTCAATCTCTTTCTCTTACTCTCCCTCATTCGCTCTCCCTCTATCACACTATCTTTCTATACCAATAATCCTCCTTCTCTGCATCCTATTCATCTATTCTTTCTGCGCTGACTGCTTTTCATCAGCAAGCGCTGTGTTGAATAACAATAATGTAGGAGCTGTGCATCCACCGTTGTAGCAATATACATCATAATACATTTCTCGTAAATTAAAAACTGAGGGATGGAAAGCTAAAATGTATTTAATTGAAAATGTTGTCTGGTATTGTGGAGAAATATTTAATAATGCCGCTAGGTGCAGCAGCTTTGAATTCATCTCAGTGTTTCACGCAGAGGAAGCTTGTTCGTAACACAACAATAAGCGGAATTATTATTCACGTGAATCTCGGAATGCTATGATATGAAAATAACTTGTTACGATTAATGGGAGATGAAAATAGGTATTTTTACGTGAGATTTCTGAGTAATGGAAGACGAATGCAATGTAGAATTACTGACGCAGTTTTACATGTAGATTGTTTCGTGAAATTAAACGTAGATTCAATGACAGTTTTACATGTAGATTGTTTTATGTAATCGTTTTTTCGTATCCCCGGCTTTTAAATTATTTGTGCTTTTCTCTATGGCATGTCAGGAAAGTTACCTCAAAATTACAGATTTTTACAATGATGGAAGTGTATAAGAATCCTAATCCTTTCACTATGATGCAGTCATAGCAATACACAGTAGATGAAATTTTGTAGATTTCGAACATGGTGTATAATGGTGAAACAGCTGTAATAAGTCGTAATGACAATAATATATTCCCAGTTCAGTAAGCGAGCTATATCTATAATATTAGTGGCTAGTGTCGGCCAATGGCAGACGTTCACCTTGAAGCACCATTCAACTACCAATAGAACGCTTGCTTCTTAGTATATTAAGTATTATGCTGCTTTTCACGTTCGTTTCAGTTTATCAGGAATACAAAATGATGGAACAACTGAGACCGGTATCTCAGTTTTTTTTTCTATAAATTTCTGGTCGTGACAACTACGAGTCTTTCCTTAACAATTATTATGATATTAGCGAGGACATAGATTTCGTCTAGAATTCAGCCACTCATGATTCTTCCATAAATTTTACCTGTCTCAAGTTTTTTTCCCGAAAATTTATTTTGGATTTATTTTTTGAATTACCTTTGACTGCGTTCAGCTTATTGCCGACCATCTGTTTGGCCACGAACGCCGCCATCTTGGATTTCGATCCCCTCTCCTCCCCTCGTAAGAAGCCGGTCTAAAGTTGGTCGAATCAAAAGGAAGGGCCTCGAATCACGCGAACAACTGCAACAAACACAGAACAATAATATTATTATAAATATTGTTGCGTGATCGTACAATTTTAAACCACTATCGGTGAAGGCTGGACGAAAAGTTTCCTCTTTGTGATGGAAAGTCGGCTTTTCTTGAATACGATGTCGTTGATTTTTGGAATAAATTTTCAAGTTATTATTTCAAGATTTTGGAGAGTAAGAAATTGAAATTTATTGTCAAAGAAATTCATTACAAGCAGTAGAAACAAGACAATTTAAGTTAATATGAGACATACAAAACTGCAAATAAATTCAAATTGTCTTGAAGGAAGATGTCTTTAAAAGTTGGACATTTGATGAATAAGTTTCATAGAATACGTCAATTATTGAGAAATTTAGAATTAGCTGGATTGGTATATTTTATAGAGCTTATTATGCTCAGTCAGTTTTTCAGATTCAGTATGGAAGTTTGGTATGGGGGGTAGCATCTAACAAATTAGGATTTGTTAGAAATCCTTTTTCCAACAAAAAGAATTTGAACAAATTATTCATTCTCCAAAAGTTTATAATTTATGATTCATTAATGAAAAACAGACGCTATCCTAGCAGAAATATTTTTATTCAAATCAATGTTCTAGCAATAAAACAACTGTATATAGAATCACTCTTTCTTTTTATCAAAAGGAATAAGAATATGTTTTTACCTAGAGATATAGTTCAAAATATTCGCAATCCTAATATTAATATTGTATTGAAGCTACCAATACAAATCTAACCGTTTGTAGAAGACAATTCATGTACACTACTACGTTTTTGGTAAACTATCTCTTTGTGTTTCTATGTTTTTTAGTAAACGTAGTACCTGCAAGATCGTTGAAAATCTATGAAAGTGATTTTAAATTTATTTCTTCAAGAACTTAGTATAATTTGCTACTTCTCACCATAGAGAGAATAGTAAAATAATACGAGATTAGAAGCTCATCTTTTATACTCTCAGTTTCTCACTTGCTGTGGGACACTGCTTTTACTCGTATGCGCGCGCTCGCGTGCGTGTGTGGAGAATGACGTCACAACTGCACTCATTGTGAATTCACGATGAGTAGCCAGAGCATGCCTCCTCCTCATCATCCTTCTACTCCTCCTCCTCCTCCTCCCTCCTCCTCCTCCTCCTCACTTGAGTGGGTCGCTGCCACAACTTTGATGTCCATGTAAATCTTCGACCAAGGTCGCCTTCCTTCACTTGGCGGCACCTCATAAATAACCGCCATTTTGAATTCACCCGCGCGCGCACACACACACGTTCAATGGGAATTATTCAGTCAGCAGTCATGTATGCGGACCACAGCCACCATGCACGACGAATGGCGTGGCGTTTGATATTACGATGAGTTGCAGATAGGTCACTCATGAATTTTGTGGTTTCAATGAATAGGACTAGCCTAAGTATATACAGAGTGGCGCATGAAGAATGGATGTTTTTCAAAGTCTTATAAGAAAGATTGTATCTTCAATAATTGTAAGAAGATGAGTAAAAAAATCACAGAAGAAAGAGATCATTAAAAGCCTAAAATTGGTCCTTAACTTTGACGATTGCAGATTTATTCTATTGGAAAAGTTGCTCAACAGCAAATACGCGATTTTGCAAGGTCAATTGCGCAATTTTTTCTAAAACTGGATACTTTAATCTACAAAATGGTATCGCTCTGATATTATCCTACTCAAATCCATCCATTCTTTTTGCGCCACCCTGTAGAATACGAGGTGGTGATCTTCATTCAAGATTGTATCCTCAATAATATTGTAAGAAGATGATTAATATAATAGTGATATCTTCATTCATTGAAGAATGAAGATTAGTTGAAAGGCGCTTGATGTTGAGTCGTGAGATGTAACTGGAGAAGGATTTTCGAGTCAGATTTCGAAAGACGATCTCAGATTGTTGCATGTTTTTCCCACTCTAGCGCTATTTTGTCAAGCCTCGTTCTTTATTTGTACAGCTCGTTAGCGTTAGGGGTACAGAGACTGTACTATAACAGTGTGGCCATTTCATGTCACACTTTTCATTCGTTAGCTCGTACAAATCCACCATACTTTTGCCAATTCCCATAAGATTCGCAATGAAATGAAACGCAAATCATTTGTTATGTTGAGTAATGCATTTCATACCTCCAATTTGCTTTTGTCATGTTGAGTAATACACTTCTTACCTACAATTTGCTTTCGACAGTGTTAGTTTTCATTATTTCACGTTTTCAACACAATACCAAGAGTAGAGAGACATTTTTTAATGTTAGAATAGTTATTTTTGATTTTGTCTCTCTCGAAATAAGTTTGAAAAATGAGTGAATGGGTAAATTTTTGCCTGTAATCCCAATCAAATTGAAAAATTCGGCCAAAGTATGGTGGTGCCGGGTATAAAAAATATTCCAATACAAATGTTACGGACCCTTTCACATCAATGACCACACGTTATTGTTTAGTCTTCATAGAGAGGCCACCGTAGCATCGACAAACTTTAGCGTCGACAAACGTTGATGTATAATAGACTTTTCAAAGTTTTTAAGACCTTTAGGGCCGGTTCATGAGCTCGAGATTTAGCAAAGTCCTCGACTAAAACGGGTGGCTACCGTAGCATCGACAAACGTTTGTCTCGACTGGTTAGTGGGTTAGCAGCATAGAGAGCCCTTAGTACATAGTGTTGAGACTAACGTTTGTCGATGCTATGATAGACACCGTTTTATGGATCTAAATTCCGAGCTCATGAACCTCTAACCAAAAGACCTTTTCAAAGAAGACATTTCAAAGAATACCTCTTAAAAAGACATTTTCAAATTCTTTGCAATAATCTGTGAGACTCAGCATTTAGTAGGTTAAGTATTGAGTTTTGTCGATGTCGTTAACGTCTTGTCGACGCTAACGTTTGTCGATGCTACGGTAGCCATCCGTCTTTATAAGTTAGGGGTTTAAACTACAACTACAAGCACTTCAAAAACGTTGAAGGCAAATTATTCAGCAAATAATTCGAATCATATCTAGGTGCGAAGAATTATTCAGTTGTACAATATTGAAAACGTCTCCCATACACAGGGGAAACGATAAGTGAATAAGCCTGACGTAGCGGACTCGCTAATACAAAAGAAATATGGACGGAATTAGCGTCACACGTTGCTCTATAAAGCCGACTCTATATAAAACCAACTCGCTTCGTGCATGATTTAAGACGGAATATGCGAGGCCGTATAGGCAGCACATGTGCGAGAATAAATCAAGCACGAAAAAGAGGAGAGACGCCGACACTAATCCTTTCTTTACAAGGGTGGCTGAGAGCAATGCGTTATTAATCAGGGAGTCACGAGAGAGAAAGAGGGGAGAGAAAGAGAAAGCAGACGAGGAAGAAAGAGTGTGAGAGGGGGAATGAAGTAAGACAGAGAGAAAGGTAGAAGAAATAAGGGTGACAAAGTGCGTGTAAGCGAGAGGAAAGCAGATATAAATATTGAGAGAGAAAGAGAGAGAGAGTGATTGAGAGTAGGTATGTGGAAGAAAATCTGTTTTCACTTCTGCAAGATTTTACTGACAATTTTTATCGCACAGAAGGTTGAAATTACTTCATGCGTCATGAATTTAGAAACGAATTGAATGACTACTACATTTACAGTGATATTCATTTTTAATTTGACGATTGGCATTAGATAGAAGATAGATAGAGAGATATTATTCCTTGACGTTGCTGATACCCATAGAGTACGATGGCAAAAAAATAGAACCTCTCTATCTATTTAATGCCAAGCGTCAAATTAGAAAAATCTGATTCTACCTTACTTGGAGAAGTTTGGAAACTAATGTCCATTCAATGATGAATTGCACATTGCTTCAACATTTCAACACTTTATTCGTAATGTGATGTGAATTAATTAGATTTTCACTAATCTATCTGTATTTGAAACATAATGATAATATTATTATCATCATAATTCCAAGATAATTCAACCGATGTTTCGATAAAATTTGTATTTTCCCGAATAAACTTCCACAAGAAATCTGTTGTTGTTCAGTGCAGTTCGGGAAGCTTGAAACAAAGGAGCTCAGGCCAAGTTTAAATTGAATGAGCTGCCTGATAGAATTGAAACTAATAAAAGTTATTTTTGATTTTGTTTCTCTCGAAATAAGTTTGAAAATGTGTGAATGGGTTAATTTTTGCCTGTAATCCCCTATCAAATTCAAAAATTTGTCAGAATAATGGCGGTGGCGGAAATAAGGAATATTCAAATACAATTTTATTACACCAATGACCACACTGTTATTATACAGTCTCTGTAGCCTATACTGTGCACATTCACAGTTATGAATATCCCGTCTTTTGCACAATTTCCTATGAAACCTTTCTCCCTGATACTATCAAAAATACTTCTAATACTATTTTCAGCATGCATTATTCGTTCATACAATGTCAGTCAAAAATTCCCGTAAATTTCATCTCTCAATTCTCCAACGCACAAACACGTCTACACAGTAATGTGTGAGAGACAGGGAGACACTCATGTCTAAACATGGATAGAGTGAGTGAGAGAGAGTGAGTGAACATCTCATTACAATAACTGCATAGCCCATTTTCCGCGCTATTTCTCCGGCTGAAGAATAATTTCGTATCGTAAAAATGTATAGCTGCGAGCTGCAACCAGGCCAGTAAAGAGAGGCGTCTCTCTGCACTCGCTACGAGCAATTCATTGTAAGCCTGATTCCTATCCTTGCCATTAAAAACAGCTTCAGCTCGCTCTGTTGAGAGCATTCGCCACGACACCACCCTGTATATACTGTATAAGGGTAAAGTGTACCAACGGTACTGCATCCAGTAAGAGATCCATTTGCAAAATTGCCTTTGCCATTGTTACATTTTCTATACTCTTCCTCTATTATCTATATCCCGTTTCTTCTTATTCTACTTCTTCTTTCATTTCTGCTCCTCCTTCTTCTTCTGCTACTTCTACTTTTTCTTCCTCCTCTTCTTCTCCTCCTCTTCCTCCTCCTCTCCTCTATTTCCTCTTCCTCCTTCTTCTTCTCTTCTCTCCTTCTTCTTTCTTCTTCTCCTTCTTCCTCTTCTTCTTCATCTATCTCCTACTTCTAATTCTATTTCTTTTCTTTCTTCTCCTCTCTTCTTCTTCCTCCTCACTCCTCCTGTTTCCTCCTTTCTCTTCTTCTCTTCTCCTGATTCTTCTTCTTCTTCTTCGTCCATTTCTTTTTCTTCTTCTAATTCTTCTGCTATTTCTACTTTTTCTTCCACTTGTTCTTCTTCATCACCTTCCTTCTGTTTTCCTTTTTCTTTTCTCATTCTTCTCTTCTTCTGATTCTTTTTTCTCCTTTTCTCTACTTCTTCTTCTTCTCCTTCTCTTCTTCTTCTTCTTCTTCTTCTTCTTCTTCTTCTTCTTCTGCTACTCTACTCCTTCCTTCTTGTTATTCTCCTTCCTCCTGTTCTCCTCTTTCTCCTTCTCCTTCTTCTCTTCTACTGATTATTCTTTTTCTTCGTTCTTCTCCTTCTTCTCCTTCCTCTCATTCTTATTTTTTTCCTGATTTTTCTTTTTCTTCTCATCCTTCTTCTTCTTCTGCTACTTCTATTCTTCTTCCTCCACATCTTCCTCCTGTTCATATAGGGTATAAATTTAACGATTGTAGAGAACCAACAGTTTCACAAAGATCTCATGCAGTTCAATTGACTGGAACTAATAATCTTGGCTGAAGGTCGTTTATTCGCCAGTCTATCTATTTTAAATTCCACATTTATTCCCCTTGTGGTGCTTATACAAGCCGAGGCCGGATGTTATATAAACGAAATTGAATTACTCTGGCTATACAAAAAGGAGAAAATTTAATATTGTTATGCTCAAGTTATTGAAGCTATTTTGAAAGTTATTAAGATATTAAAGCGGGTTATCCCAATCCCCATCTCTCTGATATGATATTGAATTCGATAATTTCAAAATCTGTGCTGTTACTATAAGACAAAAAATAGTGCGATTCACGTCAAGAAGTTACTATAAGACAAAAAATAACTGTATACTACAGTCCATCCATAAATACAGACAGTGATCACCAAAACTTGTCATTTCGCCACTAGGAGCGCGTCGATCGCCAACTACGCTTCAAGACTTGAATCCTATTTCCTATCAAAGATAATAGAAGTAATTATCTTTCTATAATCTCTTGTTCCTATAGTAGCTTAGCAGATAGTAACTACTCCAGAGACAGTATAATTACAATGTGGTCATTGGTGTGAAAAGGTCGAGAACAGTGGTTTGGAACAAGTTTTATTGCCGCCACCGCCATACTTTTTCCAAGCAAACAAGAACCCATAAACTCATTTGTCAAACTCATTTTCAGAGAAACATCATGAAAAAATAAATAATTATCTTCGGGAAGCGGGTTGGTCCCAGTGGCAGAGGCGAGGCTAATCGGTGAGATTAGATAAGAGACAGCGCCTACCACTCCCGTTGTATCGGCGACCGGCTCCTCTGAATACAAAAATTTATGAGCTTCAAAATCGCTTCCCGGTGGTTCGGAACCCATCTAAAGCTGTGAGTCCATTCATATCTCATCATCATCCTTCCATTACCCACGCACAAGCTTAGAGCTTATGTGGGCATCATCCATAGCAAAAAGAAAAATAACTTTTCTAACATTAAGAATTGTTTTTCACTCTGAATTGTTCTAGAAGCATAAAACGATGAAAACTAACACTGGCAAAGGCAAATTTCTGGTAAGAAGTGAATCACTCTACAATCAGATTAATTTAATTTGGCATTAGATAGATAGATAGATGAATAGATAAATCGAGAAATATTATTTCTTTGACATCGAACTCCACGGTCATCAGCAACGTCAAGAATTAATAATATCTCTCTATCTATCTAATACCAAACGCCAAATCAAATGAATCTGATTATACATAGAAGTTGCGTTTCGTTTCAATGCAAAAGCTATAGGAATTGGTAGAAGTGTGATGGATTTGTCTGAGCTAACCAATGAAAAGTATGTCATCCAATGACCACACTGTGATTATACAGTCTCTGTAGTAAATACGAACCTTGGTTCCTATACAGTACACCAAATTGATGTTTTTACCTCACAAACAATGTATTATATAGCCTTTTAAAACAAACACTGTACTGTATACAAACACGTACAGTATATCAGTATAAACACAAGTTTATTGTAGCCTACAAAGCAGTGGCCTTGCATTACTGAATGAGACGACATTGAGAGGTCAGTGAACCTTCCCCCCCCCCTCTTCCCCCCCCCCAACCACGAGCAATGACAGCAATTTACTATCCAGATGAAGCCAGCAGCAGGTGCATCGTGTGATTGGGAGTTCACTTAGAGAATTCGCCACCGAACAGACCAGAAGTGTCTTCTTGCGAATGACATGTTCGGCAATCGTCGATATTGAATTTATTTATGCTTCGAATCGAAAATGTTCAACTTGAAAAATGAGAATTGGTTTGGAGTAATATAAGTTACAACCGTGATATACAAAACTTATGAGGGAGAAGATTGATGGAGATAAAAAATGATTATTAAAAGTTAATTCATAAATGATAATAAAAAGATGTCGTTTATAGTTTGACAAATAATAATAGTATTATTAGATAACGCAGACCTACAAAAACATATTCAAATTATCACAAAACCTACATTTGATGAATCTTTAATTATTAAAAGGTCTTTTAAAAGTTACGTATCCTTTGGACTTAAAGGTTTTTTAAGAAAAGGTCTTGAAAGATTTAACCAAATTATTGTGTCATGATTATTACCAAAACAGCTAATTTCTGACAAGTTAAAATTATCCTGCTATGGTTGGATCAAGGCTCTTTGAAGGTTTCAATCCAGTGGTTGTAATTTGGATGAATTACTACAGTCCTAGTACAAAATAATAACAAATTAATTAACTCTCTCTTCTCTATAACAATAGAAACAATTCCATCAAAACTCACCTAGGTTCTAAATCAGCACACCCAAAACGCTTTAAACCGTTTCCCCAACACAAAACACTAAACACACAACACCTGCACTGATATATCTATTTCAAATTTGCAACAACAAACCATCAACCACCAACAGCACTTCAAAAACATTAAACCACTTTTGCACAACAATTTTAACAACAACAACACCAGTTATAATTTGTGTGTGGGAGTTGAAAACAAGCGCAGCTAATGTTATTGTACACGAGACACGCTTTGAAATACGAACTGTACTGCCGCCGTAGCTGGTAACCGCTTGCAGCCGGTGTGAAGTAGAAAACGGTTTTAGTGGATGTGAATAAGTAGAACGAATGAGTGCTCAGTGGGTCACTTGTACACCGCTAACAAGCTACTGGGCTTCAAATAGTAGGCTACTTAATATTCAATTACTGTACGTATTATTCATGTGCTATCGGCTCTTCTCCTTTTATTCTTCTTCTTCTTCTTCTTCTTCTTCTTCTTCTTCTTCTTCTTCTTTCTTCTTCTTCTTCTTCTTCTTCTTCTTCTCTTCTCAACGCTCAAAATAGTAACGTTTCAGCTGTTTGCCACGTTACCTGTAAAACAAACTATAGACTCCGAATGAAGTATTCACTGTTGATACTAGATGGATAAATAGATAGATAGATAGATACGAGAATAAAACATTGAATAGCCTACTCTTCAATTTCAGTTTCCAACACGAATTGTTGCTTTTGTAGAAATTCACTTTGAAACTTGTTTTCAAACGACCTAGCAGACCATTATTCAAGAGTATTATGATAACAGATGTTTGAAGTGGATGAATTGAATAGTAAGTAAATTTCGTGAAATAATCAACTAGAAAATATTTTCGATTATCCTCATCAAATCAGCTATCAACTCAAAGTTATTCTTTTGGATGGAATTTGATTATGAATTTGAAAATGTTCGATAGAATATTTTTCAATTTGGCGGATGGCGAATTTTAACGTTTCCTTGGTAACGGGTGGTGTAATGCTGAGCTCTGTCAGGAGAGTCTGCGAGAGCGTATCGGCCCAGCTGACAGGTTCGTTCTATTTGGAAAATATAACAGCTCAAATTGCAGTATATCCTTAGTGTATCCTTGGTGAGACAGATCCATGCAGGAATCACAGATACAAGTTGGAGATCCATGAGAATTGAAAGAAAAGTTAACCATTAAACCATTATTAATCTTGAAAGTTGATTTAAAGTGAACCATTGAATAGTTTTAACACCTTTCCCACTACTATATACAGTATAATATATATTCTACTATCTCGAATGAAGGAATCTGATTTTGAAAGTAGCAGACTACTTTAAATGGGTGTGAAGAATGACGAGGAGGAGAGAAGAAGAAGAGGAGGAGGAGGAGGGAGGAGGATGGAGAGAGGAGGAGGAGGAGAAGAAGAAGAAGAAGAAGAAGAAGAGAAGAAAAAGAAGAAGAACTTCATCTTGTACTTCATCATTCTATCCAATCTGTACAGATTTCATCCATAGTTCTTATTTTCCATTTGAATTCCTCCAGTCGTCTGAATCATATTTATGTAATTTTGTTGCAAATCCATGCATTTCAAATGAGAGCGCGAAGTTTGCTATCAGATAATTCGATTGACAACGGCGAGACTGCACTGGGAATACGCTCTGAGACACCTTTCATGTGATATCTTCATTCTTGTCTATCCTACATATTTATTCCGATATATTCTATACAGTGTATCTTTATTCCTAATCCTATATTTTTATTGCGATATCCTATATAGGCCTACTTATTCTTGTATACTTTTTTTTTAAGATGGAAAAGAAGGGGGAGAGAAGAAAGAAAAATTGCTAGGGGAAGACGAAGATGTAGAAGAAGAAGAAAAAGAAAAAGGAGAAGAAGAAAAAGACAAAGGAGAAGATGAAGAAGACAAAGAAGAAAAGAGAGAAGAAGAAGAAGAAGAAGAAGAAGAAGAAGAAGAAGGAGAAGAAAGAAGAAGAAGAAATTGAAGAAGAAAGAAAAAAGAAGAAGAAGAAGAAGAAGAAGAAGAGGTGAAAAGACAAAAGAAGAAGAAGATGGAGAAGACAAAGAAAAAGAAGAATGAGAATAAGAAGAAGACAAAGTAAGATGGAGGAACAAGAAAGAAGAAGAAAAAGACAAAGACAGAAAATAAGAAGAAAGAGAAAGAAGACAAAGTTGAAGATGGAAAAAGTAAAAGTAGAAGGAGTAGGAGTAGAAGAAGGAGAAGACTAGGGAATAGAAGAGAAGACAAAGATGAAGGAAAGGAAGATAAAGTAGAAGATTGGGAAGATAAGAAAAAATGTTTTGAAAAAGAAGAAAAGGAGAAGAAAAGAAGAAGAATTAAGAAGAACAAGAACAAGAAGACAAGAAGAAAAGAAGAAGAAGAAGAAGAAGAAGAAGAAGAAGAAAGAAGAAGAAGAGAAGAAGAAGAAAAGAAGAAGAAAAGAAGAACAACAAGAAGAAGAAAAAAGAAGAAGAAGAATAAGAATAAGAAAAGAGAAGAAAAGAAAAGAAGAGAAAAGAAGAAGAAAAGAAGAAGAAGAAGAAGAAGAAGAAGAAGAAGGAAGAAGCGAAGAAGAACAAGAAGAAGAAGAAGAAGAACCAAGAAGAAGAAGAAAGAAGAAGAAGAAGAAATAAGAAGAAGAAGAGTGGGGAGGAGGAAAAGAAGAAGAAGAAGAAAATGAAAGAATAGATGATAAAAAAGGTGAAAAAGGAGAAAAAGAGGAAAAAGTGGAGAAACGTTCTTCAGCCACGCATTATACTCGTGACAATTATAGTTCTCCCTATAATTTCTTAGTTTTCGAGGGCCCCGCAATTTCGGCCATATAACTCGGCAACATGGCTTGGCCGACAAAACAATGATTATTCATTGCATGCAATTCCATACATGCTCTCAGTTGTGTGGAATTTATGTGCTTTATGTGTGTGTGTGCTCATATTACGTGAACCACCGCTGCTTGCATGCATGTGATGTTTGCATATTTTGACAAAAGCATGTGAGTGTGAGTGGGATGTGAGTCTAGTAATGGATTCAAAGTGACCCGTTTTCAACAATCAAAACACAAGCATGTTCAGTGCGTTATTTTTTATGTCCACGAGAAAACGAACATTTTATAGTGCGATTCTTATAATGGATATTTTTTGCCTGTAATATATCCCATAATGTGTGCCTATGAAAAATCACTGTATTTCTCACCTGTTGTGTTCAAATTGTAATTTCAAACTTATGATCTTCTTTTTCTCTCATCTCAATATCTTCAACAAATTCTCCTTTCCTAATCAGGTCTGAGAAATCGGAACATACGGTTGATTTTGAATATACTAGATATCATTGAAAAATGAAAATGTTTCAATGTTCATTCAATAAATTCAATAATGTTAAGGAGTGTGGCGGTGGCGGGACAAACAAAATGTTCCAATACAATGTTATGGAGTGCTTCACACAAATGGCCACACTGTTATTATACAGACTCTGAATTGTTAACTATCTACTAGATGAATAGATGAGTAAAATGAATATATAAATGAATAATATCTGGCAGAAGTACGTGAAACCTGATAGAATATCATGGGAATAGCTCAGTGACAATGAAACTGATCAGAATTCCTATTCCTGAATGGTGAGGCGAAGAAAAGAGAAAACCTTATTTTCTTGGTTTTCTATGGCGCAAGTCATTGTGTACAGAATCGTCTGTTTTCGCCAATCCGTTCACGTACTATGTTCTTTCTTCCTTCCTTTTCTTCTTCTTCTTCTTCTTCTTCTTCTTCTTCTTCCTCTTCTTCTTCTTCTTCCTCTTCTCTTCTCTTCCTCTTCCTCTTCTCTTCCTCTCTTCCTCTTCCTCATTCTCTCCTTCTCCTCTTCCTCTCCCTGTTCTCTTCTCCCTCTTCCTTTTCATCTTCTTCTTTTCTTCTTCTTCTTCTTCTTCTTCTCTTCTTCTTCTCCTTCCTCTTCTTCTTCTCTCCTCCTTCTCTCTTCTTCCTTTTTCTCCTTCCCTTCTTCTTCTTCTTCTCCTTTTCCTACTCCTTCTTTTTATCCTTCTTTTCCATCTCCTTCTTCTTCTTCCTCTTCTTCTTCTTCTTCCTTCTTCTTCTTCTTCTTCTTCTTCTTCTCCTTTTCTCTTCTTCTTCTTCTTCTTCTTCTTCTTCTCGTTCTTCTCCTTGTCGTTTTCATTTTCTTCTCTTTCTTTTTTAAATTATTCACTTCTTTTCTCCTCCTCCAACTCCTCCCCCACCTCTCCACCAGCTGCACATTCTCCTTTTACTACTAATCCTCCTTCCCCTCCTCCTCCTCCACCTTCTCTTTTTTATCCTTTCCTCTATCATCATTTTCTTCTCCACTCGTTTCTTCCCTCAATCTTCTCCACACTTTTTCTTCTTCTTTTATTTTCTCCTGTCTGCTTCCGCAATCTTCTTCGTACTTAATGAAGGGAATACTGTAATTAATTTCCTTTCAAATGACGTTCATTGCATTAATTACTATCATGATCTAGAAATAAAGCCGATATAATTATCTACATCAATAAAATGAATAATATAATCCAACCTGATCTTCTTCACTCCCTTCTTCTTCTCCTCCTGATTTTCCCAACTTCTTCTTCTTCTTCACCACCCCCTCTCATCCTTCTTATTCCCTCTCCTCCTCCTTCTTCTTTATTCTCTTTTCACTCTTTTTCTTCCAAGGTGCTTAGTGTGGCGTGCAGAGCGAGCTTCATGCTCTACGTGAGCGGACGTCTGGCCACGTACAACAAGCTTACGGATCTCTCTCTCTCTCCACTGTATCTCTTTCACTCTCTCTCACAATAGCCCTCTCTTCTGCTTTCTCACTCACTCTCTCACCCTCTCTCTCTCTCTGATAAATTATTACCGCATCGTTTGCAGAATAGTAATGCACCAATTCCTAGCCCCATCTACCAATCCCCACTTGAGAGACTCTGATATGGGTTGTACTTTCTAACCCCCCCCGCCCTATTGCCTTCTCATAATTTGCTTTATCATTCTCAATCTTTTCACTCTACTTTTTCGTTCTCTATTCTCGTTTTCTCTCTCCGTCTTATACAGAGTGGCGCATAAAGAACGCATGTTTTCAAAATATTATAGGAAAGTTTATTTTAATCAAACATTACACCAAAATACTAAGAAAATAACCCAATTTCAGAATTTTTTGAAACACTCCTAAACACATGAGTATTTTTTTAAAATTACATAGGAAAGACGCCCTTAATGCGTTAATGCTCATTAAAAGCCTCAAATTCGTGCATAACTTTTGACACAGCAGCAATGTCCTCATGTATTGCAGTATTCAAATATTCAATTGAACGATAGTTACGACAGTAAACTTTGAATTTCAAGTGAATAAGAATCACATGCCAATACGCTCGACTTGAAACTCTCTACTAAAGCTCTGTTGAACGATAATTGGACACAAAATGGTGTCGCTCGGCGGTCACAGACAGCTCCACTCCACTGATACTATCCTACTCAAATCCATGCGTTCTTTTTGCGCCATTCTGTATGTCTTCTAGAACATCTATGATTATGATTTCCATATGGCCAATGCACGATATTAAAATTAGATTTGAAAGCCATAAAATTATGTCACCTAACGAAACGAACATTTTGTTCACCGGTTAGTCAAGACAAGACAAGTCTCACATAGAAGCACACACAATGATGCAATGACTAATCGGTTGTCTTGTCTTGACTAACGGAAGATCGATCAGTCATAATAATAAATTATGGTTTGAAAAATAGAGTATTTTGAAGAGAGAGGAAGAAGAAGAAGAAGAAGAAGAAGAAGAAGAAGAAGAAGAAGAAGAAGAAGAAGAAGAAGAAGAAGAAGAAGAAGAAGAAGAAGAAGAAGAAGAAGAAGAAGAAGAAGAAGAAGAAGAAGAAGAAGAAGAAGAAGAAGGAAGAAGAAGAAGAAGAAGGAGAAGAAGAAGAAGAAGGAAGAAGAAGAAGAAGAAGAAGAAGAAGAAGAAGAAGAAGAAGAAGAAGAAGAAAGAAGAAGAAGAAGAAGAAGAAAAGAAGAAGAAGAAGAAGAAGAAGAAGGAGAAGAAGAAGAAGAAGAAGAAGAAGAAGAAGAAGAAGAAGAAGAAGAAAGAGAAGAAGAAGAAGAAGGAGAAAGAAGAAGAAGAAGCGAAGAAGAGAAAGAAGAAAGAGAAGAGAAAGTAAAGGAAAAAGAAGAAAATAAGAAGAAATGTCGGTTTCGTGACCGCGCGCACGACTAATTCGATTGCTTTTTCTGGCCCCTGACGTGAAAATAAGCCGGAAAAGCGTCGAATATCAGTTGTCCGATTAATGAAATTGTCAATAGAACATGTCTTTCCACTGACATAGACCTCCCCTCCAACACACCCCCCCTCTAACACCCATTCATAGCACAAATTATCTCTGTCTGCTACTGCAAAAAGCCTACCTGTACACCGCTATTATAACATGAATGTAACGGACAGTTTAATGCAACTCTGTGTAATATCTAACGGTGAACATCGATATTCACTTTGGGAGCTTCAATTATTAATCTCGATATAATCGAGATACTTTTGAATATATTTTCATGAATTGATGCTGACCTGACCCCAAACTGCATCGTTCTGTTATGAGGATGACGAGTTAATCCAACTCAATGTTAGGCTACTCCTAAACATTAGTATTCATTTAGTCAAAATATAGTAGTACAATACATATTACATACAGTAGAATGAATGACAAGACATGTCCAAAACGTCTTCTCTTCTAATTTTGATAAACACGTATATCAAAATTCGTATATCAAATACGTATATTAAATACGTATATCAAGGGTATCGTATATCAAAAATTATAGGTCAACAAATACTGCTCAATTATAGTTATCGAGGACAATGTGTTAAATATACATAAATATGTTATGTATCTTGACTACATCATAATATTGTGATACAATATACCTATGTATGGTATTGTGGCTTTTGACCTATGTTTACTATAATATATGAGTCATGATTATATGGTATTCATGACAAACGCCAACAAAGACTGCCCTATATATTCGATAAATACACTGTCTAGAATATATCTATAGTTACCGATTTATGTCCATCTACTTTATCACAGTCCTAAAATAGAATATAGCTATGTATACGGAATGCATGCTACCCGTTTATGGCGAAGTGTTGTGAGGCCAGAAATTTATTATTGGGGATTCTTGGCTGACTGGGGTGCGTGACAAAGAAGAAGAAGAAGAAGAAGAAGAAGAAGAAGAAGAAGAAGAAGAAGAAGAAGAAGAAGAAGAAGAAGAAGAAGAAGAAGAAGAAGAAGAAGAAGAAGAAGAAGAAGAAGAAGAAGAAGAAGAAGAAGAAGAAGAAGAAGAAGAAGAAGAAGAAGAAGAAGAAGAAGAAGAAGAAGAAGAAGAAGAAGAAGAAGAAGAAGAAGAAGAAGAAGAAGAAGAAGAAGAAGAAGAAGAAGAAGAAGAAGAAGAAGAAGAAGAAGAAGAAGAAGAAGAAGAAGAAGAAGAAGAAGAAGAAGAGAATGATGAAGAAGGAGAAAAAGAAGAAGAATGGAGAGGAAGGTCTCGTGCAGCCTACACCCTAATAAAAGGTCTATTGAGCCCCCTGTTCAACAATAATAATAGAACCCTGTCTGTAAATTATAGCTGTAATGCAGCTACCTAGGGTCATAGTGAATCTATATAGCTTTATAATTATAGAAGCTTTATAATAATTTTAGCATTATAGCTGTAGCCTATAGCCTACATTTATACAGTATAGCTTGGACATGAATATATTTCAGCGCCCGAATTAGTCCACCACGCAACCCGCATAACTTCTTTACGCTTGCTATAATATTTTGTGCAGCTATTTCAATCAAATGGCCCAAAACAAGCCATAAATGAGATGATATGTTGAAAATGTATGTTAATAATATGTTGGTCCTGTAAAACACTTGCGTACGTTAGCGTACACATTGGACCAGTAATATTGTATTGCATAGTAAGCATTCATGTCTAATGTGCATTCGTATTCATTGTATTGTGTGACATTCTTTTCTCTGTTATATACACTTTAAATTGAAACAGAAACTTATAACACTTGAATTAAAGTATTTTCAAAATATTAAAGGTAGGCTACTTGAATTCATGTTTATGAGCTCCCATGGTAATAACTGTTAACATGGTTCTAGCAAATAGAGTTAACATGGTTCTAACTGTGTTGGAATTCAAGGTTGATGATGTTTTGTATCTCAAGAGGCATTTAAAGGCTGTAATACAACCATTGCATACGAAATTTTACCTACGACCAACAAAAAACAATAGCTACATTATCAATCTAGTCTAACCTTGATCCAAACGACCATGTTCTATTTCAATGCTTGCGTTATTGGGTTAGGAACTGTTCCGTTCCAGTGTGTTAAAACTGGATCAGATTGAACATTGAACAAGGAAGGTTTCATAATTCACAATCTGTATCGAAAAGTCCTCATTATGATACAAGTTTCAAATTCCATTTAGAAAAAACTACTGTTTCGATTTCAATTATGAAACTGTAATGATTGCGTTATAACATGGTAGTATAGATAAACATTAATCTTATAATTTTGTTTTTTGGATGGTCTAGTCTAGTCTCTATTATGATACATTTTGAAAGCTATGTACATTTTCATCGTTCAGTTACGTTTGCAAATTCCATTCACCAACAAAAATAGAAATATCCATCCATTACATATACTGTATTACAAGCAATCCGAATTTCATGACAAGCTGACATTTTCATGAT
This sequence comes from Laodelphax striatellus, assembly GCA_017141395.1. Classification (NCBI taxonomy): domain Eukaryota; kingdom Metazoa; phylum Arthropoda; class Insecta; order Hemiptera; family Delphacidae; genus Laodelphax; species Laodelphax striatellus. The sequence continues at coordinate 59,074,358 of CM029532.1, forward strand.
ACAATGACAGAAGAAATCGATTCACAGGGTAGGGCCTAGCTGGATGCAGAATATTAGAAACCCTGACCTAAAGGTTGAAATATTAGTTCTGTTGCAAAGGCAAGGAAGCAAGGGAACAAATGAACAGCTCTCTCACTCACTCTCTCTCTCTTCCTCTCATTTCACCGAAAGCTTAATAACAACCAAATGTTTCCGTGTCACAGAGCTCAGGCATTGATATCTTCTAGCAAAGAGACCGAGTTGATCAGAATTTCAACTGTAATCAACCACAGAATAGTTCTGTGCTGTCTGTCTGACTCTGCTTCTAATTGCAGTCTCTTTCTCACTCACTCAGTCGTTCATTGACTCAGTCGAATGACTGTCTCCCTCACTTGATCCAACTCACTCACTTATTTAACTTTATTCTCAATGAAGCCTATGTCACTCACTTGACTCAAACTCACTGACTGACAGACTCACTCACTCATTAACTGTTCAACGTATATCACTCGTGTCGTGCTTGCTGTGTAGGCAAGACAGGTAGAAGTTTCGAAGTAGGCTATTCGCTGTGTGCACCTAGGTGGTGGGGATAATAAAATTGACCCCAGCGCTCATGCGGAATTTTTGTGCAGGAACTACGTTAATTCGACATGAGAAAGGATAGCGAATAGAAGAAATAAATAGATAGAAGATCGTGGTGCGTGCCACATTGTAAAAATAAAGGCTACAATAGTAATGTTAAATTCTACACTTTCCCTATTTCGAGAAATAGAATGATTAAATGGAGAAGATGAACAACAGCTTTGAATAAAAATTGATAAATAAACATAACCTTGCATTTATTTACATTGCAGACGTTGGTTGCATTCGCGCACTCGAATATATCAGCTGTTATCCACAGAAATTTTCGTCTGCACAATCATAACGTGAAAGCGTGAAACATAACCTTCAAAGTTCGTTCATCTACGACCGTGTTATAAAGCAATCATTACAGTTTCATAATTGAAATTGAAACAGTAACTTTTTCGAAATGAAATTCGTTACTTGTGTCGTAATGACCTCATTACGATACAGATTGTATATTATGAAACGTTCCTTGTTCAATCTGATCCAGTTTTAAAACACTGGAACAGAACAGTTCCTAACCTATACGGCAATTATTAAAATAGAACATGTTTGTTTGAATTAAGGTTAGTTTGATAATGTAGATATTAATGTTTTTTGTTGGTCGTAGTTGAAATGGTCACACTCTGTATAACTTACATGATTTTCTTCCATTTTCCCTCTGTTTCTGTTGACTCAAAAAATTCTATGAATTTTCTGATCCAAGTCGATCTTTCTTTCCCTTTCTCAATTATTCCTACCTCGCCCTTGACCTCTACAGCTTTCCACAGTTCACTTCTAGGACAGCCTTGCTGCTAGCTTCCGATTGGTTCTTCAAATATTCATCGGAACCGGATTGGCTGCTGTCGCGTCTGGCTCTCTACTTTATCTACTCTGTCTCTATGCTCTCTAGTTTATCGGCTCGATCTTCGAGAACTGGCATTTTAGATGAACGGCTCAATTAATAGCTGCTATAGCTGCCCCAACTGCTGAACCGACTGCAAAATTCACGAATTTCGCTCCAGATAAATCCATTCAATATTAAGACTTCAGTCGAGTTTATCTTCTCTGAACCTGAGTGAACGAGCCTGACTTACTTTGTTATTTGTTTTGAGAGATCAGGGCCTGTTTTATTGAAGAGTCATGTAATACAGGAACTGTATTCTAGAATCGCTCCTAAAACGCACACATGTTTTACAAGCTCCTGTGTCTTATTCATAACTACAGTAGTTGAAAATTCAAGCCGTTTAGGAAGTGAGTTTGAATAAAATTATTCTATTATTGCTACAATGAATCGCAAAAACACATAAATTCAAAGTATCTGATTTTAAAAATGTACTAGCGTTTTATCATTATTTTTGGTTACATCCACTCTTAAAATTTAGAAGGTATTAGAGAATAGGCTGAAATTTGTCATGGTGATCAAGTTATCAGAGAATTTGACAACTTAAAGTTGTCAGTTATCAATGTGAACGACTGCCATTGGCTTAGACAAGCCACTCCCACAGTGGGCGGTTCATACAGACGTCGTCAGCAATGGCGGCTTATACTAAGATCACAGCAATGGAAATCGATGAGTTACAACAATAAAAAATCGACAAATAAATCAATGAATTGTGAAAAATGTCACATAACCTAGATTTAGACTGGTTTCATAAATTATTGGAAAAGAGACAGCTTTGGGCGTAAGCTACTGAATAAAAAAATGAGCTACAAAAATCAATAAATAACATTTATAAAAAAATGGGAATGCCAAGAGAATCTGGTAATCCTTCAAAAAGATTTTTGTTTGATTAAATTTCTCATCAAATAGCCTTGAATTGAACAGCTCACTGGAAGCTAAATCTAGAATCAATTTCACCTTGAATTTGTATTAGTATTGTGATTATAATACATATCATATGTATAGTAAAATGTATATCATATAGGTATATCAATTTTATTTGGTGAATGCCTTTCGTTTAACATTTTCATGGTAAAGGGTGATGTTATGTTGAATTTTTTACACGAATACTGTAAATAAAATGACTGTAGAAAACGTATTAATTTGAAGAAGAAATCAACAGAAAATTGAATTGTATTATTATACCTGTAGGCTTATTGTCTATTGTGATTGAATTGTACTCAAATTCCAGATGATATTAGGCTACGTGTACACCGGTTAGTCAAGACAAGACAAGACGAGATTAGTCACGTTTAGTCACAGTACTTCACATAGTTTATTATGAAGCAACACACACCGATTAGTCATTGCATCGGTGTGTGCTGCTTCATAAGCAACTACGTGAATTATTGTGACTAAACGTGACTAATCTCGTCTTGTCTTGACTAACCGGTGTACGCCTAGCCTTAGATTCCTAATAATATCACTGAGATGCAATGGTATTTCTTATTTGCATCATAGGGTTATGAAATAAGTAGCCTACATAATATTAAATTATTAATGTCTTGAATCCTACAAACGATTCTTACGTCAGTTTGATGACGTCATTTTACGGTGATTAAATCCAGTTTGACTTCCTTCTGTGCAACAGGCCGGAACCTTAGCAAAATCTTAAATCCAGTACTAAAACCTATTTAGCATGGAGACCAGCCTGCTAATAATTATCTGTGCAAAATACCGTGGAAAATGACAAAATTTTCTGGGGAAAGTTGGTGAAAAGCACGGGGTTAATCAGTCAGTGACGAAGCGGACAGAACTCGAGCTGAAATCCGAGATTTGCTAGGTTTTCATTTCATCTAACTTGCACATCTTTTCGAAAGCTTCTATGAAAGCTGTGGGTCTTTTTCAACACTACTAACTCTGGATCAAGCGCGTAAGTTTTCGGGATTGGAAACCTAAGCGGGATATTTTCCGTTTCATATTCTCGTCATAGATTCTCTCACTCACTCTTTCTCTCTCACTGTATCACTGTCTCACTCCCGCTTTAGTTGCAATTTATTTCTAAACCCATCGCTCTCACCTTTCCAGTCTTCATCCCAATCACTCTTTATCCAAATACCTCTCTATCTCTATCTATCTCTCTCACTGTATCACTGTCTCACTCCCGCTTTAGTTGCAATTTATTTCTAAACCCATCGCTCTCACCTTTCCAGTCTTCATCCCAATCACTCTTTATCCAAATACCTCTCTCCCTCCCGTTTTCTCTCTCTCTTCCTCACTCCTTCACACCCTCACTCTCTCTCTCTCATAAATGTATATTTTCTCTCTCTCTTCATTCCTTTTCCTCTCGTACCTTCAATTTTTCCGACGAAAAGTAGGCGGATTTCACCAGGATCAAAAAGTATGTTGTACGTGTTCCTATTATCTGCTGGGCGGAGAATTTATTCCGACTGAATATATTACAGTATGTCAAACATGGAACATTGACTGCAACTGTTCATCTCAAATCTGATTCATATAAGTAAGGAATATTGGGAGATTCTTCTCTATGATTTCACAAAGATAATAAAAAGATAAAAGAGAATTATTCTCAAATCCCAGCTTCAATTTTTTCTCGTGAGAAGATTGCTTATCTACATGGGCGGATTTAATAGGGGGCTTGAGGACTAAGCCCCCCAAATCATTGTAGGAACAGTGGAATATTTTATAAATGTAGTTATACAATAATTTGTAGCAAGAAATTTATGTCTGAAGTCCCTCCAGATAGACCCCCCAGGAAATATAAGGCTGGACGTACACCGGTTAGTCAAGACAAGACAAGACGAGATTAGTCACGTTTAGTCACAGAAACTCACATAGCTGCTTATGAAGCAGCACACATCGATGCAATGACTGATCGTGACTAAACGTGACTAATCTCGTCTTGTCTTGTCTTGACTAACCGGTGTACGCCTAGCCTAATCTAACTCCGCTCACCCTTATCTACTTCATAAGTCAGTATCGTTTGATCATTGACCTTAATGTAATAATAATTTATTGACTTAATGAACCTGGAGACTAAAATTATAGAATTATTAGAACAATGTAATGTATTTTTTTCCAAAACTCAAATAGCACATAGTGGTTAGGCTGGGCGTACCGGTTAGTCACAGAACAGCAGATTGGTCACGTTTGAGTTCACAGTTATTACGCTGCTTATGATGCGCACACACCGATGCAATGACTTATCGGTGTGTGTTGCTTCATAAGCAACTATGTGAAGTACTGTGACTAAACGTGACCAATCTCGCCTTGTCTTGTCTTGACTAACCGGTGTACGCCTAGCCATAAACATTTCGAACGCTATATTTCATAGACTAAACTAAACTCACTAACCAAATGGATTATCACTATAGTTATATCTATAGATATTTTTAGTAGGGTGGGCCGTAAAATAATTTCAGTGAGCTTTTCTATTTATGAAATGAATGAATATATTAATAAAATACGATTTTTGTTTGAATAAGTTGCTATTTCGACTATCCGCAGCCGCAAAAGCGAAAACCTACCTTAGGTAGTTGCGAAGCAAATCTTGGCAGTCGTGCAGTTTAGACTGCGACTGAGATTTATGGGGTGTCTGCCTTGCTAATAACAAACTTCAAGCGGTATTCGAGAGTATTGATTTCGACTTTTACCAGTGGGTGCTGAGAAAGAAGAAGGCAGCGAAAAACAAGAAGAAAATGAAAAAGGAATAAGCCAATAAGGTGAAGGAGATGATTGAGAGGAGGGAGACAGTCCAAGAATAAATAGTATCCAAAAAAGTATAAGAAGAGGAAGAAAGTGGAGAAGAGGTTGAGGAGGAAGAAGAAGAGGAAGAAGGTGGAGAAGAGGTTGAGGAGGAAGAAGAAGAAGGAGAAGAAGAAGAAGAAGAAGAAGAAGAAGAAGAAGAAGAAGAAGAAGAAGAAGAAGAAGAAGAAGAAGAAGAAGAAGAAAAGAAGAAGAAGAAGGAAGAAGAAGAAGAAGAAGAAGAAGAAAAAAGAAGAAGAAGAAGAAGAAGAAGAAGAAGAAAGGTATTGAAAGGGGTAGAAGATTGAGGATCGAGAAGAAGAGATGAAGATGAAGAAGAAAAATAAGAAAAACGGGTTGATGAAGAAGAAGAAGAAGAAGAAGAAGAAGAAGAAGAAGAAGAAGAAGAAGAAGAAGAAGAAGAAGAAGAAGAAGAAGAAGAAGAATAAAGTAGAGGAGGGGCAGGAGGAGAAGAAGAAAAAAAGACGCAGAGGAGGAGAAGAGGGTAAATAAAGTAGTGGAGAGGAAAAAAAAAGGAGAAGAAGAAAGAAAAGAAGAAGAAGAAGAAGAAGAAGAAAGAGAGGAGAAGGAGAAGAGGAAGAAGAAGAAAGGAGAGAAGAAGAAGATAAAGGGAAGGAAGGAGGAGAGAGAAGAAGGAAAGGGAAAAGAAGAAGAAGAGACGAAGAAAAAAGGAAAGGAAGTATAAGAAGAAGGAGAATAACAAGAAGTAGAAGAAGAAGAAATGGAGTGAAGGAAGAAGAAGAAGAAGAAGAAGAAGAAGAAGAAGAAGGAGAAAAGGAGGAGGAGAAACAGAAGAAGTAGAAGGAGAAGGAGAAGAACAAAAGTATTGGTGGGAGAGCAGGAGGAGGAGGAGGAGAAGAGGAGGATAAAAAAGTAGAAAATTCTCCACTTCTCTACGTTCTTCTCTAATTTTCCCATCTGTGCATTACCCAGTGTGCTGTCTCTCCACTTTCCCGAATTCCTGGAAAGTTCTATCCCGCTTGACAGAATAGTTTTCAGCCAAGTGCGCTCGGAAAAGCGGAAAACTGTGAAAATCAGTGACAGTCAGCCGAAATCGATTTTCAGCCCTTAATGGAAAATTTGTAACTGGAAACTTCTTGCCGCCACTGACATTCATCCCTCACATTGATATTTTTCCGGGGATGACACACGTCAATAACCTGGGGATGAAATTTCGGGGATGCAACTGTCACTCGAGCCGTTATTGGCTGCTTGGAAATTTTTCATCCTGGGGAGGAATTCAATATAAATGTTGAAATAAGTTACACATACTTCATATCTGTATACATACCTGTGAGTGACTGTGCTTTCATGGTTATATGTTTTTCATTTGTTTAATTGGTTATTAGATGTTTTACAGGATGTTTTAGATGTTTATAATTTGGTTATGAATGTTTTACAGAGTTGAAGAAACACGTTTAGGCTGTGCATCAGCATAAAAAAACTCAAAGTACAGGGTGATTCAGATAAGTCAGAACTGTAAACTAGTTATGCAGTTCAGTTCGACAGTTATAAGAATTTCTTTTGTTTGTTTGTTTTGTCAGAGAGCTTTGTCCTTCGAGAACATATCCCACTCCACGCACACACCCCCCACCACAAGCGCTGGTGTCAGGCAGAGAGCGAATTGTTGTCAGTCCTTCACGATGCTTACGCAAGAGCAGAGAGTCGCATTACTGGAAGCATACTTTTCAGTAAAATGTTACAATGTAAAATGTTTCCCTTCCAGGGAAAACAACAGTTTGTGATACTGTGGAACGTTTTCGTGAAACAGGAAGTGTTAATGATAGGTCTCGAAGCCGCCAGCCTGATGTGTTAACACCGCAATTTAAGGAGCGCGTTTAGCAGTCTCTGCTCCTAGTAAATCAAATATGTTATGTATTAAATATGTTATAATATTATTTTATATGGTAAATAAAATATCAAGACAAGACGTTTGGGCACACCGACTAGTCATTGCATCGGTGTGTGCTGCTTCATAAGCAGCTATGTGAATTACTGTGACTAAACGTGACTAATGTTGTCTTGTCTTATTTATTTATTTATTTGCAAGAGTTGCAGAACAGAGGCGAGACTCGAGTTACGGGGTAACTGGTCTTGTCTTGACTAACCGGTCTACGCCGAGCCTAAGTGATTGTGTGGTTTGGAAAAAAAGAATATTTTGAAGAGAAAGAGGAAGAGAGAGGAAGAAGAAGAAGAAGAAGAAGAAGAAGAAAAGAAGAAGAAGAAGAAGAGGATGATGGAGAAGGAGAAAGAAGAAGAAGAAGAAAAGAAGAAGGAGAGAAAGAAGAAGAAGAGGAAGAAGAAGAAGAAGAAGGAGAAGAAGAAGAAGAAGAAGGAGAAGAAGAAAAGAGGATGATGGAGAAGGAGAAAAGAATACGAAGAAGAAGAAGAAGAAGGAGAGGAAGAAGAAGAAGACGAGGAAGAAGAAGAAGAAGAAGAAGAAGAAGAAGAAGAAGAAGAAGAAGATGATGGAGAAGAAGAAGAAGATGATGGAGAAGGAGAAGAAGAAGAAGAAGAAGAAGAAGAAGAAGAAGAAGAAGAAGAAGAAGAAGAAGAAGAAGAAGAAGAAGAAGAAGAAGAAGAAAAGAAGAAGGAGGAGGAGAAGAAGAAGAAGAAGAAGAAGAAGAAGAAGAAGAAGAAGAAGAAGAAGAAGAAGAGTACCGGTCTACGCCGAGCCTAAGATGAAGAGTTTGTTTAATGACACTCTGTATCCCACCAACTTATCATGAAGATATTGATGGAAAATATCCAATTCTTCACCTGCGTGTTATACGTCAAAAAGTGCCCCTAAAAGCGAAGTTTGCCCAAACTAAAACTTGCCGTTATTCGGCAAATGGTTTCTACATCGGATTAAACAGACTTGACACCTAGCAGAAGAAAACAAATACTGGAAATAAGCTTCCGCCGGTTATTCAATATTATTTCATGCTTCTTATCATCGTCGTTGCCGCAGTGTCGCTCCCTATTATTACACGCTTCGACGACTAACGGCTCTAAAACTTTGTCCTCTTCTTTTTCTCCTCCTACTCTTCGTTGTCTTCTTCCTCTACTTCTCCTTCATCTTCTGCATCTTTTTTCTCTTCTTCTACGTCTCCCTCTTCTTCTTCTTCTTCTTTTTATTTTTCTCCTCCTCCTCTTGTCTTCATATACTCCTCCCCCTTTTTCTCCTTCTTCTCACTCTTTTTCTACATCTTCTTTTTCTTTTTCATCTCCTCCTTCTTTTGTCTTCTCCTCTTACTCATCTCCTTTCTTCTTCTTCTTCTTACTCTTCTTCTTCTACTTCTGCATTTTCTTTTCTTCTTCTTCTTCTTCTTCTCCTTCTTCTTCTGCATCCTCTTTTTTCTTTCTTCTTCTTCTTCTTCTTCTTCTTCTTCTTCTTCTTCTTCTTCCCCTTCTTTTTCTTCTTCTCCTTCTTCTCATAGCAGTGAGAGAGATAGAGAAGAGAGAAAAGAGATACAAATAGCCTGATAGAAATAGAAAGACTGAGCGGGAGTATAAAAACAGAGTGAAGGTGTCAGAGTTTGAAGATAAGATTTGAAGATAGAGAGAAGAAAAAAGGAAGTCAAAGACTTTAAAGTATATGTAGAAAAAAAACTATTGCACTGTATTTCTTATACTCTTGTATTTTCAATTTTTTTAAAGTGTTGTAAATAAAGGCATATCTATTCTATTCTGAAGAGAAGAAAAATGTAGAAGAGAAGAAGAATCAGAAGGTTGAAGATGATGAAAAAGAGAGAGCAAATAGTAATTGAGAGAGAGAAGAAGAGGAATGAATTGACAGGGCAGAATTATTATTAGGTGGATGAAGAAAAAGAGAGTATGGTTCATCTAAATTGAAGGGAAATCATTGGGGACGATAAAATAGGAACAGAAATGGTGGAAAATAGGAGAAGGATAGAGCGTGAGAGTGTGCGTGAGGAACAAAGAGCATGAGAAAGAGAGAGAGGGTGTGAGAGAGAGAATGAGTTTGGAGAAAACTTATCAGTGCAGCCACCACCAGTACAGCAGCTTGACAATAGTAAGCCTTCTGATTACGTGAATTTTATTATAAAAGAGACAGAGTCCACGTTATGGGGAACAAGTTCCAGGGTGTTTTGTGGGTATTGGTGATGGGGGAGGGGGTCAATGTGGTTTTCCGGGTGGGGGAAAAACATTTGTCAGTGCTCCCTGAACCTTCCCATAGAGGAGACAGATTGTTTCCCGGTTTTTATCTCTTGCTTCCTTTTCATCTGTCCTCACGCACTTTTACTCTTTACTCTACTTCTCCTCCTCTCTCTATCTCTCTTTCTCTCTCTCATTCTCTTCTCCTCTCTCTATTCCTTTCGATTCTCTTATCCTACTTCTCATTCCCTCTTCACTGATCTTTGCTGACTCTCACGGCTGTGAGAAGAAAAAGAAGGAGAAGCAGCAGTAGAAGGAGAAGAAGATCAAGAAGAAGAAGGAGGATAAGAGAAAGATGATGAAGAAGAAGAAGGAAAAAAGAAAAAAAGAAGTGGATGAAGAAGAATGAAACGAAAAATGAAAAGAAGAAGAAGAAGAAGAAGAAGAAGAAGAGATAGAAAGAGATTTAGAAGACGGAGAAACAGAATAAGAAAACCCAAGAGGAGGAGAAATCCACTGCTTATTCTGCATCTGATTCGCTTTTCTCGTAGGCGAAATTTATTCAACTTTGGCGCGGTTGCGGCCATGTAAAAACAAAAGTTGAGTCGTCGCAACTACAGGCTGTGACTGCCGAATGATCCCCATGTACTTAGTTCTATAAACAAAGTTGAATATTTTAACGATAGTGGTTTTGGCGGTGGAAGGGTTGTGAGGGGGGGGGGGAGGGAGGTAGTTTGAAAAAGCTTTTCGCATTTGAAAGCAAACTTTCCGGTGGTGATGCGGTGTCCCTTTTTTATCAGATTGCAAAGCAATTGACGGGTTACAAACTACAAACTATAGCATCACTTCGGGATTACAAAATGTGGTTGGCTGGGAACAACGTTATTGAGAGTTTGTGGAGATTGTCGCATTAGTGTTGTACTTGCTTTTGTAGGATTCTAAGTTGGTCACAAGGATACTGTTTAATTTTGTGACAATACAATCACTGCACAACATTTTTGCTCATTTTTACCGTTTTTATGAAATAATTCTACAACATTTCTGAAAACAGAGTTCAATTTATTAAAGTGTATTCCATTTTTATATACATTATGAATATGTAGTGTATTATACCGGGTTATCATAAAAGAATGGTGCGGTTTCAAGAGAATTGGTGCGATTTTCTGACAAACATTTGACGCGGATCAGTTCATGATTCCTGTCTAATTCAGGTTGTTTGGCTTGAACGCTGGTTTCTATAAAAATTCAATCTTCGCACCATTCTTTTATGATAACCCTGTATTACATTTCCCTATTATTTCCCGCTATTCAAGTCTACCTCTTCTATTACAAGACTTCCAAAACTATGTGAAACAGATTCCAGTTCAGTATTGGGCCCCATTATCCTCTCAAACATAATAACGAACAGATTTCTGTAAATTGTATCAGTGTCACATATCACATACCCTTCCGTATTCTATTCAAACCAGACACGAATTGAAAATGAAAAGCCGTACAGGTCGTGTGTGGTTTTGTTTTAGGAAGGGCGGGTGGTGGAACAGGGTGATGTTACCTGTCCCAGCCCCATATAATAGCCTTCGTTAAGGGTGATCATTACACACTCATATCTGGCCATAGCAATTACCATGTCACCGTAACGGAAACGTAACGTGCACCCTAACGTTACGTTCGTTGTTATAACGACTGGGCGGCTCTTCGTTAACGGTTTACACACTAACTTCATTAAGAGGCACTAATAATTTCTGCATGCACGACTCTCCCTCTCTCTCTCTCTTTCTCTCTCTCTCTCTCTCTCGCATTAGCTTTTTCTCTCTCTACCAACTTGTCTTAAAATTACAGAGCTCTCTGCCAGTCATTAGCGGCTGAACGTTTGTAATTTGTCTTGATGTGCTTTAAAAATAACGCGTTAAAAGCATTTTATATATTTCCGAGCTTACTTGTCTAGCTGAAGAGAGACAAGGGTTTCGTTGAGAATAAAAATGAAAGGTGTTGTAAATGAAAATCTTGCTTCCGTTGCATTCTGAATCTCACGCACAGCTTTTATGGGTTTGAGGTATTGATTGCTTGTTATTTAGTAGCAATTTTTTCGTGTTTAATAGCTGGGTTTCATGATTCTATGATAGGGTTGTGTGGTAGAGAGGACCAGGATTCCTAACTCCGCCCTTAATAAAGGCAATTAATCAATCAATCAATCAAATCAATTCTAGTAGACGTTCTACTTACTGGAGGCAGGTTACCAGAAGCCTATCTACTTACCTAAAAGCCAGTAACCTGCCTCCAGTAACCAGAACATCTGCTAGAATCGTGAAAACCAGCAATAAGACATAGTTTGAAAATATTTTCTACTTTCCATCTTTGACGGGCGAGATGCTCAACAGCCGCCATGTTGGTTCTCAATTGAAGGTCCTGAGTTATTTCGGAGCCTTCGCTCAATAAGCAGGCTAATTTATTGTTGTTATATTTATTTATTATTTTTACTCATTTATTTCTAAAGGAGTGATATTCGTGAGCTGATATTCGTGAATTCCCTTGCAATAATTACATGTTCGACAGTTTGACAATTTACTGAGCGTCATGGTTCATCGTGATTGGTCCGTTGCCAGCGTTGACGCATGGGCAGAAAAAGTGTTAGTCGCAATTTTCCTTCACTTATAGCAATACTTAATAGTAGTATACTAATAACTTTATAGTAGAATACTTAATATTAGTTTCCTATCGTCTTTGCTTATAGTAAGACATTGCTAGATAAATTCATTATGTTTTTGAATTGCGTGGAGCCAGACAAGCGTGAAGGTGCGTGTGTGCGCGTACCCATCAGACATGCGTCTGTTTCCTTCACTACGATTTATTCAGTCGTCTTGCTAAAGAACTCCTCAGAACATGAACCTTTACCACTGAAATTATTCATTGGAATGGACAGACTCTGCATTGACATAGACTCACTCAAGAATTACATTTAAATTAAATTCAATTCAATCAACAGAACACTGTGACAGTAATCCAGACTTCAGATTCCTCAGTATTAGAACATCCTTTGTGTCAACAGATGATCGTGATAACCGAGAACTCTGAAATTGAGAGGTCCTTCTTCTCTCATCAGCTATTAATTTGAAACATAAACACAGCTCAGACCATTCAAAGCTGGAACCTACCAAAGACAAATGCACAAGGATACGATGGAGGAGGAGGAGGAGGAGAAACAGGTAAGATTAAAAGAGGAGCTTGTATTTCTTAACATCTTCCTTTTCTTCTTCTTCTTCTTCTTCTTCTTCTTCTTCTTCTTCTTCTTCTTCTTCTTCTTTCTTCTTATTGGTCTTCTTCTTGCTCTTCTTCTTCTTCTTCTTCTTCCACTTTTTCTTTTTCTTCTTCTTTTCTCTTATGCCTTCTCACTCCTGTTCTCTGCCATCGTATCAGCCTTCCTTGTACATCGGTAGACGTGAATAGGAGGAAGCTGATAGAGAGTATCACAGGAAAGGGATGGAAGAAGAACAAAGAAGGCAAAGGCAAAGAAGGATCAAGAAGAAAACTGGATGGAGGGTTTGGGGAGGAGTGGAAATGCAAACGTAAGAAAGAGGAGAAAGATAGAGTGAGAACAACGAAGAGATCGAAGAAGAAAGGAGGAACAGGAGGAGGAAGAGAACGAGAAAGAACAGGAGGAGGAGTAGAAGTAGGACGGTGCTATGAAGAAAGAGGAGGAGGAGGAGCAGAAGGAATAGAGAAACATCATAAAGAAAAAGAAGGTGGAAAAAGAAGAGAGGTTACAAATAAAAAAAGAGGACTGCAAGTCAAGAACAAGAAGCATAATTTTCATGTATGAGAGAAAGAAAAATCAATGAAGAAGGTCGACTTAAGGTAAGATAAGGGGGAAAAAATTGATAGGAGTGGAAGTGAGAGGGGAAAAGTAGGAGAAGGTGTAGAAGCAGAAGGAGGGAGAAGGAAGATGGACAAAGAGAAGTGGATGTTCAAGAAGAGGGAAGAGAGAAGGAAGAGAATAATAAAAGGGTGAGTGGGAAAAAGAGAATATATGAGGTAGAAGAAATACGTATTGAGGAAGGAATGTTTAGGAAGTTCTAGGATAAAAAACTAGTGCTGGAAGCGGGTGAAATAAACTTTGAGGATAAGGTGGGAGAAATAGGCAGTAAGGAATGAGGTAGAAGGGAGATTAGAAGGGAGGTGAGTGCTGAATGCAAAAGAGGCAGCGAAGGATAAGCAAGGATAACGTGTTCTGGTCCTTTAATGATGACGTCTGCCTTTGAGTAAGATTCACTCACTTCAAGCAGCCAGCACCGAGCTGCACTCGCTAAATTAGAAGGACGTCGCCTTTGAAGCCGCCTGCCTAGTAATAATAATAATCTAGACGAATCAGGCTTGACTCTATTGAAACGGCACGACATGCACTGTTTCTGTCTCTCTCTCTCACCTCACACTTCTTCTTCTTCTTCTTCTTCTTCTTCTTCTTCTTCTTCTTCTTCATCTTCTTCTTCTCCTTCTTCTTCTTCCCTTCTTCTCCTTCCTCTTTTGTTCTTCTTCTCCTTTTTCTTCTTCTTCTTCTTCCCTTCTTCTTCTTCTCCTTTTTCTTCTTCTTAGGACCGGCCTAGAGTGGTCCACCATTAAGTCCAAGCTGGTCTCAATCCTGAAGCAGTTTTAATCAGAGTATAGAAAATGGCTACTATAAATTTCTTAGTACACTGGAGATGGCACAATGATGCTGAAAGATGTTTCTGAATTTCTCATTTTGCTTCATTATGTTAGGTGTTTTTATTATGTATTATAAATATCACAACAGTAACCAGACACTATGTCACAAGTTAAAGACGGCTATCTCCAAAATTTGAAGAATAATATGTTTCAAATTGTATAATGTTATTCGATTTGTGGAAATAAACATTTGATTGATTTCATTTACAACAGAGATAATCTTATGTTAAACTGATGGAATTTTGACTTACCAACATGAATTGTTTCAAAGCGATTGGCCTACGATGACCGCCTGAAAAAATAAATACAATAATTAAATACAAGTATTCCATCCATGTAAATCGGTGTCATAATAATTATTGATGTTTTCCTGAAAGTTTCTCTATTGTAGGTTATGGAAAACAGGAGAAGGGTAGAATAAAACCGGATCAAGCCAATAGAAAGTGTTAAATTCCAATTTCTATGTTTTATTAATATGTCCCAGTGGCAGAGGCGAGTCTAATCGGTAAGATTAGATAAGAGACAGTGCTTATCACTCCCGTTGTAACGGTGACTGGCTCCTCTAATAATACAATTTATGAATATCAAAATTGGTTTCCGGTGGTTCGTAACCCACCTTAAGCTGTAGGTCCATTCATCTCTCATCATCATCCTTCCCATTACCCACGCACAAGCCTAGAGTCTATGTGGGCATAATCCCTAACAAAAAAAATACGAAGAAATAAATAAAAGAAGAAAGCCAATTTTTGTAAGTAAGTGACTCTTACTTGGTCACCCAGGTATTCTAAAATCCTTGCAAATAACAATTCAAGGCTTTTTTACCAAAAATTATAACCTCCGTAACATTCTTCCAACTTCTTATCCCACGTAATTACTATAGTCTGTTCAGGGAAAGGAGAGACGATGTAATTACATCTGAGCGTGCAAGAGTCTAGCTAAGAGCAGCTAGACCGATTCACAGTAGAACTACTGAAATAATAATTATTATCATTATCTATCAGCAGTGCGAGATTCCAGTATGACCTTGAACACTGAGCTAAATATATCCATCTGGAGGTAGCACAAGCTAGGGCTGCTAGCAGGATTAGTGTTCCGTCTAATTTCGTTAGGTTGGTAATAAAGTGAGGATGAAATATTTTTTTCTAATACAGTATGTAGTACCAAAAAAATTAAGTTGGCAATGAAGTGAGGATTGAAATTTTTTCTCAAGAACAGTATGCTATTAAAAAAAAAAAAATAGGCGGAACCCAGCTTTTTCAATCAGTGCTACCTCCAGATGGATAATTTAGCTCAGTGACCTTGAATGAAAGTATTGTGAACTGGAATTGGACAGAAAATTAATCGAAAACAGCTGTGAGTCATCGCTTCTATAGGCATACAAATTCAAACAGTTTGTTTTGACCGTCTCTCGACTCCGTGATGAACAGAGTATAGGATTTAATATTCTACAATATTTTCAATCAAGACTATCGTATACTATAGCTATAACAAAGCTTTCAGTAGTCTACATTTCATACCACAGGATCCAAGATTTATCGTAAACCCAGAAACTGAACCAGCTTTTGTTCCCAGTCAAAAATCATTGATGTGTTGCTTCCTTGAGACTCACGAATTACATTCACCGCTGATATTCCAAGTTTCCTGTGAACTTTCGACGGCAAACAAACTTATGTTCACTCGCAACATTTGACAAGAGTCGAAGGAGAGGTGATAATGGGGAAGAGAGAGAAGAGAGAGTGAGTGAGTGTGGGAGTGAGAGGGTGGATGGAGGGGTAGTTGTCAAGGTTGAAGAGGGATGGTTTCCAGAGTTTGTTTCCAGATTCCAGACCTCACTGAAAGGACGACGCGAACCGCTCTGAATATTAAACAGGCAAAAGCGCGCGCGCTAACTTGACAGTTTGCAACACTGATGCTTTCCCGCCAAAAGATTTTGGCGCGCACAAATCATTGTTCACAGATTCAAAGTTTTCAAAGTCGCCTTCGTCGTTGTCGTCCGCTTTGACAGCGTCGCGATGAGGATTTGTCGAAAGTTTGGCATTCATTTCGCTGCAAAAAGATTTGTTGCGTGTTTGCAAAGAAGTGATAGCCAAGTTTTGTCGCATGTCAAAATCCAAACAGCAAGTTTTTCTGTGTCGAGTAGGATGCTCACATGAATGCATATGTGTATTCGTAAGTTAGAGTAATGGAAAAGATTTATTGATTGAACTGAATAAGCACGGGATATAGAGCTCCCTAGTGAGAAATTTTCTATTAATATTAAAATTAGCAAAGTCAGTCGGAAGTAATGTAAATTAATTAATTTGAATGTATATAAATATGGAGATAATTGATGCATTGGGCAAATTATAACTATTTATTAGCCGTGATAACATACAAATCCGTGGCAAAGCGTGATATACTTAACCGGTCATCGCCGGGTATATTTACCATAGGACATATACCCGGCGAAGATAGGTAAAGTATATCACGCTTTGCCACGGATAGAAATATAATTAAAATAATACTGAATAAAAATACTTGAAATATTGTCTAAACCAAAACTTAAATTATTAGAACAACGAGATACCGGTCTCGGTTTTTACACCATTGATTACAGTTCTTATTGTATGTTATTTATATTTTTGTTCCAAGAATTTTAATAAAATCAAATTACAGTGTTCAAAGAGTTACACAAACACATAAATCAGTAACAAATAACAAATCAAATGAGTTAACAGTAACAAATCCCAAAATAACAAAGCACACAAATTCCAGGGTAAGAGATTCCTACAGCCTATCAAGATGAACATCGATCTGAACTACGGCAGTATTTATTACACCAATAACGATGAATACAGGCATTAAAGCTAGCTTAATAATAGCGTCAGGCCCGATTTTAACTGGCCTATACATTTGGAAATGGCTTTGTTTATTTCCCGTCTTGGCCAACAACTTTCGACTTTATACGACAATAACACTCTTGGGAAGTTTGCATGCAATCTTCAATGGAGGCCGTAGAATCACTCATCAATTTTCTGAATGGCCTAGTCTGTGCCGTTAATGGTGTTTACCGTATCGGCTGTTTCGCTATTTGGAATCTTTGAAACTTCTTCTTATCTCTTTCTTCTTTTTCTTCTTCCACTTCTTCTATCTTCTTACTCTTTACAGTTGAGTAATAAAAATTAATCAATACATGCATCAAATTATCGAATACAGTCGAACCCTGATTAATCGAATCTCAAGAGGAATATCAAAAAATAGATTCATCAAGTATTTCGAAATATCGAGATTCGAATTATCAAGGTCCATCTTGAAATACTTCGATTTATAGAAGTTCAAAAAGCTTACCATTTCAGATTTATAGATATACTGTAGCGTGCAATTTCGATTTTCAAAGGTTCTCTTAAATCTTTCCGTTTCACGGACTCACCCAGTTAGTAGGCTACTGTGTATGATACTGTATATATAAGTGTGTTCTGTAATATACTTTATCTACAACCGTATTATAATGCAATCATTACGGTTTCATAATTTAATTAGAAACAGTTAATTTTTGAAATGAAATTTGAAACTTGTATCGTAATGGCCTCATTAGAATACTTATTACATACAACATTACATGGCCTCATTACAACACTGGAACGGGACAAAACACAATCGCAGCTGATGAAAGCAGTGTAGTTGCTTGTGTGTGTGTGCTTTTAGCATCTTCCTAACCTATGAGGTAAACTTAGAAATAGAAATGCGTCGTTTGAACTGTTAGTTTATAGCAGGAGTGGTCAACGTTTGAATCAAGGTTGGTTTATAGCAGGATTAGCACAACGTCAGGAAAACAGCTGATTTAACGTTGGTAAACGAGCGTACGTCAATCAGCTGTTTTCTGACAATTTAAAATAATCCTGCTATAGGTTGATAATGTAGATATTATTGCTATTTCGTTGGTCGTAGATGAAATGCTGTATGCAATGGTTGAATTTTAGCAACGACTTTAAACGACTCTTGAGATACCTCAAAATAACTTGCAGCGTTGCCGCTCGTATTAATTTAACCTCGGTATCTCACTCGTCGTTTAAAGGCTCTCATAATACAACCATTGCATTAACTAGTGTATTAATGTGAAGATAATCAAACCCTGGATTGAGTTTTTATGAATTTGACACCGAAACAGCGGCTACTAAATATATGATTAAGGAACTTTCTGCTCTGGAACAGGATCATACCAAAAATGATTCTCTGAGTTCACCTTCACCATTTTAAGGCTCTATCCGCCCCTAATTTGTTAGCAAGTTCATCCCCTATTCACGTCTTTTTTTCTCTTTCAGAGCTTGCCTTTCTAACTTCCTACTTTCCTGTGGGTGTGGCATTCTGTTTGTTTCTTCTTTGTCAATAATCATGTTAATGGTCTACATCTGTGAAAACTGGAGAAGAGTCCCAGCATTATGGCTATGTTCCACATTTTCGCTCAATGGCATTGTCTGTGACAACTGAATTGACCAGGGAACGTTGATGAATACAGTCCTTGATCACATTTGGGCTGAAATACTCACCAGAAACCTGTTCTAGGGAAGGTTGAGATTTCAATCAAATGAGGCCATCTGTAACAGCTCAATGCGGCAGTCATTAACATCAGCAAATGTACGATATAGGCTCAACCGTCGAAAAACGTCGTTTTCGCTGCAGTGCTGTTGCAGGAGTGGTATCGGGAAGGTGGCAGGGGAAGTGGAGGAGTAGGAAATGGCTGAATGCGTTACGCGCAGCGGTCGGGAAAATTTCGGTGAAAGTTTGGAAAAGTGGCAGAAGGAAGTGCCGGCATTATTGCTGATGTTTATTTGATAGAGTGGCATTTCTCACGAAGGTCGGATGCTGTCACCTGTTGTAGGTCATCAAAGGAGGTATCCACACTGCATGACCATCCCATGGGCCATGTATAGCCATCTGTCTCCAGGTAGGCGTGGCATGGAAAACCTCCCCTATTCCCATCAAGCCTATTTTCCATTGAAAAATAGATGGCGGGAAGCACTACTGAGAAGTCCTCTGTTTCCAGCCTTTCTAGAAATGTGTCGGCCTATCTTTCCAGAAAAAATGGAGAAAAGATACCAGAAGGAGAAGGAGGCAGCCTGAGTGTCTCCTGGTCTATGAGGAGCACACTCTACCTAAGGAGAAGCGTGAGAAGAAGAACGCAGCCTGAGTATCAGAAGTATTCTGTAGAAGAATATATCGGAGGATAGGGAGATTTTAGGCGATATAATGTGTATACGAAATATGGTAATCCATATTATGTAAAAAGAGGCAGAAGGATCAAGTGCATATAGAAATGAAGAAGAAGAAGTAGCTGCCCTTAAGAAACTAGAAGAAGAGGATTATGTTCAACTAGAAGAGGAGAAGGAAGAAGAGGAAGAAGAAGAAGAAGTAGAAGAGGAAGTGATCACCAGTTCCCTCCTTCACAGAAGGAGAAGAAGAAAAGAAGAAGTAGAAGGGAAGAAGAAAAAAAGAAGAAGGTCCAAATAACCAAAAAAAGAAGAAATCGACAACTGACTATTGAAAAGACAGAAGAAGAGAAAGTCCCTGAAGAAAAATCATTCAACTCGGGAATCTCGTGTTCACAATATTATATAGTTAGAATGAGAATCACAGAGAGCTTGAATGTTGCTCATTTGAATTAGAGAAAAGATGACGCAGATGAAATGCAGAGAAAATCAGGCCCGTTTCAAGTTGATGACAGTCCACTTGGGAACCAGTTACCATTCTAACGATGATGATTATGATGATGATGATGAATTCTTCTAGCAACAGCATCAAAAGTAACACAACAATGTCAAGAAACCAATCTCTGTCACTTCTTAAGCTAATCTAGTAGTCGAAAATCATCTCTGAGATTGATGATCCGCTGGAATTTAAAACGAAATATATAACGGGCCAACGATTCTGATTCATTTATATCATCAAAATATGCAGCATCAAAGATCGGTTTTCAGCGTACAAACTGCTTTTCTATTCCTAAATTTTCCAAGAAAAAATGTCCAAGTTCACAGTGTGTTATGTCTCAAAAAGGTAGATCACTTTACAATTCACATAAAAAGGTAATCATATATACATGGTAATTGAAAACTGATAATGTTGGATTAGATCAGTCAGATTCAGATCATTATGCGTTAATTCATCTTTAAAAATGATGATGTAACCCAATATGGCGGTTCTTTTTTTCTCAATGGTACAGAGGCCAAATTCTATTCTAGGGATGCTGATGACATAAACAGTTTGACTGCATTTGGGCTGTACCCTACTCAGAAACCTGTTCTAGGAAATATTGGAGATTTCAATCAAATGAGGCCATCAGTAACAGCCAATGGGGGAAGTAATAGCCTACACGCAGCAAATGTACGCGCGCAGTAGCCTAACTGTCAAAACGTCGTTTTGCCAAGTCAACAGAAAAGCAGTGGGAGTGGTGAGGAGGGGGGAAGTGGAGGAGTAGGAAAATGGCCGAATAAAGACGCGCAGCGGCCGGGAAATTTCTGTGAAAAGCTTGGAAAAGCGGCGGCAGGCTGG
This sequence comes from Laodelphax striatellus, assembly GCA_017141395.1. Lineage (NCBI taxonomy): Eukaryota > Metazoa > Arthropoda > Insecta > Hemiptera > Delphacidae > Laodelphax > Laodelphax striatellus. The sequence continues at coordinate 59,094,933 of CM029532.1, forward strand.
GTGCCGGCATTATTGCGATGTTTATTTGATGAGGGCATTTCCACGAAGGTCGGATGCTGTTGACTCAAAAGGAGGCATAAAAAGGAGAAAAAGAAGGAAAGGCGAATGGGAAAGAAGAGTTGGTGGGAAAAGTGGAAAATGGAAAACAACATTAGGAAGAAGGAGATGGTGGGAAATGGGAAGTGGGAGAGTAGAAATGTGATGGAAAGTTTAAAAAAAGGAGAAAAAGAAGCAGAAGATGCAGAAGAAGAAGGAGGAGAAGAAGGAGAAGAAGGAGAAGGAGAAGAAGAAGCAGAAGAAGATTGAGAAGAATAAGGAGAAGGAGAAGAAGAAGAAGGAAGAAGAAGAAGACAAGATAAAGAGGAGAAGGAAAAGAGAAGAAGAAGAAGAAGAAGAAGAAGAAGAAGAAGAAGAAGAAGAAGAAGAGAAGAAGAAGAAGAAGAAGAAGAAGAAGAAGAAGAAGAAGAGAAGAAGAAGAAGAAGTAGAAGGAGAAGAAGAAGAAAAGAAGAAGTAGAAGAAGAAGAAAGAAGAAGAAGAAGAGAAAGTAGAAGAGAAATCAGTCATAGCATCATCCCGTTCGCATGTTAGAGATGTAGATCTTTACAGAATGATGTTGAATGCTGCTCAGAATAGTTGAAAAGAAAAAGATGACGCAGAGAAATGCAAGAGGAAAAAGGACAGAGACAGGGTTCACAATGATGATGATGATGATGATGAATCAGTCGGCACAGCATGCAAAGCAAATAACAAATGTCGCCAGTCTCTTTCTCACTCTCTCTTGCTCTCTCTTTTATGTCCTTTCATCTCTGAGATTGATGAGCTCCCTCCGCTGTTTAATACGAATATAACGGGCCGATTTGAATTATATCACTGATTTCTGTTTTTGATATCATCAATCTGTTTTCAGCGTATTATTCTACGTAGAGGCGATTTGAAAAATACTTGTCCATGCAGCGTTTGTATAATGAGAGCCTTTAAAGAATAATAATGATATATTAGTAAGTTAGTTCGATCACGAGCTTTATCTAGAAGTATTACAAATATCTCAAGAGTGCTTCAGAGGCCAAATCTTTTCTGAAGGCATAATACTATTCTATCTACGAAAACAAGTATCCTATACAAAAACTTATCAACTTTGATGTGATGTAAGTATTATGAGCCTTTTAATAATCTATACTAATTTTGTCACAAACTTCGCTGATTGTTCATTATGTTAAAAATGTAAACCTAGTGGATGATCGAATCTATTATTGATTCAGTTTCAATAGGGAATGAATAGTAGCTTTTTACTAAGGCTACGAAAACTAAGGCTAGGCGTACACCGGTTAGTCAAGACAAGACAAGACGAGATTAGTCACGTTTAGTCACAGTACTTCACACAGTTGCTTATGAAGCAGCACACACTGATGCAATTACTAATCGGTGTGTGTTGCTTCATAAGCAACTATGAGAAGTACTGTGACTAAACGTGACTAATCTCGTCTTGTCTTATCTTGACTTAGGCTAGGCGTACACCGGTTAGTCAAGACAAGACAAGACAAGACGAAATTAGCCACGTTTAGTCACAGTACTTCTCATAGTTGCTTATGAAGCAACACACACCGATTAGTCATTGCATCGGTGTGTGATGCTTCATAAGAAGCTATGTGAATTACTGTGACTAAACGTGGCTAATTTCGTCTTGTCTTGTCTTGACTAACCGGTGTACGCCTGGTCTAGGGGTACTTGATTGTGAATTAGATTTTCATGAACAGGGCAGAGAACAAGGGAGGGTTCAAGAGTTAGAACAAGAGATAAAGAGATAAAGAGAGAGAAAAAGAGTGCGAAAGGATGAGACAGAGAAAGCATGATGACACAAGAGGCAGTCACGAAATCAAGGTAAAAATCCCAAAACAACACAAATTAACAGAACAAACTTTCTAGGGCAGCAACAATGAATTCCATAGCGGTTACAGTTTACAGCCTGAAAAGTTTTTCAGTTTTCTATAGTGGGAAGAGTGGATGGTTCCAGTTCTGATTTTGCAAAGCTCAGCAACAATTTACTACGAGGTCTGCTCGCATTTTTGCCCCGATTACAATATTTAAAGCTGGCCGAAAACGTTCTTTGTTCCAGGCTGAACGTTCGGCGAAACTACCATCAATAGTCAGCTGTCAATAGAGCGGAGGTATTTTTTGATCTCAATCGCACAGTCGATGATTGAGAAGGAATTTGGTGAACGCAGTCGAGTATCCTACCTACCTTTCACAAGCCCGGTTCTGGAGTTTTTCCAGAATTTATTCAAAACACTGGCTATTATCAAGTAGCTATGTTGTAGGTATTTCGAGAAATCGATATATCTTTCAAAAGCTTGCTGCAGGAGTTTTTACCGGTATTATCTAGCATCCTTTGTACAATAAATTATCATGTTCCTGGGTTTCATTGATTCTTCCATTCATTGGAAATTACATTAGAAAAGGGTATAAAACAACAGACAAAACTTCTATTATTGGAATAAACTGGGGATGTTTGAACACTACATTTTTCTTGTCATATACAAAGCTTGGATTTTTTCAGATGCCTAGACTCGTAATAAACTGAGATATTTTGTTAATCTGATATGCGGATTTTTTTATACATCCAGACACGTAATCAACTGAAATATGCCATTGTAGTTTTGTTGAATCTGATATGCGCTTTACTCAGAAGTTTTTATAGGTCTCATGTGGAATACCTCTGTTAGTGCAGTAGATTCTCCTGATCCTATTAAGATTGGTTTCAATTTGCATGAGAATCGGTTGTGTGTAAGATACGTTTTGCATGCGAAGTTTTTTAACGGGTTAAGTTAAGAGCCGTAGTATGAAATAGTTTATGTTGAGTGCCTGAAGCAGAGTAACCTGTACGTCTACTGGAATCGTGAAACCAAGCCATAAGAGACAGAGATTAGTGCGTAGCCCCTTCAAAATCGTATTAGATTTCTGAAAATCTAACCCATGATAACCAATTCTAGTAAGGCTAGGCGTACACCGGTTAGTCAAAACAAGACAAGACAAGACAAGACGTCTAACGTGACTAAACGTGACTAATTGTGACTAAACGTGAATTATAGTCACAATAATTCACATAGCTACTTAGGAAACAGCACACACCGATGCAATGAATAATCAGTGTGTGTTGCTTCATAAGCAACTATGTAAAGTACAGTGACTAATCTCGTCTTGTCTTGTCTTGACTAACCGGTGTACGCTTAGCCTGATCGTAGATCTGATTCAACTTCTAACTGTAATTTCACAAACAATGTGAATAATACAGAAACAATCGTTAATAAAACACAGCATAATATTTAGAGACAATAATTTTGACTGGTCATAGCTCTGGTCTTTCAGCACAGCCTTTCACATAGATCTCATCTGAATACCATTGCATGGCTGGCTGACCGCTGAAAAACGGAAGTCTAGGGACTTGAGAGGGGCTTTGCGCTTTGCGCTTTGAGCTTAGCTTGAGGGCGACCGCTCTTCTCAAGCGAACTGAGGCGTCTAGCCGTTTCCATGGAAACCACGTGACCGCATGACAGCCGTCATACGAATTGTGATCCTTTACAACACCGTTCTCTTCTGCTCCGGACTGCTTGCTCTCAGAATGCTTTATGCTGCTCTCTCTTCATCTCAAATATTCAATCCATTATGATATGATTATTTCTATATTTTTGTTTAAAAAAAAAATATATACATTGTTCGAAACGCGTCTGTGACTCAAATAGTTTAAGTACTGTTTGTATAACAAGAAATTACCTATTATTCTATTATATTTATTATTTGGATGGGAAGGGTGAGTGATATCTTATAGGATGGATTTCTTGAAAACGTTAATTCAACAACATTTTTATGTATAGCCTATCATAGAATATCTACAGGGTTGGTGAAAATTATGGAAACAGCTTAATATTTCTTACACGAAGGTAATAATTTGAATGTTTGAAATTGACATTTGGGATCGTATTAAAATTGAAAATACTACTTCACTGTGCCTTCAAAAATCTGGTCCGCCATCTTGGAGGATCTTCAACAAAAAATGTTGAAGAGAAAAAGGAGAGAAGAGAAGAAGAAGAATATGTAGGTAGGAGCAAAAGGAGTAGGAGAAGGAAAAGTAGAAGAAGAAGAAGAAGAAGAAGAAGAAGAAGAAGAAGAAGAAGAAGAAGAAGAAGAAGAAGAAGAAGAAGAAGAAGAAGAAGAAGAAGAAGAAGAAGAAGAAGAAGAAGAAGAAGAAGAAGAAGAAGAAGAAGAAGAAGAAGAAGAAGAAGAAGAAGAAGAAGAAAGAAGAAGAAAGAAGAAGAAGAAGAAGAAGAAGAAGAAGAAGAAGAAGAAGAAGAAGAAGAAGAAGAAGAAGAAGAAGAAGAAGAAGAAGAAGAAGAAGAAGAAGAAGAAGAAGAAGATATGCGTGAACAAATAGAAGCAGGAGTAGGCTGATGAGGAGGTGAGTTTAGAGACACCCTGTGCTAAATGACGCGCCGATTAGAGGCACATCAATAATGCAGGAGATAAGACGTCTGGAGATAATCCGTCAGTCAGCTGCAGTCAGACACTGCACGGCACGGCACGGCACGGCATTAATGTCGAATAACTTCACTCTGTCACAGCTTCCTTCCACTTGCACATTCTATGCCTGCCTGCCTAATCTAAACATGACAATTGTCTGCTTGCACTTTCGCTAATTGTTTCAATGATTGCTCGGTGCTGGGCTGACTGACTAGTGTCAGACAGGTAAGGAAACAGAGGAAGTGAACGAAATAGAAGTAGGAGGAGGAGAAGAAGAAGAAAGAGGATGAGGAGATGAAAATGATGAAAAGGAAGAAGATGAAGAAGTAGAAAAAGGAGAAAGAAGAGAAGAAGATGAAGAAGGAGAAAAAGGGGGAGGAAAAGAAGGAGAAAGAAGAGAAGAAGGAGAAAGTTGAGAGGAACGATAAGAAGGGAAAGCTGGAGAAGAAAAAGAAATAGGAGAAGAAGAAGAAGAGGAAAGGAAGGGAAGAAGAAGAAGAGGAGGATAAAGTGAAGGAGGGAGAAGAAGAAGAAGAAGAATGAGAAGAGAGATAAGGTGGAGATGAAGGAGAAAGTAGAGAAAGAGTAGAAGAAGGAGGGAGAAAGAAAGGAGAAGGAAGATAATGAAGCGAGAGAAGAGGGTGAAATAGAGAAAGAAAGGGGAAGGAAAGAAGAAGGATAGGGATAAAGTGGAGAAGGAAGATGAGGAGGAAGAAGAAGAAGAAGAAGAAGAAGAGACGTAAGGACAGGAATGAGAGGAGTTAAACGAGAAGGAGCAGAAGAAGATAAAGAAGGGCGAGGAGGAGAATGAAGGGAATGAAAAATTGAATGCAGCAGGAGACTGAGTATTTTGTAAAAAGGAGAGAATTCGAAGAAGGCAGAGAAGAAGCAGACGAAGAAGAAGAAGACGAAGAAGAAGAAGAAGAAGAAGAAGAAGAAGAAGAAGAAGAAAAATAAAAGACCGAAGGAAACCTAGGAGAACATGAAGAATAAACATGAGAGGTTAAAAGAACAATATATAGTGATAAAGCTAAAGATGCGTGAAAGAAAGTGATAAAGTTATATGAATGGGGAGAGAAACAAGGGGAATAAGAAGGTAAGAAAGGGAAGGGAAGAGGTGGAAGATTATAAGTAACAAAATAGAAATATGAAGAAGAAAAATGGATATTCGTGGACCTATACAAATACGGAAAAACATTATCAGTGATTTGAAGATTGGAAGATTCAGAAGATGCGAAGAATGAAAATAATAAATAAGCTGCAGAAATGCAAAGATGGAAGATTATAAGATGAAAAGAATATCTGGAAGGGGGAATGTATATAATAATAATTTCTCTGGATGATGGACAACACATCCAGAGAAGTGTACTCATAAAATCAAAGACATTACTTTATTGAATTCATTTAAAAAAAAACTTTTTACACTGAAAATTTTTAAAAGAAATGATAACCCACTATCAGGAAAGGATTAGGTGAAAAATGAGCCTTTGAAAGCAGAAGATCAAAAGGGAAGAGGTTAGGTTGGAAAAAAGATTTGAATTAAAAAATTTAGTACTGTAAAAACGAAGAATTACGACGAGTTCATAAGATAAGAAACAATTACATCATCAACAACAACAACCACAACAAGAAAAAAAAGAATCATTCTCAAGAATGAGGTTGGTTGTCAACCATTTTAGTGAGGATCTCAGTATGTGATCCTAATGCATTCTGGAATGGCTGAAGCGACATTTTGACAATGACAAAATGTGTCTTACAGTTTTGGAATAGATTATTGTTTCAGGAGCCAGTTTCTGCTCGGCTCATACCATCATTCATCAAATAAGGAAATTTGACAAGGCGGTAGTCTCGCGCATGCATGATACAAGCAGCAATATGGTAATTTGTCTTGTGTCACATTTTAATGATTTCAAACGATTATCAGCTTGGGATTCAGGAGTATTGAATAATTCAATATTGTTCACTGTTCTCAGTGAACGTGCAATTGATCAAAGTTGATAATATTGATAAAGTTGTGATCAATCAAATTTTTTATCAAATTTATTGTACACATGAGAATCACCTTGAATGGAAAAGCTGACTTCTTCAGGTTTACAAACACGCTGGACTACTAAAAGAAAAAGAAGAAGAAGAAGGAGAAGAAATGGGAGAAGGAGAGGAAGAAGAAGAAGAGAAATAAGAGAAGAAGAAGAAGAAGAAGAAGAAGAAGAAGAAGAAGAAGAAGAAGAAGGAGAAGAAGAAAGAAGAAGAAGAAGAAGAAGAAGAAGAAGAGAAGAAAAAGAAGAAGAAGAAGAGAAAGAAGAAGAAGAAGAAGAAGAAGAAGAAGGAGGAGGAGGAGGAGAAGAAGAAGAAGAAGTGTAAACAAATACAGTAGAATCAAGGGCAGGAGAGGATTGAATGACATACTGCAGACCTCTAATCGATAGGCTCCTCCCACCAACCAACAGTAACACACTTTATATTCCATGTATTGTATTTCAATTATTTTATTTTTAAGAGTATTTTGTTGAATGTTTTTTATCAATGACAATAACATTATTCAAGTATATTGAATATTATATAAAGTTTTGGCACACGCAATGAAGTAGCTATGTCGTCTATGTTTCAACTTACCCGAAAGAGTATGCTGTCAACTGTGCGAACCGAGTCAGTTATCAATGTATCTGTGAAATAAGAAGAGAAATGAAATTAAAATTAAAGAATTACAAAATAATTTAGAAAGTAACACTGTATTATTATGACTTTAACAAAGCTATTGAAAAGTTTTGGAAGATGTAATCGTAATCGTTTTCATAAATATTATCAATAAAAGTTTAGATATAAATAGCTTGTGATTTAATTAGTTATTAATCAATAAATCACTAGAGAAAGTGTTGAATGGAAAGGAAGAGGATATCGTGAATACATAGTATTAAGAGAATGGTGCGAAATAAGAAAAAGGCGTACTCTGGGGAAAGAAGGTGTCAGCTCAGAAAATATAGCATCACAAAATATATACTGTCCTGTTTACTAGGCCTGTTACACTGAATAAGTGTGGTTGTGGTTTAGGGAAGGAGGCTAAGAGGAGACCAAATCATGCGGCAAATACAGAGAAGAAGGAGAGAGAGTGAGAGAGATTGAGAGCGAGTGAGCGGATGAACGTGCTTTATGGACAGGCTAATACCTGACTGACTGCCTGGCTGCTTTTAGTGGAGTTTTTGGTTGCTTTTAAAAGGGGTGACATCATCGGCACTCAAAGCAGTAAGAAAAGAAGCTGGAGAAGAAGAAGGAGAAGAAGGACAAGAAAGAAGAAGAAGAAGGAGAAGGAGGAGAAGAAGAAGAAGAAGGAGAAGAAGAAAAAGAAGAAGAAATGAAAATAGAAAAAGAAGGAGAAAAAGAAGAGGAAGAAGGAAGTGGAGGAGGGAGGAAGAAACAGAATGAGAAAAATAATCGAGGAGAGGAGAAATGAGGAGGAGAAGGAGCATATTATGAAGTTTTGGAAAAGGAAAAAAGAAGAAACAGAGAAAAGAGGAATCACAAGAGGAAGAAACACGAACAAGACAAAGAGGAGGAAGAAGAAGAAGAAGAAGAAGAAGACGAAGAAGAAGAAGGAGAAGAAGGAGTAGAAAGAGTAGAATAGGAAGAAGAAAAAGAAGGTGAAGACGTAAAAGGAGGTGATGGAGGAAACGAGGAGGAGGAAGAAGAAAAGAATGAGAAAATTAAACAAGAAGAGGAGGGAGAAGAAGGAGAAAAAGAATAAGTAGAAGAAGTATATGAAGAAACTTTGAAAAATGAGAGGAAGAATGAGAAGAAGGAGATCAAGGCAAAAAGAGAAGAGGAAGAAACATGTAGAATACAAAGAGAAAGAAGGATAGGTTGAATAAGGAGAAGGATGATAATATTATGTCCATTTAGAAGAGACTAAGGAGAAAAAAGTAAAAATAGAAAAAGAGGAAAGAGGAGAAAAGAATAAGAGAGGAATAGGCAAAATGTAAAAATTTGAAGAAGAAGAGGAGAGAAGAAGTAGCAGAAATAGAAGAAACAGCCGAAGGAGAAGCAGAAATAAAAAGATATCAAGGGTGGAGAGAAAATTGAAGGAAACAAAGAGGACAAACACAACTAGAAGGAGAGGAGGTGGAGTAAGGAGATTTCAAACGTAGAAAGAGAGAAAACCGCGGAGCACAAAAAATGAAAATAGACTGTAAGTAGGTGGCAACCAACCTTTTATATGGCATATAAGCACACCTCTTTAAAAGGTTCGAACGCATCGCATCGATCACTAAGCCTTAAGTTGTTCCAGAACCCCCGTTTAATCCTACTTACCCCCCATCCACCCCTTGGGGAGAGGGGGGGCTAAAACACCTCTCACAACCCCCGACACGATAAGCGTCAGATATGTTATTTTTTCTTCTATCAGCGCCAACCAACGTTCACCAGCAGATTTTCCAGTTTTTCCGGATTTTCCATACCGGTAATCTCCGTAAATGTACCTCACTTATAAATGGCCTCTACCCTCTCACCTGCTACTCTAATACCTTTCCATTTTTCTTCTCTCACTTAATCCCAAAAATAACTTGAGATTAAAGGGTTGAATAAGTTAGCCTCTTTAGTCATCTAAATCCAGTTGTAATTAATTGATGAGTTTATGGTGTTTTGATAAGGAAGGGGTTAATTTCACTTATAAAAAATCTCAATTCCGTATTAGACAAGACGGCGTTAAAATGCGACGTCAATACTTATGCGCATGCGTCAATGATATCGGACCAATCACAGAGCACTGTGAAGCACAAACCATCAACTAAAAAAACTGAAGATGGAATGTCAGGCGATTTCATTGATAAGATTGGAATGTACCTCCATAATACAGCGGAAATCAAACACGCATATTCCAATAACTTGCAAGAGGATACTCATACTCAAAATAGAATATACCTATTCTATATAGTTCTTAAAATATTAGATGATTATAACAAGATAAATAAAATGAAGATCAAGATCAACATGAATTTCCATTATGTGATGAAAAGGGAATTGGGTTGAGAAATACAGTGAATGTTTCAAGAATTCAAAATGATGAATTATAAACTTCAGAAATATATAATACAATTATATACAATTAATACAGTTTTATACAATTGATAACCTGAAGTGTTTGAAACGAATTGTCAAATTTAGGACAAGTCCTAACCAGAGAGTATAAAAGAAAAGCAGTTCAATTCTATTATTTAGTTCTATTCTCTCTGGTATTGGACGGATTAAAGGGTAGGCTTGGGGGCTAACCCCCCCCCCCATCAATTATAGCTATTGTAGCAACGTTATAAATGTAGTTATATAATAGTTTGTATCGAAACGTTTATGACAGAAGCCCCCTTATGTCAGTATCCTATGTTTAGACTACGACTTAGCTAAATCCCGAGCTCATGAACCGGCCCTAAATGTTAAATGGACACTAAACTTGGACTTATTTGTTGATTAAGAACCTAAATGCAGCAAAAGTAGAATAAAAAATGTGACAGCTGAGTGAATTAATGACTACTTAGCTCTTTTATTTTAACGTTATCCTCAACTGCTATCCTCTTTCCATTAACACTAGATGTCAATCTGGAGATAAAAATAAGATTTCATTTGTTGAGCCTACACAAAAGTAGAATGACCGGCTCTGTTTTATCGTTATCCTTAACTGTAAGGAACAAGGCCCCCCCATTCAAGAAGCAACAAAGTCCAATTCACGTCGCTACTTTTAGCCGAGCTCAGTCGATAAATTGCCAACTTAATAAAGTAATAGAGACAACAGTAGAGGAAATTACGTTCGGCCTGAATGAGAATTTTGATTTCATTGTTGGACAAACACAGTGTATTGAGATGTACGACGACGGCAAAGTCAAGGCTTCCTCCTCGAACAATCCCTTATTTTCTCTCTCTCTCTCTCTCTTTCTCTCCTCCCCTCTCACCCCTCTCTTCTCTTCATCCCTTTTATTCTTCCGACTTCCGCCTTGTGCCTCCTGCTCCGAGCTAATAAACAGGAGCTGATGGAAAGCAAAGCAAGGATTGTCTCTAATTCAATCTCCGCCAGCCTATAGGCAACATGCATGACGAAAATTCGAAAACAACTGATTGAAATGTAGTAGGCTACTCTTCTTTCCCTCTTCTTCACCACTTTTTTCCCTCTTCTTCTTCTTCTCCTTCTTCTCCCTCTATTTCTTCTTCTCCCTCATCCTGTACTTCCTCCTCCTCTACTCCTTCCTTCTCTACTTCTCCCTCCGCTGGTTCTTTTTCTCAGCTTATTTTCTTCTTTGTTCTCTTCTTCTTCGTATTTCTCTTATTCTTACTTTCCTTCTTCTTTTACTTCTTCTTCATTCTCTTCATGATCTTTTCCTGATTTTTCTTCATGATCTTCTTCTTCTTCTTCTCCCTCCTCTTCTTCTGTTCCTTCTTCCTCCTCCTCTTATTCTTCTACTTCTTCTCCCTTCTCTTCTTTTTCCACTTCTTCTTCCTCCTCTTCTTCATCCACTTTCGCTTCCTCCTCTTCTTCATCCACTTTCGCTTCCTCCTCTTCTTCATCTTTCTCTTCTTCTTCCTCCTCTATTTCTTCCTTCTCCTCCTCTCCTTCCTCTTTTTCCTCTCCTCCTTCTCCCTCTTCTTCTCTTTCTTCTTTGTTACCTTCATCTTCTTGCCCTTTTCTTCACCACTTCTTTTCCCAATTCTCCTTCTTGTTGTTATTTTCTTCCTCTTCTCTTCCTTCTCCTTTTCTTCCTTCTCCACCTTCTATCCTTTATCCCTCCTCCTTCTTCATCCTCCTATGCTTCTTCTTCTCCCTTCTCTACTTCCTTCTCCTCCTTTTCTTCTTCTTTTTCCTCTTCTCCTTCCTCTTCCTCTTCTTCTTGTTTTCTTTCTTCTTGTCTTCTCCCTTCTTATTTTCCTCCTTCCCATCTCTCATCTTCTTCTTCCTCTTCATCATAATCTCCCTCTTCCTTCTCTCATTCATCCACTTCTCCTTTCCCTTCTTCTTCTCCTCCTTCTTATTCTTCATCATATTCTTCTACTTCTTTGTAGGCTATAGTAAGAATGTTGAAAATCACGATTATAACATGGAACTCTGCATTCCATTCGAGAATTATAATGAACGAATTCAGTTTATTCTGAAACAATTCCCAAACCAGGATCACAATTTTCAAATCAAGTTCATAAAGTAACAATATATTATTATCTCAGCCACAGATTAATCAAATTGTAAAGCAGACAGTTACTTTTGTTCATGTTACTTTATCGCGTACGTTCATATTTTGAAACGTTAATGAACAAAATCTATGAACTCGAGTGAGATCCGTTGTTCGATGAACCTAGCAGACAAGGAAACTCGAAACAATTGAAGTGGTTTTGGGCGGGAAATTGAATTTCAAAATTGAATCGCACCGAAACTATGAGTTCAGTTGTTTTGAAAAGCAGAGGAATAATTCAGGAAACAATGCAGACATGAGAAGCGACTGCTGCTTGACAAGTGCTAATGAGGATATTACATGCCGACAGTCTGACAATAGCCGCTACCACAGGATTTGAATAGTTGCAGGTCTGAAGTTTCCTGTAAAAACCCATTCATTCGTTGTTCCCCATTCATTATGACTCTTCCACAACAGTTCCGATCCGGGCTCGCATCGGACCGTAAAGACTGCTGAATCTTACGGGTGTATTCATGCTGCAGCGTCTGGACATACTGTCTCTGTAGTGTATTAGATGATTGAAATTTTGTTTTATTCTGGAAAGAATAGAGACGGAAAAGTGTAACATCACCTGAAAATTTGGTAGAATCCAGGCATACGAGAAATGGATCGTAGAAATGGTCGATACGACCAAACGACAGGTCGGGAAACCGGGTAGCCACCCAACGGCCATAAGTTGAACTAAGGTGAATAGAATACAAGCTATAGTTCCAATAAAACAAGTTGTCACTTGGTATGGTTTCAAGAACCACTCACTAGAACTTTTTTTTTTATCGTATGGCTTTTTATCGGTGGGGAGACCCTTACGGGTAGGTTCCACCTCGCCAAATTGCACAATTTTTTGTACCGGTCACCCATCCGAGAGCGGTCTTGAATGTTTGTTTCTTAACCACATGATTACTTAGCAACCGCTCTCACCGAGTGACCGCTAGAACTGTTCCTGTCAGGAAACGATCGATCATCTGAAATGCTAACATTGAATCAAATGGTCAGCTGTTTGGACTTTCTCACAAAAACGTTACAAAAACTAAGTTACATGTTGATTGAACGGAAGAAGTAAAGATTCTACCGCTTTGGGCTAGGCGTACACCGGTTAGTCAAGACAAGACGAGACAAGATAAGTCACGTTTAGTCACAGTAATTCACATAGTTGCTTATGAAGCAGCACACACTGATGCAATAACTAATCGGTGTGTGTTGCTTCATAAGCAACTATGTAAAGAACTGTAACTAAACGTGACTAATCTTGTCTTGTCTTGACTAACCGGTGTACGCCTAGCCTAAGAATTGTGTAGCTCTGTTAAGACAGCAAAGACTCAGTTAGATGACTTAATATTTCAGCGGTTAAATGTTTGCAATTCTTGTGGAAACTGTCCTAATCAAAATTGAATATAATACCATGACTAATCTAAAATCAGCAAACGAAGCTACAACTACATCCCATTCATGATGAAGAAAATTCGTCCTAAAAAATATCAGCTCTTCCCTGATTGAGTAATCAGCAGCGGGCCCACAATAATTTCAAAACAATTAGACCGGAAAAATACACCAAGCCTAAAACATCCCAGCATAATAAATCTCCCTTTCGCTGAGATAGAACAAAAATGGGAGACTCAAAACGTTTAAATTATGCAGGCAACCAGCGAGAAGCGACTAGAGGGAGGAGAGGAGGAGGGGAAGGAGGAGGTGGTGGTGGAGATGGAGGAAAAGGAGAAGAGAAGGAGAGGAGGGGTTGTTGAAGAGATGGTGAAGGGGGAGGAGGGTGAGGATTAGGAAGAGAAGAAGGAGGCAGAAGAAGGAGGAGAGGAGTAGGAGGATGAGGAGAAGAAGAAGTAGAAGAAGGAGAAGAAGGAGAAGCATGAGGAGAAGAAGAAGAAGAGAAGAAGAAGGAGAAGAAGAAGGAAAAGAAGAGGAAGAAGAAAGAGAGTAGAGGAAGAAGGAGTAGGAAGAGGAGAAGGAGATGTTGGTGGAGAAGAAGAATGATGAGAAGGAGGTAAGAATAAGAAGGGAAGAAGAAGAAGTAGGAGGAGGAGGAGGAGAAGAAGAGGAGGAGGAGGAGGAGGAAGGAGGAAGAAGAAGGAGGAGTAGGAGCAGGAGGAGGAGGAGGAGAAGAAGAAGTGGAAGAAGAAGAAAAGATGAATGAACAAGAAGAACAAGAAGAAGCAGAAGAAGAAAAAGGGAAGAAGTAGAAGGAGTAGGAGGAGGAGGAGAAAGAGGAGAAAGAGGAGAAAGAGGAGAGGAGAAGGAGAAGGAGGAGGAGAAGAAGGAGAAAGAAGAAAAAGGAGTATGAGCAGGAGGAGGAGGAGGAGAAGGTGTTGACGAAGAAGAAGGAGAGTTTAGAACAGGAAGAAGAAGAAGAAGAAGAAGAAGAAGAAGAAGAAGAAGAAGAAGAAGAAGAAGAAGAAGAAGAAGAAGAAGAAGAAGAAGAAGAAGAAGAAGAAGAAGAAGAAGAAGAAGAAGAAGAAGAAGAAGAAGAAGAAGAAGAAGAAGAAGAAGAAGAAGAAGAAGAAGAAGAAGAAGCAAACAGAATGCCTTTGTGAATCAACTGCAGCAATCTCACAGCACACAGAGTAGTTTATAAGTCTGTATCTTATGATGAGACTGTTGGTTGAATTCTTCTTCATTTAATAATATCTTTACGATTCCAGCAAAGCAGCTCTTCCACAAGATAATCTTTCCTCATCTGCTAGCTGTAGCCTGTATATCTGTATACTTCTTTGTACGGATTATTCGAGTAATAGACTTGCTTTGAGTGGATTTATCCTGTGGGTTGATTTGAGTCATGTAGTGCGCAGAATTCTGTTTCTATCTTAAAAAGAGACTAGTCTCATTGAATTCAATTCAGAGCATTAGCATTATCCTTCCAGTATGAATCACGAGAAAAATAGTAGACATGCACTAGTAATAAATGCAAGAAAGAGAGTAGCTATATAGTAGATAAGCAGCCAAAAATGCTATTCATGTTCACAAGTAGTTCAATTCAATACGCTTTAACGTTTTTATCTACGACCACGTTGCAACGCAATCATCACAATTTCATAATTGAAATCGGAACAGTAGCTTTTTCGAAAAGGAATTTGAAACTTCTATCGTAATGACGATATTATAAAAGGGATTGAACATTATGGAACGTTCCTTGTTCAACCTGATCCAGTTTTAAAGAAACTGGAACGGAATAGTTCCTAACCTAAACGGCAAACATTGAATTGTTTGAATCAAGGTTAGTTTAGATTTATAATGTAGATATTATTGGTTTTTTGTTGGTCGTAGATGGAATGTTGCATGCAATGGTTGTGTTTTAACCTTTAAATTTAAACGACTCTTGTGATACCTTAAAATCATTCGCGGCGTTGCCGCTCGTATTATTACTCGGCTGAGATACTCGGTATCTCACTCTTTGTTTAAAGGCTCCCATAATACAACCATTGCATATTTAAACTACTTCATGTTGGAAGAAGGTTGAATGAATATATTGTGAAACGGTACGTTTTTTTTTATCGTATGGCTTTTATTGGTGGGGAGACCCATACGGGTAGGTTCCACCCAGCGACCACATAGTAGAACTATTCTACTATGTGGTCGCTGGTTCCACCTCGCCTCAGGACGTTGAACTAAAAGTACAGTTAAACGTTTAATAAGAGAATGCAACGAGCATTTTTTCGAAGAAATTCGTGTTCAACAATGATTGTCATGCACCAGTTCTTGAAGGTACTTGAGAAAATTTGTCCAAGGATTTTTGTCCAAGGATTACTTGAGAACGTTGTCCAAGGATTTTTTTGTTGTAGTGTATGGCAGGATCCTTTTAAATTGTCAGAAAACATGTTTTACTCGGCCACCAGTACAATACTTATGCTGAATCTCGCAGATTATTGAAAAGGTCTTTTAAAAAGTTATTCTTTGATAGGTCTTCTTTAAAAAGGTATTTTAAAGACTTTAAAGGTATTTAAGACTTTCAAGCCTTTTGATTATTGTGTCGAAATCACTGTTTAATTATTACCGAAACAGCTGATTTCTGACAAGTTGAAAGGATCGTGCTATACCACAGATAAAATTCAGCAAAATTCACGTCTCATAATTTTTCTCCTCTATTTCTTTAAAGGTAGTCTGTGAGTGCTCGAGCAGAACGATGTCTAAGCATTTTTCTGTTGAACCACAAATCAAACCAAACAGAAATTCGTAATTCGTTCCTCATCCGTTTTATTCTCTAGTTTTTCGAAGTGCAGGTACTTGAGGAGTTGTCAAAGCGTTTCTTGTTCAACAACATATCAAACCGAACGAAAATTCGTGTCTCATCCGTTCTATTCTGTGGTTTTTCGATGAACTGACGCTGCTGGCAAAGATTGGTGAACGACCCCATTCTCAGTCTAGACAAGTGGGTCACTTCAATTCATAAAAGAGCCGAACGACAGAAATGTTCTCTCCGAGCCCATTTCCTCAGCACGGTGCTTCAGTTTTATAATATATTCGATGGCCTGGAATACATAACCGTCTCCTTTATGGCTCCATCTTAACAATACGAGGATAATCCTCACAGAATCTCTCATATGGGACTCGAATTCGCATACTGAACAAGTTTTATTGTGTTTGATGTCCGACGATTTTTATCGCTGGCAATCGGTGCAAATCTTTAATATTGCAATGAATAATTCATGGGGTTTCAATTGTTTGAGTATTTGTTACTGGAAATGGTTTGGTATTGACTTCATAATATAGGGTCAATGAAATAGGTTGACTACTTAATAAGGATGTTCTAATGAATAATAATGAATTTCACTTCCATCCAACAAATAAAAAATACAAATTCTGAGGACTTTATAATAAGGTTTAGAAGAAGGAGGAGAAGGAGAGAAAGGAAATGGAAAGGTAGAAATAGGCAAAGAAGTAAAAGAACAAAAACATATATCAGCAAGAAGTAGGATTGGAGTGAAAAAAGAAGAAGAGAAGAGGAAGAAAAATAAAAAAGAAGAACACCAACAATCACAAGAAGAAGAAGAAGAAGAAGAAGAAGAAGAAGAAGAAGAAGAAGAAGAAGAAGAAGAGGAGGAGGAAGAAGAAGAAGAAGAGGAGGAGGAAGAAGAAGAAGAAGAAGAAGAAGAAGAAGAAGAAGAAGAAGAAGAAGAAGAAGAAGAAGAAGAAGAAGAAGAAAAAGAAGTTGGAGAAAAACAATTCAGTTGACTATCCATTAACAATCGATACAATTAACTTTTAAGGGAGACTATCTTATAAGGCAATGTTTACATAGGATGCGATTTGGTTAGAGATGACCAATTCACTACTTGAAAACTATAATTTTTTGAGTAGCCTTCTTGTTGACTATAATGGTTTGATGTTGAGGCCTGTGTACAACAGCAAAATTACGAATTGGTACGAGCTACGATAGAGAGGCACTCACACACTATTCATGAAATTACGTAATACTTGTTTTACGTAATTACGTTGGAATATTACGAGTGTATAGTGTGTGAGTGCCTTTCTATCGTAGCTCTTACCAACTCGTAAAGCAAATATTATGGCACTAATATGTTGCATTAGTGTGCTTCTAGCCTAGATAATGGTTAGAGTGCGAATACACTATGCATTCACATGCATTGTTTATATTACATTTAACATTGAAATGACACTGCAAGTTACAAATGTCGTCCACCTGATTCATTTATTCATGCAAGTATGCATCGAGTATATACGCACCCTTTAGGCTAGGCGTACACCGGTTAGTCAAGACTACATTAGTCACAGTACTTAACATATTTGCTTATGAAGCAACACACACCGACTAGTCATTGCATCAGTGTGTGCTGCTTCATAAGCAACTATGTGAATTACTGTGACTAAACGTGACTAATCTTGTCTTGTCTTGTCTTGACTAACCGGTGTACGCTTAGCCTTATTAATAGTGAATCACCATCTGTACTACCGTGTTGTTCAGAAATGAATAGAAACTTTCTTGACTGAGCTGATAGTCTCATGAAATCCATTAAAAATTTTCATCATGACAAAACGATTTTTCAATGAATTCTCATTTCAATAAGATAGCTTTATAATTTTAATAGAACATTTTCTGAGTTCCATCTATTAAGGACCCGATAGGGTTCTTAATCGGTTTGCTGCCCGTCTGTCCGCACGATAACTCACGAACGGAAGATCACTTTTGAAATTTGAAATTTAATATCTTCATAGATGAAGTAAAAAGCCTATTGATTTTGAATATTGAGGGTTGGATTTAAAATAAGTTACAAGCAAAAAATAGGTACTGCATTTCAAATACATGTTACAGAGAAGTATGATGACATTGAACTACTAAAATTTCAGCCTCACATCCCAATGCCTTGATGGCGCAGTTGGTAAAGGCTACGATCTCGTCTTTGAAGCCAGATTCAATTCCGAGATGCTTTATCCATACATTTCTTATTGTAGTAAATTCATTATTGATAATTTGGAATTATTCATTATGTTTATTATTTATTACAATACCCTATTCTAATTCTATGAAAGTAATCCAAATAGTGAAACGTTTCTCTCAATTTCAGAAAACAGCGACTATGTTTACTACTTGAGCAATTCTTGATAGTACTGTCCTGTTTTTTCTGTTAATCTGTACACTACAATATCGGGTCATTGGATACTTCGTTGTATCGGTTTATTTGTATTGATCTCTCATCACCAAATCACACGAGCAGAGTGCTGATGTTGGCCTGAATTAAAATTGAATAATTTAAATATCTCTTGTGAGGCGGAGTTAGGACCTAAGAGTCTTTCCTCTCTACCACTCAATCTTTTATCACCCTCACCAAAACAAAATGTCAGAATGTCATAGTGTGGGGCACGCTTCGAGAGATGTGACAGAATGCGATAATGAAAGAACAGGAAAGAAACAAAGCGAATGGGATACCGTGACAATGGGAACAATAGGAGAACAATAGAAAGGAGAAAAGAGAATTGTTGAAGGATGATGAATTATTATTGTGAAGGATGGCAATGAGCATGAATAGGGATTACAAGGATGGTTTCATGAGTTTTGAGCACGGTCCAGACGGCCAAACTTAGCATCAAATTTTAGTCATCAAATTTGTGTCCAAACTTAAATTTGTCGTATAGCAAATGTCTTGCAAGTGAATTGTTGGTTCAAAGCTATTTTTTGTTTGGTATACAATGAACAATTTTATATTGTGCAAACGCCTCTAGAACTTTTGAATGGAATGCTCTAAATAAAAATGTTTCAAAATCAGTGACTTGTCAGATTTCCATCTAATTGAATCTGAACATTGATTCAAATTTGAACAATCAAAGCTATTGGTTGGATTTTATCATAGACTAAGACCCTGCGCCCACTAAGCAACTGCTATCTGATTTCAGTCAGCAACCCAGCGTTGCCAGATGACTTTGGCTGATAGGTTAGATTACCCGATTACCCGAAGAACAGCCAAATGTCATCTGGCAACATTGGGTTGCTGACTGAAATCAGATAGCAGTTGCGAAGTGGGCGCAGGGGCTAACTGTATGATAACTAACTCATAACTCACTAATGACAATGATAACAATAACTAACTAATAACGACTCATAACAATGATAACTAACTCACGAACTAACTCTATGATATATGGTTAGTCTCAGATTTTATGGAAGTACAGAAGCCTCTACTCTACAGTGATTGTTATTGAGACTCATTATTACTTCTAGCAGTGTAGAAAGTGTATAAGAATTTATTTACTATAATTCATGGCTGCATTATAATGCATTACTATGCCCTATTAACAATACAAAAAGCTGCAAGGACAGGTTATTGTCAATCCAGATGCCATAGCAAAATTAACCAGCTATTATTAGGCCTATCAATAGGCCTAATACTTTACTTTACACTAATTCTTAATACTTGATAGTAATACTATACTTCCTTATTAATTAATATGCTCAACTTCTCTTTCAAAATAGCTTCACACCAGTTGATACATACTCGCTTGTTACTTGATTTCCCGTCGTTGACTGAGAAAACCAGGCTGTGTCAATGAGTCTTGGGATACCACTGCTTCAGACTCTAGGATGGCAGTAGATCTCACTGGAAAATATTGACTTATCCTCCAGTTCTGTCAGTGAGAAGAAGGACTGTTCTATCAATTGTTCTTTCACGATTTGATTAAGAGTGGGCAGTTAGTAGCAGTCAGCCATATTGGATTGATTTCCTATAAGAACAATGTAATTTCAAGCTGAAAGATGCATTTTTTTGTAACACGTACCACGTCTACAGTTCGGACCTTCTTGAAAACAATGTATTTGATAGATAATGCAATATTACAGGGGCTTGGTTTTTCAAATTTCAAATATTTCTTCCAAAAACCCTTCAAACATGTTCAAACTTGAACAAGTTTATTCTTGCTGTAATCATTGCAGTAATTTTCTAATTAGGTAAAATAGTAGAAAGCCAAGGCGCTGAAGAATTTTATTCTCTTTCCAATGACACGTCAAACGTAATTCTCTGTCCAAAAATAACGGCGTAATATGTTTCAAAAGATTACATTGATCGTATGGGACCATTTCCAATATGGCCGACTACTACTGCCCATTTGCTGGTGATGGAAAGTATCTCTCACATACTCAGGGAGCTGATTGAATAATATTGTAGAGCTGATATATTATTAGTATTATTTGGAAGCATTTCTGGGAAAAAATCATGTTGCGTTCATGATTTATAGTTACGTTTCTTCTCTTTACTGTTTCAACTCTATTTTCTTTATCTATTATTCATTCTTTCTTTTTATTACTGTTCCTCTTCACTCTTTTCCGTCCACTGCTTACAAACTTCTGATTTCTGAGAACTTCATCATCATCAACTTCATCAACAACAACAAATATTCAATTCCAAGTATCACGTGTTTTACTGTTATTCCCTCACCGTTCATTTGTTTCAAACAATACAGAACATCACAAATAAAACGTTATTCAATAGAATCGCTGTTTGCACCGGCCGACTCTCTCTCTCTCTCACTTTCTCTCTCTCTCTCTATCAGTGCACTATCGAATTTCAACTTCAATAAACCAACCCAACCTAACCTTGCCCGTTGCGCTTCGCGAGGGGAAATTGGAATGTTGTAGCGCTCTATCAGGCGATGGAGGGGTATTGACGAGTTAGGGAGGTTTCGAGGTGGGAGGGGGGGGAATTGGAATGTTGGACAGTGGAGCAGCAGGCAATGATGATGATGATGACAGTCATGATGCTGTCGTTTGCGGAAATTAATTTCGCCAGCAAAGCGCGCGCGGAGCGAGCGTTCATTATTTTTATGCCAGCTGCAGATCCGTTGCATGTCTGAATAACAAGCAATGCAGCCAGGAAAACTGGTGGCATATCACCACACAGGTCTATTCAATTAATTGATTTTGCAGTGGAAGGGGAACTCGATATATTGTTGTTTGGACAGGGACTGCTGACTATCTTTGGTTTTTGTTGGGGAAATGAGTGTTGAGGGAGAGAGCACGCGTACGTTCGCGATTTAGAACAGGAAAACGTTTTGATGTCTGAGTTAAAAGGGGAGAGTTAGGATACGATCTCAACATGTACAGACGTTTTACCACATGGGGAACATTGATTGTTGCTATTAATTTCTAGAGAGTTTATTTTTTTTAATGTACCTGGCTACCTGCTGAAAGTATTAATGTTTGTGTTCTGGTCAGAAGCGTATGTTCTCATGCACAGATATGTTTCTATAGAAAAGCTCCTGTTCTATAGAGAAAACAGATGAGAGAACTTTTGATTGTTATCGTTGTACTTGACGTGAATCAGCAACTATAGTTGCAATGTCTCATGCAGATGTTTATATTGAAGCTTGAAACAGATGACATTGATTGTTATCGTTCACAGTGGGGCGGTGCTTATTGTACTTTGAATGAGACATCTCATATAGGGATACTAGATTGAAATTATTGAAACTCTATTCAAAATGGGTAGAATACAGTATAAAGGTTTGCTATGATATGCTTTCTATTGATACAAGGATACTGGATACTATAGTCTGTTCACCGAAACGAGGCAGTGCGCGTAGAGAAAGTGTGCGTGTGTGCATCGTAAAACAGCTGGACGACCGAGTCAAAGGCATGTTATAACTGGATTTCTCTCGCTTTCAATCCGTATCAACTAAATATGTGATTAGTTGCATACGCTAGAATGTGAACATGCGGTCATGCAATACATCCACAAAAGACACACACACAAGCTCACACGGTGTTTGAATTTACGATGAACATACTATAGGATACTCAGAGATAAGGATAAAGGATACTGTAAGAATAATTATTATAAGGATAAGGAAATGATACTATGATGCTACAAGATAGAAGATAGTAGGCTGGAGACTAGGATTAAGAATTTTGTTAAAAACCTGGATGCAATCCTGAATATTTTTCTAGGAAGATAGGCTACACATTCCTCCAAAATTCCTTCCTCCATGAACTTTCAAGAAAAGTCTTCAACTTGTATAGACATTTCTTCAGAACTCCTCTCCTGTCAACTTATAAAGAACGTCTTCAACTTGTGAAAGCCTGAGTACCAAACTAGTCCCTCCTCTGTTCTGATAAGTTTGTGGATTAATCTTTTAAGCAGCACTGTAATGTTTTCAGGAAAGTTGACGTCTGAAGACTCTCTTCTAGCTCACAGCTATTTGTAGTTGAAGTCTGATCCTGTTTATAAAAGCAAAACTTGTCGCGCTAGAAAGCAACTAACTTGTCCAGCTTTAAGCTGATCTTTAGGTATTACGCAAAGCCGGCCAGGAAAGCATTGGCTGCGAATTTCATCGCTGGAATGGTCTAGTACAGGGATATTTCTAGTGATGAAACTTCATTTGCTCTTTTTGTTTATAATGTCTATGAGACAAATTTAACAGTTTTTCCACAATGGGGGTTCTACTTCAAAAAATTAGAAGTAAACTTAAATATTATTGTTGTCGTATACCAACAAAGCAAATTGACAAAGTCACAAAATCATGGAAAACTACTGAAACGCGCTGATTTTTTACCATGTACAATTTATTGAATTTCAGGTTTTTCACTTTGTCAAAACACTTGGACTGAGAGAAATACTTTATTCATTACAACGCATATAACTGATTTTCCTCATGTTCAAATAATTGTTCAAGATTTCGTACACTATACAACATCACTTTACATTCATATTACTATACAATATTGATACTGCTGCATCGTATTAGATGAATTCTTATACACTTTCTTCGTTTTATTATGCTGTTATGAGTCAATTGGTTAGCTCGGTCGAATCCACCATACTTTTGCCAATTCCCATACGATTAGCATCTAGAAAATATGCGAATCATAATGTTATGTTCAGTGATACATTTCCAACCTACGATTTGCCTTTGCCAGTGTCAGTGTTTTATAATTTCAAGCTCTCAAAGCATAACTGTATCAAGCCATACATAACTTGCTATTACTGTACAAAAATTAATTACTGTGTAATTTGCTTAATATTTTTGTAATGTTGTCAACTAATTGCACCAACTCAGTTTTCAGAAAAATATTATATTCCAGTAAGATGATTTTCCAGGAATGTGAAGAAGCTGCAAAGAATTTTCATCGTCACCATCATTTTCATAGAAAACTCACTTATATCGAACAAGAAAGCAGCCATCCATCCATCTTTGCAGAAAATTAAGACACTCTCACTGCTATTATAAGGCACTCGCTCACTCACTAGAACTGCACCGGCCGGTTATCAAATTACATGTCTAAAAGCTAGACATCAAAGAGAATGATGGAGATGGAGAAGCAGAGAAGGAGATAGATGAGAAGAGAAGGAAGTACGAGAAGGAGAAGAAGGAGAAGGAAGATAGGGGGAAAAGGAAGTCGAGGAAGAAAGGAGGAAGATGAGGAGAAGAAGAAGAAAAATAAGAAGAAGAGAGGAATAAGGAGAAGAAGAAGGAGGATAAGGAGAATAAGAAGATGAAGAAGAGAAAAAGGAAGAAAAGAAGAAGGAGAGGAAGGAGAAGAAAGAAGAAGAAGAAGAAGAAGAAGAAGGAGGTGAAGAAGAAAAGAAGAAGGAAGAAGAAGGAGAATCAAGAAGAAAAATGGAGAGAAGAAGAAGATGAAAAAGAAGAAGAAGAAGAAGAAGAAGAAGAAGAAGAAGGAGAAGAAGAAGAAGAGGAGAAAGGAAGAAAAGAAGAAGAAGAAGAGGAGAAAGAAGAAGAAGAAGAGAAGAAGAGAGAAGAGAGAAGAAGAAGAAGAAGAGAGAAGAAGAAGAAGAAGAAGGAAGAAGAAGAAAAATAAGAAAAAGGAGAATAAGAAAAAGAAGAAGAGAATAAAGAAGAAGAAGAAGAAGAAAGTAAAGGAAGAAGGGAAGAAGGAGAAGAAGAAGGAAGAAGATGAAGAAGCAGAAGAAGAAGAATAAGAGGAGAAGAAGAAGAATGAACAAAAAAGAAGGTGAAGAACGAGAGGCGACAACATGAGGAAGAAAGAAAGTCGAAGGAATAAGTGAAAAAGAAAAGGAAAGAGGGGGAGGAGGAGGATGAGGAGGTAGAAGTAGAAGAAGGAGGAAGGAGAAGAAGAAGGTGAAAGAAGAAGAGATGAAGAAGGAAGGAGAAGGAGCAATAAGAAGAAGGAGTGTGAAGAAGAGTTTTTCATGGAAGAACAGCTAAGGTGAGCTGGCGATGCAGCCAATGAGTGGAAGATGTTTGAGTGGCCTGAGAGAGAGAGAGAGTTTGAGTGAGAAAGAGAAGTAATGAGAGAGATGGGTCTATTTCTTTGACAGCAGCTTCTTCTTGAAAAGAGCATACCTTCCACGACAAAATATCCAGTTACCCTTGTAACAGCATTTACTTAGCGTCTTCTATCAACACAGCATTTTATTTCTGTCTGCAGTCTGGAGTCTCAATTCCAGGAAGTGAGGCTCTCTTATTTCGAGATTCAGTAACTCAAATTAGAGGAAAAAATAGTTGATTTTTATCAAGATAGTGAATTTGAAGAATGTTTTCTTTGGGAATGATGTTGTTTTGTTGCTTCTGGGAAGAGTAATTTAAGGCAGAGCATGCCTTCCCTTAAAAAAATCATGCGACTTTTGTCCAATCTCTAACCCCTCTTTACTTTTGTCTCTCTTTGGAGTTTCAGAAGGAAACCAAGAAAGTCTCGTTCATGATTCAATGTGAAAGTAAACTGCTGAATACTAGGAAATAGTATTGTAAATAGGAAAATACATTCCACCATCATCGACCATCTATGTAAATGGAAATCTAACTCCGATCTACAGGAAATTGTTCAATTTAGCCAAAACCAAAAAGATGATACAGAACATTAAATTTTTGTGGCTCAAAATGGTCAGATTAATATCGTTATATTCGAGAAAAACACCAATTTTGTCCTCTAGTAGTGGACTTTGACCCGGGATTCTCGCGTATTCGTGTTGCTTACGTCACAAACTACCGTTACAGGAGGAGAAACTCACGAATATTCGACGTTATAACCGAGAAGTGCGCGAATTTCTTCAAAAAGTACCGTTATAATAGAAAAAACAGCAATTTTGTCCTCTAGTAGTGGACTTTGACCCGGGATTCTCGCGTATTCGTGTTGCTTACGTCACAAACTACCGTTACAAGAGGAGAAACTCACGAATATTCGACGTTATAACCGAGAAGTGCGCGAATTTCTTCAAAAAGTACCGTTATATTCCAGAAAAACACCAATTTTGTCCTCTAGTAGTGGACTTTGACCCGGGATTCTCGCGTATTCGTGTTGCTTACGTCACAAACTACCGTTACAGGAGGAAAAACTCACGAATATTCGACGTTATAACCGAGAAGTGCGCGAATTTCTTCAAAAAGTACCGTTAATATAGAAATTAAATAAGTTTTGTGCTCTAGTAGTGGACAATATTAATTTTGAACGTCACAAACTCAAAGAAAAATCATCACGAATTGTTATCATAAGAAGTGAATCGAAGCCGTTATAATAGAAAAGCAGGACTTTTGACCTGGGCGATTCTCGCGTATTGACGTTATTCTCGCTCACAAACTACCAGGTTACAGGAGGAGAAACTCACGAATATTCGACGTTATAACCGAGAAGTGCAGAATTTCTTCAAAAGTACCGTTATAATAGAAAAACACCAATTTTGTCCTCTAGTAGTGTGGACGTATTTGAAGGGATTCTATTTAAATGTTGTTAGGCTTACGTCAGTTACAACTCAGAAGGTGACGTTAATAAACTCACCATTTCTTCAACAAAAGTACGAATTTCTCGCGTATTCGTGTTCGTCACAAACTACCGTTACAGGAGGACGAATATTCGACGTTATAACCGAGAAGTGCGAATTTCTTCAAAAGTACCGTTATAATAGGAAAAACAGCAATTTTGCCCTCTAGTAGTGGACTTTGACCCGGGATTCTTGCGTATTCATGTTGCTTACGTCACAAACTACCGTTACAGGAGGAGAAACACACGAATATTCGACGTTATAACCGGGAAGTGCGCCGATTTCTTCAAAAAGTACCGTTATAATAGAAAAAACAGCAATTTTGTCCTCTAGTAGTGGACTTTGACCAGGGTTTCTCGCGTATTCGTATTGCTTACGTCACAAACTATCGGTAGAGCAGGAGAAACTCACGAAAATTCGACGTTATAACCGAGAAGTGCGCGAATTTCTTCAAAAAGTACCGTTATATAGAAAAAACAGCAATTTTGTCCTCTAGAAGTGGACTTTGACCGGTGATTCTCGAGTATTCCTGTTGCTTACACAAACTACCGTTACAAGAGAAACTCACGAATATTCGACGTTATAACCGAGAAGTGAATTTCTTCAAAAGGAGTTATAAGAAAACAATTTTGTCCTCTAGTAGTGGACTTTTGACCCGGGATTCTCGCGTATTCGTGTTGTTACGTCACAAACTACCGTTACAGCCTCAGAATATCGACGTTATAACAGATTAATTTCTTCAAAAGTACCGTTATATTCCAGAAAACACCAATTTTGTCCTCAGTGGACTTTGACCGATTCTCGCGTATTCGTGTTGCTTACGTCACAAACTACCGTTACAGGAAACTCACGAATATTCGACGTTATAACCGAGAAGTGCGCCGATTTCTTCAAAAGTACCGTTATATTCCAGAAAAACACCAATTTTGTCCTCTAATGGACTTTGACCATTGATTCTCTGTATTCGTGTTGCTTACGTCACAACCAATGTTAGAGAGAAACTCAAGAATATTCGACGTTATAAAAGTGCATAATTTCTTCAAAAAGTACCGTTATATTCCAAGGAAAAAGCAGCATTTTTGTGTCCTCTAAGTGGACTGGATTTCTGACCGGCGATTCGCGCGTATTCGTGTTGCTTACGCTACCTGAAACTACCGTTACAAGAGGAGAAACTCTCCACGGAATATTCGACGTTATAACCCGAGAATGCGCAAATTTTGTAGTACCGTTATAATGGAAAAAACAGCAATTTTGTCCTCTGGTAGTGGACTTTGATAAATTCTGTATTCGTGTTACGTCACATACTACCGTTACAAGAAGAAACTCACGAATATTTGATGTTATAACCGAGAAGTGTGCGAATTTCTTCAAAAAGTACCGTTATATTCCAGAAAAACAGCATTTTGTCTCTAAGTGGACTTTGACCGGCGATTCTCAACTGTATTCGTGCCCGTCACAAACTACCGTTACAAGGCTACAGTATTCATTGATTATAACCGAAATGCGCAATTTCTTCAAAGGTATAATTATAATAGAAAACAATTTTGTCCTCTAGTAGTGGACTTTGACCCAGAATTCTCGCGCGTATTCGTGTTGCTTACGTCTGGAAAGCTACCGTTACAGAGAAGAAACTCACGAGCTGTTGATGTTTTCAACCGAGAGTGTGCGAGAATTTCTTAAAAGTACCGTTATATTCAGAAAGAACGCCAATTTGTCCTCTAGTGTGGACTTTGACCGGAGATTCTCGCGTATTCGAGTTCCTTACGTCACAAACTATCGTTACAGCAGGAGAAACTCACGAATATCCGACGTTATAGGGATTTCTGACACTGCAATATATCAGAGTTACTCCAAGCTCTAAAATATTCGTTGTTAAGTAATATAGAAATGGATTTTGTTTTCATTGCGTAACTCATTAATGATACTATTGAAAAACTGGAAAGAGAATGGTAAAAAACAGTCATGAATGTTGCCAGGCTAATTAGAAAAAGTGTAGTGAACGAGATTTTTTTTGGACGGGTTGTATAAAACTCAATACTGTATTGTGTTGCACACACTCCTTGTCACTCCACTTTCTATGCCTTAAATGCATCATACTATTGCGTTTCTGCATAACCTATCAACATTATTTATTAAATAAGGGCCGGTTGCTGAGTACGGGTTTATCTCTTGCATATGCCAAAAATGTTTTTGGCTTAGCCCAAGAGATAAACCAAGAACATAACAACTCTTTACAAAACAAATGTTTTGTCAACAGGCTTAAACATCAGTCTAGATGTGATTGTAAAACTTATGCACAAACTGCTGATGACTCTTGTTATTTTAATATAATATATATGTAATAATATGATTGTGATAATTATAACAGTAATAACTGATAATGATTGTGATGTATCCACATCCATACGCGACGTATTCTTGTTGACGGATAAAGGAGGACATTCTTCTTACTTCATTCTTCTACTGATGTATTCTTTTTAATATTTTTCTTAGAATCCGACTCCTTCAAAAGTACCGTTATAATAGAAAACAGTACTGGTCTCTAGTAGTGGACTTGACCGGGAATTCTCGCGTATTCGTGCTGTTTACGTCATATCAATGTTACAAAAGAGAAGAAACTCACGAATATTTGATGTTATAACCGAGAAGTAAAAGGAATTTCTTCAAAAAGTACCGTTATATTCCAGAAAACAGCATTTTTGTCCCAGAAGTGGATCGGCGATTCGCGTATTTGTGTTGATTACGTCACAAACCACCGTTACAAGAGGAGAAACTCACGAATATCTGACGTTACAACCGAGAAATGCGCAGCGAATTTCTTCAAAAGTACCGTTATAATAGAAAAACAGCAATTTTGTCCTCTAGTAGTGGACTTGACCGGGAATTCTCAAAGTGTTTGTGTTGCTTACGTCAAAACTACCGTTACGAAAGAAGAAACTCACGAATATTTGATGTTATAACCGGAGAAGTGTACAATTTTTCATAAAAAGTACCGTTAAATTCGAGAAAAACACAAATTTTGTCCTCTAGTAGTGGACTTTGACCTGGAATTCTCGCGTACTCGTGTTGCTTACATCAAAAACTACCAATACAGGAGGAAAAACTCACGAATATTCGACGTTATAGGGAGTTCTGACACTGCAATATATCAGAGTTACTCCAAGCTCTAAAATATTTGTTGTTTAGTAATATAAAAATGGATTTTGTGTTTATTGCGTAACTCATCAATGATACTATTGAAAAACTGAAAAGAGAATGGTAAAAAACAGTCATAAATGTTGCCAGGCTGATTAGAAAAAGTGTAGTGAACAAGATTTTTTTTGGACGGGTTGTATAAAACTCAATACTGTATTGTGTTGCACACACTCCTTGTCACTCCACTTTCTATGCCTTAAATGCATCATACTATTGCGTTTCTGCATGACCTATACAACCATATTTATTATAAAATAAGGGCCGGTTGCTGAGTTCGGGTTTATCTCTTGCATAGGCAAAAAATGTTTTTGGCTCAGCCCAAGAGATAAACCAGAACTCAGCAACCAGCACTAAGCAAATGTTTTGTCAACAGGCTTAAACATGAGTCTAAATGTGATTGTAAACTTATGAACAAACTGCTGATGACTCTTGTTATTTAAATATAATCTGTAATAATATGATTGTGATAATTATAACAGTAATAACTGATAATAACAGTGATAATATGATTGTGATGTATCCACATCAATACGCGACGTATTCTGTTGACGGACAAGGAGTGACATTCTTCATTTGCATAGTTCTTGTATTACTGATGTATTCTTAATATTTTTCTTAGAACCGACTCTTTTTCTTCTTCCTCTTCTCCTTCTTATTCCTCTGCTTCTTCTATCCTATTTCTTCTCCTTCGTGGTTTTCTTCTTCGTCGTCTTGTTCTTATTTTTATTCCTCTTCCTCTTCTACTAATCCTCTGCTTCTTCTACCATCCTATCTCTTTCTTCTCTGTCGTGGTTTTCTTTCTTCGTCGTCTTCTTATTTTTTTATTCCTCTTCCTCTTCTTCTAATTCTTCTGCTTCTACCATCCTTTCTTCTTTCTCTTTGTCGTTTTCCTCTTCTACTTCTTCTTCCTCATCAATCTTATTCTTATGTTGTCTCTAGCCTACTTGTCTCCTTCTCACTACTTTCTTCTTCTTTCTTTTTCTTCTTCTTCTTCTTCTTTCTTCTTCTTCTTCTTCATCTTCTTGTCCACCATGTTCATCTTTCTCTTGTTTTTCTCCCATTACTCTCGTCTCCTCCATCTTCTCCATTTTTTTCTCTCTTTCTTTTTTCATTCTTCTTCCATCCTCTCTTCTTCCATCTCTTCTCCTCAAATCCTCCTACATTTCCACTTCATCTTGCTTGTCTTTGCCTTCTTTTTCTCACTCTCGTTTATTCATTCCTCTTCTCTCCTTCTTTTCCGTTTTTTCTTGTTCTCATTTTTCTTTTATCTTCCTCTTCTTCATCATCTACAGCATTTCTTTTCCACTTTCGTCTTCTTTTTCTTCTCGTTCTTAGCCTTTGTCGTCTTCTTTTTTCTTTTGATTCTTCTTCCTCTTCTTTCTCTTATTCTGCTTGCACTTCTTCTCCTCCTCCATTTCCTACTTTCTCTTCTCCTCATTCTAAATAAGTTAAAAATAAAAGAATAAATTCTCATTGCCATCCTACTGTTGAGTAAAATGTACTCAACAGTAGAGAAAAGGTTGGATTAAGTAGTGAGAGATAGTGAGAAAGAAAGAGATAGAGTGAAAGAGGGAGTGAGAGAGGCAGAGAGAGTGAGAGAGAGTGACGAATAAAGTGAGGAGGAAACCGGAAAACGAATGACAGGTGAAGAGCTTTGGGGAGACGCAAGTCAAGATAAGTCAAGTTGATTCCAGTCTGGCGTGAACTGAAAGACACACTCACTCTCTCTCACTGAAATGAAAAGAATGGGAGAGTGGGAGAGAGACAACTGCGGAGAGAGAAATCGCAGAAGGTGAGAGAGTGTGAAATGTGTGGAGATAATGCCTCCGCAGGGGCTTACCGGTGCTATCGCATGTATGAACATGTGAGCTTGCAGCTATCTCTACACATATCAGCCTACTGAGCACCCTTTGGCTTGCTTCTCTTATCAGCACACTACTCTTCTAGCCTTACCCTTATCACAATGTGCTGAATCAACATTTTTCCAACGCGATGTGTAGTGGAGATTGGACAAAAGGTAATGATGCAAAATCATTTTCAAAGATTATTAGAATGGAAAATACTTAACACTATTAAGAAGAAAAAACAATTTTAAATATTTTTAGGTGTTCAGTCACCGGAAGGAAAATACATTTAAATTGGGTATTCTGATTCAATCAATTATGTTTTATAGTGCAAAAGACAAGTAAACAAGAACATGTTATTGAATAATAAAATAAAATCACAGAGGGAATAATTATGATTATTTAGTTGTTTACTGAAGTTGTAACGAGAATCGTTACAATGTTGAATGGCCTATCAAGGTGAACGACTGCCATTGGCCTAGATAGGCTCCTCACACAATGGGCGGTTTATACAAACGTCATAGCAATGGTGGTTCAATCATTGCTTTGTTACTTGTAGACTTATTACTTTATTACTTTGTAGAAATCGCCCATTGTGAGAGGAGCTTATATCTAGGTCAATGGCAGGCGTTCACCTTGATATTGTGCGATTCACGTCAAGAAGTCAGCATTGCTTAGATGGGAGTTTGCTGTCCTTGTTCAGCACAAGGCAGTTGATGATGTCTCTATCCTATTGACTGTGCGTAGTTTGTACCGTGAATTGTTGTCGCACAGTCCCAACAAACACGTTTGGTGCAGTTTTCTTTCTCTCTCAATGAAACTTGGCATCAATGCTCCTCATATGAACAATGCTGACTTCTTTGACGATGATCGTGAGCGTGCTGTTGTTTTCCGATGCGCACGCACACTCCTTTACTGCCCTCGTTTCGGTGAACAGACTCTTCTCAGAACTACAAAATTATGTCCAATGGCCCGGTTTCACGATACCAGTAGACGTGTAGGTTACTGGCAGGCAGGTTGGTCATATGATCATCCACTCTATACAAACAAATAGGGCAATGCACACCAGTCAGTGTGCATTGCGCTATTTGTTTGTATAGAGTGGAAGATCATAATTATGATCAACCTACCTGCCAGTAACCTACACGTCTACTGGTATCGTGAAACCGCGCCATTAGATCTGTTTTGTATGCTAATACAAGCTCCTATTGTTTATCTCATCGAATAGAGCTAGCTTTTCAAACACCATCGAACTGCTTTTGAGAAATTACAAAGTTTACCGCCAGAATCAATTCCTTAGATTCCTTCTCCTCCTTCTCCTCCTCCTCCTCCCTCCTCCTCCTCCTCCTCCTCCTCCTCCTCCTCCTCCTCCTCCTCCTCCTCCTCCTCCCTCCTCCTCCTCCTCCTCCTTCCTCCTCCTTTTCCCTTTTCTCATAAGATTCCTTTCTCAGCCCAACTTCCTTGATAACAATCACCACATCCTTGATGCAATAATAGAACACTATATGCACTCCATCTCAAATTCGAGCTCTCTACGAGTTTGAGCACTCTACGAGGAAACTCTCGCAGTGCATTCCCTCGAATAGCATCGATACACAAATAATTAGATAGCTCCTACTTGGAACTTGACTAGTGTATTGTCGAGTAGTGTACTGGAGTGCACTAATAAGCGTGGAGGAGTTAATTAACAAAGAGACTAAGAGTAAATATAACAGGAGAGAGGGTCCCAAGTGACAGAGAGTAGATCTTTTGGCGTTTTTCTTTTTATTATTCTTCTTTTATCATTCGTCTTCTACAGTTTTCGTTTTTTCCTTTCCTCTTCGTCTTCTTGCATTGTATTACAGTTTTGTCAATTTTTCAAGAATTTTCCAAAAAAATCAATATGTTTTATACGTAAAGACCTATAGATTTTTAAAGACCTACTAGCATAGCATTTGGAATTCAATTATCATGCTTAATGTTTGAATAAAAATAAAGAAATAAGATATTTTGTTTAAGAACATTTTCATTCCAATAAAAACGAAAACAAACAAAATTTTAAGCTGAACATTTCAAAGTTTGTCAATATTTTGTTATAATTTGGTTAAAAACATCTCAAATCATCTTCAACATTTAATTTGTTTTTCTATAATTATTACTTCAAACATAGGTTGAACCCTTTTTACATAAATAAGTGGTGGTAAAGCCAACCCTTGAGTTTGAATATGCTTTTCCAGAGAGTCCGTGACGAAGCGTGGTATACTTATTTGGTCATCGCCGGGTATCTTTCTTATCATTGCATCAGTATCATTTTCTAAATAAAAATATTAGCGATAATAAATGCCTTGCCTGGATAAATTCCAGATGTTGAATTTTCAAAAATATCACAGTAAAGTAGCTTACTCATGTAAATTGTGGAAAACTTTCGGCTTGAATTCCAGATTGTTTTAGTTGAGACTTGTAGTTAGTTTTAGCATAGACCAACTATACAGAGTTAGTTTATGGTTTTAGGATTCTACTAAGCACGAACTAATAGACTATTATTCAACGTTATGAAGACGGGATGCGAAGTGTCAACAAAGAGATAGAAAAGAAAAAGAGAAATTATTTCTCTCTTGAGGATTTGTCGACGTTCGGTCGCTTCGCACAGAGAGAAAACGAAGTTGCCTCTATTACTATCATCAGCAACCCCAAGCACGTAGCTGAGACTTATTAGTGCCTATCAGCATCACCAGAGTAGTGCAGCCTCATCGTAGTGCAGTCAGGCTCAAGCATATTATAGCAAGCAGTGTTTCAAAACACTGATAACTAGCAATCTGATGTTGAGTTGCAACAAGAGAGATCAATGATTTCATACTGGATCACTACAATGATAATCGTATGGGATCAGCTGTTTCCTCCCCAGTTTAAACAAGCCTCATAGCTGCCCAATAGCCGATCATTCTTCTGCTTCTTCTTCATCTTCTTCATCTGCGCCTTCTTCTTCTTCTTCTTCTTCTTCTTCTTCTTCTTCTTCTTCTTCTTCTTCTTCTTCTTCTTCTTCTTCTTCTTCTTCTTCTTCTTCTTCTTCTTCTTCTTCTTCTTCTTCTTCTTCTTCTTCTTCTTCTTCTTCTTCTTCTTCTTCTTCTTCTTCTTCTTCTTCTTCTTCTTCTTCTTCTTCTTCTTCTTATTCTTCTTCTTCTTCTTCTTCTTCCTTTCTTATGAAGTTAATGTTCACATTCACTTTCAGGTTAGTCACAAATTTTCTCAGCCGAAGATAAAAACCGCTGTCTTATCAATTTAGATTTTAAATGGTTGATATGGAAGTTGAAAAAGCACGAAAAATATGAATAAAATGATTTGGAAATGATTCTGAAACACAGTATCAAATTTTACTTGAAATTTCTTAGCCGAAAATACATAGACATCACCTGAAGCAATTTGTTACCATTGGGTATCACCTTATCTGCTAAGTCTTTCGTAAATGGAACAAAGAAACTTAGAAAAAACTATATTCACTGTTACATATTTACAAGTTGCTTGACAAATACATTGTAATAACAAATCATTGGAAGGTCACCAACGCCATCTATGAGCAAACTTGGGAACAACGCACCAGAGCTTCGTTGCTCGCTTGTGATTGGCTGGAGGCGTGGCCAGGTGGGGGCTGGGCTGAGTGGGCGACGACCAATGACATTGCGAGAAAAATTTGAGCCAGTCCGATAGTATTTCCCCACCTCTTCTCTCATTGGCTGGAATTTCAATTGCTCATCCGGTTTAGTGCTACTCCTTCATGGAAGTTCAGAGCGTATAGATCTGATATGTTACGACTCTAATCATTCCGTCGATGTTGATAATACATTTTCTAATTTTATCGTTAATTTCAATTTACTATCAGACTAGTTATATTGTCAATTTAAATTTCCATAACTTTCAAGTACAATAAGTTGTAGTTTGAGTAGATGAGGCTTCAAATAACATACACATAGCCTAGTAGGCTAACCTCTATTTAATTTAATTTCATTTATTTAATTCTATTCAAGTTTCATTTTTTTGTTTTGTGTACAGTATTGTTGCAGTTAACAGTAACCATGTTGTGTATCTGTTGCAGTATTGTTTTTTCCTGATCTATTCTGTTATCTTTCCTGATCAGTTTTTGCAATATATACATCTGCTAACATTAGATTGCAATACGTTTGCAATATACGTGTTTTATAACATAACATATTATTTCTAATAATAACGAGTTTACCCCGTGCAGCGCAAAGCGCTGATTGCTTGCTCAGATATGAATCGTTTGGGAATACGGTTAGATTGCAACAGACTTGTATCAGTGTGAGTTCGTCTATATTTTACATCAAATCTCGCAGTGGTGGAAGCACAGTAGAAAGGAATGCGCCAATAGTTTTTTTAATATAATAGATGGTATGTTTTTAATGTGAAATTTTTATTAATTCGTAACATTGAAATTAATTACCTTTGTATCGAGATAAATTATTAGACATTCCAGTTATATTAACCAACTGCTTCATTAAACGAAAATCCAAAGAATTTTAAAATTTTATATATTTTTCTAATCTTCCTTCTCGTACCCTTCTCCTCCTTCCTCTCCTTCCTTTCCGTTCCTTCCCCCCTTTCTCTAACTTTTCTTCTACTCCTACATCACCTCATCTTTCTATTTTCTTCTCCTTTCTTACCATCATCATCATCATCATCATTATCAATATTATATCTCCGTTTTTTATCAACTTCCGGATGCTACCCATGTTTTTCGTCTCAAAACCATTCACTCTTTGAGTTCCTGTCTAAACTTTAGAATATCCTATTTCGCCTTTCACTCCCTCTACAACTCCACAATATCTCATTCTTCCTTTCACTCCTTCTTTATCTCTCTCACTGTGTCTCAATCTTCTTCCCTCTCACACCCTCTCTGTCTCTCTCTCCCCTTTCTCTTCCTATCTCTTTCTTGCTCCCTCTCTTTCCCACTCTTTTCTCACTCTTTTTATCACTCTCTCTTCAAACTCAACTTCAAAATATTTCCTATTCAGCTCAAGTCAACTTACGTGCTTCATTGTCTCATGAACGACGTTCGCTCTTTAATATGCCTTCCCCCCACCCCCACCACGCCATTGTCGCGGAACAAAATACTTTACGTCGAAATTTCCTTGTCGTCTTTGTGTCTTACTTTGTTGGGTAATAATCTACTCCTTTTACTCGTCTCATGACTGTTGCCAGCAAAAGAACACGTGTAAGAGAAGACAGTTTTGACGTAAATTTTCAACATTTTCTCTATACAATAATGTCATGTCAACATAGAGAAAGCATACGCAAGTAGATTATTTGTCCCTATGTTGAATATGGTGAACAACAGAGAAACGACGTGATGGTGGCGATATCTCTGGGGACTCGAGAGAACTTGAAAGTGGGCGATCGGCGAGACCCCTGAACTCGCCTAACAGGAACTATTTTCGCCGTACAGTAAAAATGTAAACAAACGTCCCAATTATTATTCCAGATCGTGTGTATCAATGAGTACACTTGAAAGCTCAGTGTTCAAGAAACAGATTACGGGCCAGTTGCACAATAGTGGATTAGAGAGAATATTAGTTTACTCATAAGAATTCATATGGTTAATTGGAGATTTTGCTTCACAGACAATTGTGCAACTGGGACTAAGTTTTGCAGTTGTCCTTGCGTTTTCAATGCGTTTTTGAAGATTTTTCAACAACGACTGAACTAAGAACGTTTAAACCTCATACACAGGTTCAGCTAAGGTGAGAAGAATATTGAAGTATTTTAAAATCATTAGACACTAAAAGAAGGAAAAGAAGAAGACGAAGAAAAAGAAGAAGAATAGAAAGAAGAAAAAGTAGAAGAAGGAGAGGGAGAAAAAGAGGAAGATGAAGAAGAAGGAGAAGAAGATTAGAGCCCGGAATCTGGAATTATGTCATTAGAAACAATATTATAACAATCAACAACAATTCTGCTCTCTCTTAGATGATAGATTACCATGATTCATCAGAAATGACCAAGCCTATACTCTGATGAAGTATGAGTGGATGGATTAACACACTAACTTGAGAAAATAAAGTGCTTTCTCTTGTGAAGTACAGCATGGATTTTGACTCATACTCAAACTTATGATTCTGGTCGAGTAAAACATGACCTTTGGCTCTCAGTTTATGATTTATGGGACCTTGATTGGGGACACGAACACAATACGTAATTCTTAAGGCTATAATATATAAATACGTAATTTATAAAGTATAGCGGATAAGAAGTGAAAAGAAGAGGATTATTTGGAGAAAAATGTGAAAGAGAAGAATGAAGAAAGAAATGGGAAAAAGAATTCAGGGTATGAATGATTCTTCCATCGTTTCATAGAATAATTGCTATTTTCTGAGAACAGTGAGAATTTTTGGGGAGGATCAATTCCATATTGGGATTGATCAAATTTAGAATTTTTTAATTTATGGAGGTGAAACGTTTCATTGATTGTCACAAAATAATTAGAATTGTTTTTAGCTAATATGAGTGATAAATTCCAATGCAAATTCATTATGTGTATGTATAAATACGATATTCATATAGGAAAATATTGAAATTGATCAATCATTTGTTTGATACGTGCGAAATACAGAGAGTAACCTACAGAAGGAGGATTTCACTTCTATTCTCTCTGAGAAGATTTCTAGCTGTCGCCAAATCGCCAAATTGAATGAATATACCTATACAATGCTGTTCAATATAAAGACGCGTTAACAATAGAACCAGCCTTACAAATCTTCAAAATTTTCAAGAAGAAAATATCTAATGTGTGAAGCCAACATACAATATTGTCGTTAGAGTGAAAAGATTATGAAGTAGCAGCAAAATGGAGAAAAACTGGAAATCTGCTGAGTAAGCCGATTATTTATTTGTGGCGGCCTGCTGACACAATAAACAAAGAATAAGTGGCCAGTCTCCAACTTAATTAGAAATTTAATTACAATAAGCGGCTTTCAAGACTTATGTCGACGTGATGAGGCTAGTGTAGAGGGGGGGTACCCCGTACGAGACTAGAGAGATTTCCCCCGGGGCGGCATTTCTACCCCCGGTTTATTTTCAGCTCGCCTTCTAATTGGCTATTAAGGACAATGATGCCGGGGGGGGGGAGGCTAGAGGGGTAAGTGGTCGTGAGTTTAGGGGTGATTTAAGGGTGGGGGGTGGGAGAAACAATGCTGATGCTATAAGATTAGGGATAGGAGAAGGGGGGTGACCCGTATGATATGCCCCTGGGGCAGTTGACTGGACAGGCAAGGATAGATAGGATAAATGCGTTAATTAATGTAAGCTAAACTACTTACTGCTTACTTATGTTTTAGTTCTGTGCCTTATTCATAAAAAAGGGTTGATTATTTCAATAATCTCCAATAATTATTGAAAATTCGACTTTTTTCTGCAATCTTGTAGAATAATATTAATACTGTAGATAACTTGAATACATAAAATGAATGAATATTGATTATATAAAGAGTGTCTTGATAAAAATCGTCATCATGATCATCCAGTCTTGAATATTGTATGGTTGGTGATGGGGAGGGGGATTTAAACTGAGCAATACACTATCAGTAATACAGACACTATCACAATACACAGTGTAATTACATTATCAACACTGGTAATTAGGTCGACCACTCTCTGCACCACACTTCTCCAAAAAGAAGAAGTAGAAGAAGAAGACGAGGAAGAAGAGGAAGAAGAAGAGGAACGGGAAAAAAGAAAAGAAGAAGATGAAGAAAGAGAAGAAGAACGGAAGGAGAAGAAGAAGAAGAAGAAGAAAGGAGAAGAAGAAGCAGAAGAAGAAGGAGAAGAACATTAATAAAAAGTAGTGGAGGAAGAATAAGAGAGGAGAAAAACATAGATAAGAACAGGAAGAAGAAAAAGAACGGAAAAAGAAGAAGGAGAGGAAGAAGACGGAGAAGGAGAATAATGAAAAGAAGAAGAAGATGATGAAGAAAGAAGAAGAAGAAGAAGAAGAAGAAGAAGAAGAAGAAGAAGAAGAAGAAGAAGAAGAAGAAAAGAGAAGAAGAGAGAGAAGGAGGAAAAAAGAAGAAGAAGAAGAAGAAGAAAAGAAAAGAAGAAAAGAAGAAGAGAGAAGAAGAAGATAAGAGAAGAAGAAGAAAAGAAGAGGAGAAAGAAGAAGAAGAAAAGAAGAAGAAGAAAGAAGAAGAAGAAGAAGAAGAAGAAGAAGAAGAAGAAGAAGAAGGAAAATAAGAAGAAGTTGATTGAATGAGGAGTAGAAGCGTAACTGGAAGACAGATTTTCAACACTGATTTTCAAGTTTTTCTTCAACCTCCGACTGATTATTGGACACCGCTATCAGGCGTCCCTCCGCTCTGCTCTGCAAACAATAATTCCGAGTGAATCTGGGAAAAATCAAGCGAAAAAGAGTGCCGACTTACAGGAAGTGCTTGGTTGGGCTGATGAATTATTCAGACGGTCTCTGCCAACTCGAAGACTAATCCGTCGTGATTGTGACGTCACACAACGCTAATTGCCGCCATGCTTCAAAATGGATGAGATTAGTCAGCTTGAGAAATCAGGCTTCGTTTTGAAATCCATTGATATGCTGTTTCAGCTCATTTTCGGTTCATGATTGCAGGCTTTGAAGAGTGTTCAACAGTGCCAAATTGACACGAATGTCAATTCGATTATGAATGGTTACAAGCATTTAAGCTAGGCGTACACTGGTTAGTCAAGACAAAACAAGACGAGATTAGTCACGTTTAGTCACAGTACTTCACATAGATGCTTATGAAGCAACACACACCGATTAGTCATTGCATCGGTGTGTGCTGCTTCATAAGCAACTATGTGAATTACTGTGACAATCATCTTGTCTTGATTGACACCTATGCCAATTCAATTATTGAAAGGTTACAAGCACTCTCAAAATGTATTAATTCAAACACCTTCACATAATCTAAACTGACTACACCAGATTTCAAGACAAGACAAGACGAGATTCAGTTTAGTCTGATACTTCAATGAAGCAACACAAATCGATTAGTCATTGCATCAGTGTGTCATGCTTCATAAGCAACTATGTGAAGTACTGTGACTAATCTCGTCTTGTCTTGTCTTGACTCACCGGTGTACGCCTAGCCTTATGAAGCCTATTCAGGGCAGACTAATTATCAATAATCAAACGAGCTCTACTTTTCTTGACAGGACCGACGGCTTAAACTATCACGCAACTGCCATTCTAAAACAGATCCATTCTATTCCTCTATTCATTCTATTCATTCTATCCCTCTGATAGTATAGCACGATCCTTTTAACTTGTCAGAAATCAGCTGTTTCGGTAATAATTAAACAGTGATTTCGACACAATAATCAGAAGGCTTAAAAGTCTCAAAGACCTTTAAAGTCTTTAAAAGAGCTTTTTAAAGAAGACCTTTCAAAGAATAACTTTTAAAAATACCTTTCCAATAATCTGCGAGATTCAGCATTTTTGTAGGTTAAGTATTGTGATATTGCTCGTCGAAACATATGTTTTCTGAGAAGTTAAAAGGATCCTGCTATAACTCATTCATTCGTGAGCTACTCAACAATCTTGACAACTATCAATTCATCCAATCCCACATCCGAGTCTAAATCTCGAGACAAACAATCTGAACCCCATAAACCTCAACAGAGGTTTCCTGAGAGACGCAACAGAACAGTTCAACCACACCATAAAGACTTGGATGCAGTTGTTGCAGTTTCTGTGGTCAGTGTGCAAGTTAACAGCCAAGTTTATGAACACGGCCATCTTCCTGAGAGTCCGTTAAAATAGTTGCCTCTGTTTCCGCTAAGACTCTAGTGGTGACTTCAATAAAACCGCAGAGCACTGGAAGGACAAGACTTGGTAAAGGTTCTATCTTCCTTCGATACTTGGGGAAGGAAGAGTTCCATCTTCATTCATCTAAAAGTTCAAACTTGCGATTGGAAATGTGATCCAGCTGATTGGGAGTACAAAGCCCAGGTTTTGGAGATCTCTGATCGCCTATTCGCTTTCTATGTGCGTAAATTGATGTTGATAATAAAATCGACCTACACTCACGCGGAGATTTTGTGAAAAGAAAACGATGGGGCTAACTGGTAAAGGGTGAATAGTAAGCATTTATTTTGCATTTAAAGTATTGTCTTATTCCTAACATATAAATATAAGGAACAAAATAGTAATTGTCTTCTTCCTTTCATTTTTTCCAAACGAAATTAAGTTCAACAAGAAAGGATCTCAGTTTTGAATTATTCGAGTTGAAAATCCAGTTCAAAAACATGATTGATTTAAAGTCTCGCGCTCATAATCCATTTCGGAATATTGACCAATGTGAATGAACTCAGCTGTGGATAAACTACTTCGTCTGCTTAGTCTGCTTGAAACCTAACCTTTAAAGATGATTTGAAAAATTGAATTAAAGATTATAATAATGTTTAAGAACATGTGATATGTTCATTTTATCA
Source organism: Laodelphax striatellus (assembly GCA_017141395.1). Classification (NCBI taxonomy): domain Eukaryota; kingdom Metazoa; phylum Arthropoda; class Insecta; order Hemiptera; family Delphacidae; genus Laodelphax; species Laodelphax striatellus. Next base: position 59,136,313 of record CM029532.1, read on the forward strand.
TTCTAAATAAATCAACAATCGACAAGTAGGAAAAATAGCGACAGGGAATTATATTTCAATTATAAACCAATTCTTATGTACTTAAGCCTATCCTTTACATGTTAAATTTACCGGAAAGATGCGAATATAGGCTATGGAAACAGAACAGGATTTCAAATAATAATAAAATGATAAATATCTTTGATAATAACAGGATAGTTTTAATTTTTAAATAATAATGAAGTTTCACTGTCATCCTTTACAGCATGGAAGCCTATTTACTTGGAAGATTTAGCATTCATTGCAATCATTACAGTTTCATAATTGAAATCGAAACATTTACCTTTTCTAAATATGAAATAAAATACACAATCATCATACAGCAATCTACAGCAATAAAAAAAGCAAACAAACTAAAATAGATTGAACAAATATAACAAAAGAACACAATCCATAACAAGCAAACCAGAACGCAAAATCAAACAACCCATAAAACCAAACAAAACAAAAACAGCATCAAACAAAACTTCCGATTTCAGAGATCGCTCGCCATTTGTAAAACGCGCGTAATGTGATTGCCGAAGCAATGGCGTTTACTTTATTTCGATGGCGTAGACTTGCCTATTCAAGTGTGTATCATGCAATAACAACACAGCCCCAGTGCCATGGCAATAAAACTTGCCAACTTTTCGTTCGTTTTCTAGTTTTCGTCGTCGTTGGCGCTTTGAACTTTTCCAACTGCAGTTTCAGAAACAAGGGCGCGCGCGATAAAGTTGCCTATTCCTCCTCGCCCTCCTTCTCCATCATCATCATCATTTCCTTCTTCTTGTTCTCCTTCAACTTCTTCTTGTACTCCACCTTATTGTTCTCCTCTACCTCCTTTTTCTCGGTTTTCTCTTTCATTTATCGTCTTCTACTTCTTTGTCTACAGTTTCTCCTCCATCAACTTCCTTTTCCCAAACCTTCTTCTTCTTCTTCTTCTTCCTTCTTCACCCACCTCCTCCTCCTCCTCTTCTTCTTCTCTTTCTTCTTCTCTTCTTCTTCTTCTTTCTTCTTCTTCTTCTTCTTCTTCTTCTTCTTCTTCTTCTTCTTCTTCTTCTTCTTCTTCTTCTTCTTCTTCTTCTTTCCATCTTCTTCTTCTTCCTTCTCTTCCTTTTTTCCTTCTTCTTTGTTCTCCTCCTTCATCTTCTACTCTCCTTCTTATTCTCTTCTTCTTCATCTTCTTCTTCATCTACTTCTTCTTCTCTTATTCTTCTTCTTCTTCTTTTTCTCCTCCTTCTTCTTCCCTTATTCTTTTTCTTTTCTCCTCCCTCCTCCTTCATCCTTCTCTTCTTCTTCTCCTCCTCCTCCTCCTCTTCTTCTCTCTTCTCCTCTTCTTCTCTCCTCCCCTCCTCATCATCCTTCTCCTTCTTTCTCCTCTCCTGCTCCTCCCTTCTCCTACTCTCCTCCTCTATTAATACTTCTTACTTCTCATCCTCAACTCCTCTCCTACTCTTTTCCTCCTTCCTCCTCCTCATCCTCCTCATCCTTCTCTCCTTCTCCTTCTCCTCCCTTCCTCCCTCCTCCTCCTCCTCCTCCACCCACCTTCTTATTCTTCTCCTACTCTTCTCCTCTTCTCCTACTCCTTCCCTCCTCTCCTCCTCCTCCTCCTCACACTCTTCTCTTTCTTTGTTCATCTCACTCTCCTCCCCAACCCTCACCCCCCAATCCTCGTTAACAAGTAGACTTTATCTGAGCGGCCTCATGGTGGCAGAGAGCGCGCACAAAACTTTCGCAACGACTTTGTAATGGAAGTTTGTAGTTGAGAATTTTGCAGCTGAAATCATATCGCGTTTGCCGCGACAATTATCGGCGATTTTATGCGACAATTATTGTGTTTCACTGACAATTGAAAACTTCTAATTAGAGCTGAGATTAAAGTTTATAACATAATTACGACTAGAGTTGGTGAGTTGCTCCTATTTATAGCATACTTGAATTAAGTTAAATCAAGCTTGAATCAATGCTTTTGCAATGAAGAAAGATATAAATAAGTTTTTACCAATCAGGAACAAAAAGTCCTCTTCAAATAGATAATATTATTGAGTTTATAATAATTTCAAGTGAATATAATTATAGATTACGCGATTATCATTGATTATTTTATTTGGGTCAAATAAAACAGAAGAAGAGGAGAAGAAAAGGGAGGAGGTGGAGGAGGAGGATGAGGAGAGTGAAAGGGAAGAAGTATTTTGGAGGAAGAAAAAGGATAAGAAGAAGAAAAGTGCAAAACAAGAGTAATTTGATTTCTAATTGAATTTAAATTTGTCACAACATTATCTTCATTGTAAGAAGATTGAATTTCTCTCTTTGTAAAGTCTAATCTACTATGTCTTGATCTTAATGGGAAAAAATTAATGAGAAAAATATTTTCTAAAACTCTGTCTTATTCTCTGGCTCTCTCTGTATAAATTTTAATTTATCAATTTAATTTATTAAATTCAATTTTAATCTGTAAATTTTGATTTTTCGCAATTTCTTTTCATTATGGTAAATAAATATCACTTATGTTATTTACCTGATGAGGCTCAGCAGAGTACAACAATGGAACAGCTCTCACCTGAAACAGAATAATATAATTTTTATTATTTTTTCAAACCGACATTGTCATAATCAAATTCACAATGATCTTTATTATTCAAAGAGCCAATTCATGAATAATGATTAAAGAATTTATTGAGGTCTAGGAAATGATCAATTAACTTAAATTGCGTCACAACTACAAACGTAGAGTCATTACGCAGAGTACCTCAAAACTAGTGGGAATACAATATAACTAAATAAAAACTTCATATAAATTGTAAAACGAATTATGCTAATAAAAATATTCAATAATTTGCAGTCATGTTATGATTAATACAATCATTAGAACACTGTCTCCATACCATTGGTTAGCCAAAACGATACTTTGAGAAAATGGCTGCCAACACAAACAAAATGGCCGTCTCCACTGTTGACACAATCAACAATGGCGTACTGTGCTGTGATTGGCTGTTCGCTGAGACTTTTCCCCACTCAGTTTCAAGTAGGGGAGGAGCTAAGCAATCCACGTCAAACGTCATCAATAATGGCGGACATCATAAACAGAAGAAAACTAGAATGACTAAATGATAATGTTATAGGAACTTAGAATTAAGCTTAAAATATCATAGTATAGTACATTTTAGTGATTACTTTTCGAATATGATTGGATTGAAGACATGCATTCTTGCATTATTTGAAATCCAATAGTTAACATGATTACGGAGAATCATGTAGATTGTTGCATCTTTTTCTTTCTTCATAATTGTAATTGCTAGTACGGTATCTTACGTCTCGGTCTTAATAGGTATTGGATATTACGGATAACCTGCGATACCTATAACCCATTCTCCGACCAATCTCAATTAATTTACAAATTCATACAACTAAGGCAAATACTGACAATAGACATGTTAAAAAGTTTATACTATGCATTAGTTGAGTTCATAGCAAGGTATGGCATTTTGGCCTGGGAGCTGCAAATTTCTGTCACATCGAGCCTCTTCAAGGTCCAGAAGTTGATTCTAAGGATAATAGGACACAAACATCCACTCTTCCCTTCAACAATACTTTACTCAGAACTCGCATCCAAGCATTAGACAGATTTACATCCATAGATTGCTAATATTCATCAGCAAAAACCCACAACTTTTTCTCAACCTGAATCACCCACATGGAACACGCAGGAGGAACATGGATTTGGCAATTCCGAGGATGACAACTTCAGCTGCACAGAGATCAGTCATGTATTTAGGACCAAAAATATTCAATAGACTGCCAATAGCAATAAAAGAAGTAGTTCCAGTTGTTCATACATTCAAAGCAAAAACGAAAACCTGGTTGATTGATAATCAAATAAGTCACAGTGAACGTTTGATTTCTTGAATTGGAAACAATTATATTTTTCACTATTATTTATTCCATCATTGTTCAGGTTTATGTATATGATGATTTTAATTTGTTAATTTTATACTTTCATTTTTTTTCTCTTTTTATAATATTTCAATTATCAATTGTTTCAATTTTCAATCAGTAGACTAGTTTGAATTGAAAGTTCTAAAAATAGTAGCCTCCTATTATTATATTATATCATACATTTTCAAATTCTTATCATTTTAATTTTCCTTCCATATATTTTAGCTCTCCATTATTAAAAATGCATGTTTTTTTTTCTTTAAAAATTAAAATTTAATATTCAAGTATAGTAGTAGCATTATATTTGTAACTAATAAATTTAGCATGATTTAGAGTAGTGGCATCCCGACACATATTTTATATAGTGGGGGCCACAAAATTCAATTGAGCAAAATTTTAAATTCAGATGTAATACTTTATATAAAATTATGATTTAGAAGACTTTGTATTTATGTATTCGATGTATAATGTTGAGAATTTGAATAAACTCCTCTGGTGGTGCTGTACCCACGACCAGAGAAACTCTTATTATTAGTATTATTATTATTATTGTGTGTGTGTGTGTGTATTATTATGTGGCTAGCTAATTATGTATTCTAGGCTATGTATGACTAGGCTGGCTGGAGTTATTCTGGCTAGGCTGATAGCCTACATTCTATTTACTTGACTCTTCAGAGTGGTCAATCGGTAGTCAATTCTAATGAATCCTCAATTCATAAGTACTGAACTCAAATTAGAATGCTTTCGGAGGAGACGTTGAGCCGTCGGTCCCGGAAGCCTTAAAAGTGGTCGTCATTACTCATCATCACCCCTCCCATTCCCCTCGCACCAGCCTAGAGCTCATGTGGGCATCACCCTTTTCATTTAATTTTTTTATTTCATTTTATTTCACCACTTGATATCACAGGGATGACGGGCACATCACTCATTCGACAATCACACTATTCACTGGAAACTCCTCCAGTGGATTGTCTAAAAGGTATTCTTTCAGGGCCTGCTTGAACCATTTAATTCATCTCCTGGGAATTATGTGATTGTCAATCATTCGACAATCACACTATTCACTGGAAACTCCTCCAGTGAATATAGTGGATCGTTTAAAAGCGCTTATATGGGCATTACCCTTCTCATTTAATTTTTCTTATTTCATTTTAATAATTCTCCACCTAACATCACAGTGATGAGGGGCACATCAATCATTTGACAATCACACTATTCACTGGAAATTCTTCCAGTGGATTGTCTAAAAGGTATTCTTTCAGGGCCTGCTTGAATAATTTATGCGATTTAATTTTTTTTCCATCTCCTGTGGCAGGCAATTATGAAATCGAAGACTCTGAGTTTGTGACTGCTACTGTGATTTCAGTAGCCTACTGTGTGGGAGGTCGAAATCGTTCTCAGCAAAAACTTCTCCCAAACAGTATTCAAATGAAGTTCTAAATCCGGTAACTCCAAACCAGGCAGGAAACAAGCAATTTCCTGTAGCATTCAAACGGGATCAAGTGCACAGAGATTACAAACGATAAATGCATCCTAGACCTGCAGCTAGAGTTGAGTAGACAGCAAATTGAATGCACTTGAGAGTTGAACAGTTTGGCATTCAGAACACACACGACATTGCCAGGTTGCAAGCTGATAGCAAGGATCTGTTGTTAACTGATTTCCGCAATCCCACACCAGCACAGTCGTTGGTGAAGGGAGGGTGCACACAAGGGAGTCTGGAAATGAGGGATGGGGACATGTATGGGTATTGCGCTTTAGTACATGCATAATTATTATGTCTGACTGAATGCAGGCAGTTATCCCTGTTATTGTGATGTTCGGTTGCATTGAAGTGTAATGAATTATGTAATATTGATATCATCACAATCGAAATCATGAATGGAAAACAGTTGTTCAATAATGCAACAAAATTTGAAAGAGAAGCTATATAAGAACCTTGAGAACATTTTCGTTTAAATATTATCCTTATGGATAGGAAGTTGTTTTAATTCAAAGAGAGACTCATATAGAACCTAAATTTTATAGTTGAAAAATCACGAATTCTATTATATTATTTTACTCATTATTTCAATAAATAAAATGAGTTGTTCGATAATGCAACATAATTCAAAAGAGAGACTCATATGAGAACCTTTTAACCGTTTTTCAAAATTGAATAAAATCATTATGAAGTTAAAAATAGGAAGGAAAATTCTTGAATGAAGAAACATAAATTATAATGATAGATAGCAAGAAATGAAATTTCGATCAAAACAAACAAGGAAAGTAGCTTAGTCGCCCTTGAGTAACCTACCTAAACAAATTCCTTTTAAAACTAGCCAATGATATAGAGAGAGTAGCCAAGTATATAGAGAGAGGGTGAGTTCTGTATACAGGAAAAGAGAGAGAGAGAGTAGTGTATAGAGAGAAAGAGAGAAAGAGAGAGAGAAATTGAGAGAGCAGAAATGATGAGATCAGTTTTAACAGTCGACCGATTTTGTGTATGAGGTTGGACGAAATGGCTTCCACAGCATAAAACACGTTCGTTCACACCTCTGCTCTATATCCAGGCCATGCTACACATTTCTGATATTCTCACTCGCTTAACTTTATCACACCCCACCTCACCTGAACCTAACCTCAATTCGTCGCGCACTCAAAAGCGCCTAGTCAGCATTTCTGAGCACAGCCCTATGTGTGTCAACCACATCAGCAAGCCACAACTAAGTATGTTGCACGGCTAACGATGGCAGTACAGCATACCTGCAATATACCCTACGCACCGTGCAGCTGACTTGCGGTGGAAAATGATGAGTTGGCATTTTTTGTGGTGGGGGGGGGGGAAACGGTAATCGATAGTATGTGATGCACTATGGTGGTTTTTGGCGGGGTGGACTCCAGGGTTCGGTTATGAGGGAATTTTTGTTTTTGAAACTTGTGTGAGGGAAATTTACAGTTATCAGATTCATTTAATTTGACGCTTGGCTTTAGATAGATAGGTAGAGAGATATCATTTCTTGACGCAATGCATGAAAGCTGTCTACAGTTCAGCAATTGCTGAGTCCTCATCCAGTTAATGTAGACTCTGTCGCCACAAACAGTTATAAAATAATTGATTGTCATTAGTCATTAGTACTATTTTTCCACTGTTACTGTTACAGCTCAGCGGTTACCAAGTCCTCGTCCAGTTACAGAGAGTGCATAGTAACAGTGTGGACATTGCATGTCACACTTTTCATTAGTTAGCTAGGAAAAATCCACCATACTTTTGTCAATCACCATAAGATTGCATTGAAATGGTACGTAAATCATAATGTTATGTAGAGTAATACATTTCCAACCTACAATTTGCCTTTGCCAGTGTTAGTTTTTCATAATTTTAAGTTTTAAAGCAATACCAAGAGTGAAGAGACTATTTTTAATGTTAGAAAAGTTATTTTTGATGTTGTTTCTCTTGAAATAAGTTTGACAATTAGAGTGAATGGGTTCATGTTAGCCTGTAATCCCACATCAAAATTTTAAGATTTGGCAAAAATATACTGGCGGCGGGGAAAGAAATGATCTCTACATACTGTTATGGAGTGCTTCACACAAATGGCCACACTGTTACTATACAGTCTCTGTATACACTCTCCCGTGGGGAAGCGTGGTATACTTATTTGGTCATCGCCACTAACACTCTCTGTATATTATGTATTTATGTATACTATATACACTCTCGATCTGTACGTCCAGTTAATGTAGACTCTGTCGCCACAAACAGTTACAAAATAATCGATTATCATTTTTCACTGTTACTTACAGTTCAGCAGTTACTGAGTACTCATCCAGTTACCGTGTGGTGTGCACTGTGTCGCCACAAACAGTTTCCGAGTGATTAACAGTGAACACGCCAAAGTGGGTCGTCAAAGCGATCAGGCAAAGTGGGCCGTCCAAGCGATCACGCCAAAGTGAGTCGCCAAAGAGCAGTCAGTGATGAGTACACACCGTAAGATTCACAGAGACAACACCAACTTAATTAAGTCTATTTGGTTAGACTCAGCCGCTTAGAGCTGCTCAACGGTTACACAGCGCCCAGCGTCTCTAATCTGTAATCCCGGCGAGCTGCAGCCTAGTCTCAAAGAGCTTTCAAAACAATGAACGACAATCTGATGTAAACTAGGATTCAGTTTGTGTGAGTATCTGTATGGGAAACATATAATTCGAGACGATCGTGAATCACTGATAGCGTGATAAGGAATCACAATGTTCCAACGTGATGGATTATGACCATTTTATTTTTAACTAAGACATCACAGGTCGCACAAAACTGCGACTATTGAACTGCATAGAATAGTGTTTCAAATTTTTCACCTCCTTGTTCTTCTTCTTCTTTTTCATTATTTTCTCTTTCTTTGGCTTCTTCTTCTCCTTCTTCTCCTTCTTTCTTCTTTCTTTCTTCTTCTTCTTTCTTCTTCTTCTTCTTCTTCTTCTTCTTCTTCTTTTCTTCTTTCTTCTTCTTCTCTTCTTCTTCTTTCTCTTCTTCTTCTTCTTCTTCTTCTTCTTCTTCTTCTTCTTCTTCTTCTTCTTCTTCTCTTCTTCTTCTTCTTCTTCTTCTTCTTCTTCTCTTCTTCTTCTTCTTTTCTTCTTCTCTTCTTCTTCTTCTTCTTCTTCTTCTTCTTCTTCTTCTTCTTCTTCTTCTTCTTCTTCTTCTTCTTCTTCTCCTTCTTTCTTCCTTCTTCTTCTTCTTCTTCTTCTTTCTTCTTCTTCTTCTTCTCTTCTTCTTCTTCTTCTTCTTCTTTTCTTCTTCTTCTTCTTCTTCTTATTCTTCTTCTCTCTTCTCTTCCTTCTTCTTTTTCTTATTGTTCTTCTACTATTTCCAAATCTCAATCGATATTTTGACTATCTGAGAAGAGATAGTAGAAAATATCAACTACTATGTATTTAAAACTAAGAATTTTAGAAAATTCAAGTGAGCGGCGCTTTGCACTGCACGGGGTGAACTCGTATTATACAGAGTGGCGCATAAAGAACGGATGTTTTTCAAAGTGTTATAAGAAAGTTTATTTTATTCATACATTCATCTTACTTACACCAAAATACTAAGTAAATAACCCAATTTGAGAACTTGTATGAAAAACTCCAAAACACTTGATTTTTTTAAAAAATTATATAGGAAAGATGGCGCCCTTAATGCTTTAATACTCATTCAAAGCCTGTATTACTTGATAATATTCCAATCAGAGTTCTTGTAGGATAATAGTTTTTATATTATTGTAAGTGTTACAATACAGAAGAACTTGAAACTTGTAGCACAATAAACTAATTCAGAACACAGATCAGAGATTTCGCTCACAAACTGAACCGTGGGAAATAATATAGAGTCCTTGTATAAAAACTGAACACTATCAATAATCTAATTTTTCAAATAACGCTATTCAGAACCACTTGAAAATAACACAACGAACTAATCTAATTCACAGCACAACGCAGTGTTCCTGCTCACCACCCCGTGTATCATCATTCTCCGTGAAATAATCAGTAGCCTATCGCAGATGAACCTAATCAACCCCCTCCCCTACCGCTGCTCAATTCGAAAATAGCTGCGACCTGACAATTTTCTGAACCTGAACATTTTCAATCCGATTAAATTCCATCCGAGAGTTGGTTCTATTGTGTGCCTCCACTCTATTATTGTCTGCAATCAACATGTCACCCTCACTTTGTGCCTCACCCTGTATATCTATCAGACATATATGAAAGGTAACATACATAGTGTATAATGATCTATGTGTATCTATAGATATTATCGATTGTATGATCCGAGCCAATGCAACACAGACAGTAACTACTTGATTATTCCTAAACTCTGGGTGGTAATTACATTCGTCGAATATCGAGCATTATCTGAGCGAATTTGATTAGATTTTCCAATGGCGCACGGTTCCATTCAGCTCCAAGCATCCGGCTCTGAATGAATTAATGAATGATGCATTCAACTACTTTCATTGATTGGTTTCTTTCGGATTAATCAGTCAGTAATCGCTTCTATTTTTACTCTGATTGATTTGATTGACCTGATCCTATTCAGTGATAAGCCAATGAATGCTGCATTGAATACTACTCTCATTGATTGGTCTCTTTCGGATTAATGAGACAGTGATTGTTACTTTTCATTCTGATTGATTAACTAACACATTTCTATTATTTTTAGATGATTTCATAGATGAATGCATCAATTTTTCCCGTTCGGCTCAATGATAATTGCATGATCTTTTCATTCTATTCCATAGGCCTATTTTCTCCATGAATGCATTTGTCTATTATTCCTTCATTCAATTCAATTCAATCTATTTATTCCACAAATTCATGAACAGAGTTTAGTCTTAAATTGAGATGATAATAATCTAAAATCTTCATTTAAAGAGACTTGAAAATAAACTAATCCAGACATTGAAGCGACGGAACCAATACAATGATTCTCCACGTTATATAGGCCTACAGAATATTTCAGAACTCCCTACCAATACTCAAGGGCATTGTTCCTGGGTAAAATCCATATCTAAATATCATATTTAAATTGTCCAGAAGTACTTAGTTACTCACACAGCTGCCATTATGTCTTTTTCTCACTTATTACGGACAATTTAAATATGATATTCAGATACGGTTTTTACCCAGGAACAATGCCCTAGAATATTGGTAGGGAGTTCTGAGACACCCTGTATATTATCCTGGAGCATATATTATTTGATGTAACATAATACATGAATTATCTTTGATTTAGGTTATCTTGATGAACAAGATGATGATATTATTTAATCATTTACATACAAAATTTCGAAAAAATCAACACCCGTACTGTATTGAACTATAGTACCGTGATCGCTATATCTGTGAAAATACAGAGTAAATGGAATGAACATTTCGTGATTGATAACACGAGTTTTTCCATCAATCATAATGTATAGTAGTAGGCCTACTAAATGTGTAGTGCATTGATGAAAGATTGCTGAAAGACCTTATCATGATATTATTATATTATACTGTATGATGCGCTCTTTTCATGAGCAGTAGTAATCTATGGAGAACTCTTTCTGAATGGCGAGGTATAGTCTATGATCCTTTTATCCTTCACCATGTTATATACCTGTAGTGATGAACATAGGTATGTATTTCATGCATTTGATATACATGACATGTATATGTGCGAAATATATAGATATGAGGCACTGTCTATACAGTGAGGATGATTTACTGAGTCATGCCTAGGCTCCTTTGAGTCGTGGGCTGAGTGAGACCTTATTTTGTTGCTGAATCATGTGGTACTTACTCTCTTTTATGTTTCCTTCTGCCTGCTATCCAGCAGTCTTATTTTTCCGTTTTATTCATACCTATTTTCTCTCACTGATATATTTTTCGTATTCTTTTGAATACTTTATTTTCCCAGTTCTTTTTTTCATTTGTGAAAATGAACTCTTTCACATTCTAGTATGAATGGGTTTGATAAGTGTTATGATTCCGAAATTAGTCAATTAATAGTAAAGTATTCCCGAAACTATGATACGGTCGTTCAAAATCGGATTGTAGTGAATTTGTGATAACTCGTAAAGATTAGAATTATTTTTTTGGAGATTAAGCTAGGGCAACAGACTTTTGTGCTACTGAGACTTTTATGTATGTTACCTTCTTCAAAATAGTTTGTCAGAAATTTTTTTCTAAGCTAATTCTTCTCTTCTCACCTTGCTTGTCATTCCTTCTAACCTATGCCTATGCTTAGATGGACTGAGACTGAACTATTCTCATTACAACCATAGAGAAAGCACCACAAGCATCAACTAGCATTACACAGCGTGATGCTTTCTCTATGTTACAACTTAGTTCAGCTTTTGACCATGTTTTAAGTGTATAAGATTTCGTCCACTATACAATATTAGTATAAAATGGCTGCATCGTCGGTAGTTGATGAGTTCTTGAATCTTTCTTCGTTTCATATGAACGTGATGAGAAAATTCATTGTCAGTACAGGTGTCATAGCAAAATTAAAAGTTGTTAGTTGTATATTTTACTATTGCAATCCTGACATTTACTTTTTGTATAATTCTAGTAAAATCTTGGTCAAATTTTTATTGGATTGCATTTGAAGTTTTGTGTTTTGAAGTTTGGTATAAGAGTAGCCTATAATTTGATTTTTTGTCAATTTTATTGTCTTTCACTTGCTTGAGCTTGTTTGTATTGAGTTGATGTTTACATGGTATTTTATTTTTATTATTGCATCAGAATTCGACGATGTCTTGCATTTTTTGTAATGTGACAATGAATTAATTTTTGTCTTCAAGTTTTAGTTTGTAATTTTGAATCACTTGGAGTTTCACGTATGAGCATTTTTTATTTTATTATTGAAAAGAATTGACGATGTCTCTTATAATGATGTACCAATTATTTTGAATTGACAATGAATTTGTTATTTTATAATTTGATCAATTCCTCAATAAACTAACTACTTCTTGAATCACCTAATCCTAATTCAATCCAATCTCTTTATAACTCGCCAATAAACTCATCTATCCAAAAATTTCTCTCTCTCTCTCTCCCAAATCGATTTCACTCTCACTCCAGCTGTGCAACAATAATTCACAGCAGAACAATGGAAGGAGTTGTTGGGGGGGGGGGTGTTAGGGGCGGTTCTGTAACAATTGCCAACAGAGAATCAGTCAACAGAACAGATCAGCTCGACTTCACATTGTCAAGGTTGAGCAGAGAGTACACTCCAGTCCTAACTTCGCCAGCGAGGCACAACGCATTGTGACGGTAGGGCGCAATAGTTGTTCTGTTGAATCGTTCAGAAATTTCAATGATCGACATCGCCTCCCCCACCCCAGAAAACTATTAATCGGGGATTTACTTCATCCAGGGTTCTTCGGGGTACCCTTTAGGGTTTCCCAACCCCTACCACATCATTGGGGTACTACTCTTTCCCTTCAGGGTTGTGCCAACTATCTCCCCCCCCCCCACGGCTACAACTATTCAATACTCTCAGGCGCAAGCAGACTCGTGCACTAATCCCTAGTTTGCGCCGTTTCGTAAACGAAAAATCTCGATATTACAGTTCAACCCAGATAAATTGCCATAAAAATAATTTATTTGTGGACCCTCTAATTATTAGGGTCCACCTTGCATGAAATGGGGTGGTCGGTTTCATTTTTTTAATAATGTACGAGTTTACCCCGTGCTGCGCAAAGCGCCGCTTGCTAGCTCAGTACTGTATCGTTTCGGAATAAAGTATCATTACAAATTTGTACCGATGAGAGTTAGGCAAATTTGCCAAATTTGAAAGAATTGCAAAATTTCGTCTTTTTTGTGGTTTTTGTGGTTATCAGGACGATCACATACATTATTAAAAAAAGAAACCCACTAACCCATTCCATGCACGGTGGAATGTATGTTACTTTTCTACTGGGCTAGTTGTATCCTTGTAATTAATCGTACTTTGGCATTTCTTTTCATTTTTGAAACAAAAATTTTTCACGCAGTGTCATGCTGATGGCATGTAATGGACAACTAGTCTCGTGCTTTATTTCAGGTGTAAAACATACTTTTACATACGAAGGGCCCAGGGGAAGAAGGGGCAAAGTCCACCTGAACATATTTTTCAGGAGACACTTTTTAAAGTTTAAGTTCTTTTATTGTCATGGAAACAGTAAATAAATAGTCTTGGACTTGACTCTTTCTTCCCCAGTACCGCGTGGAGTTGGCCCGTTCTTCCACAGCACATCGAATATTCAATCCCACTTTTCTATGTCAATGAGCACGTTTTTCTCCAAAACAAATATACCATCGTGTTCGGCGTCAAAAGCTTAATAAAACTGCGTTTCAAACTCATTTTCAGAAAAATATGGAGTTTACCCCTTTTTCCCCTGGAGCCTAAGTATTACTTATAGTATATGAATTGTATTCATTGTCATTAGGGTTGTTGTGAATCCATCCTTTTCTCACTTGATCAAATTATAAACACTAAATTTACTTAGAAAGTAAGATACTCACAAATTATGATGTGTTGATGCACATTTCGCGGTGCTGTGCCGCATCGTCAGAATACGTGTACAGGTGAACTCATTGTCATTAGAAAAAACACTTCAAATATTAACATAGTTTCAATGTCACACGTCATTGAGCAGCAATTCCACTGCGCAACCTACTCATTAACCTACCGTGTATTCTAGTAGCCTATACGTGGGTCAATCTATTTCTCACAAACTTTAATTATTATGGTGAAAAATCTATTTTCTGGTTATGATCTTTTGATTATCCTCAATAATTCGCGCGGTAACTGCTCTGAAGAAAACAAGAGTTTGGGGATAATGTTGTAACATTAGACGGGGTAACTGCTGGGGACGGGGGGTAGTTGTGTTGTGGGGGGAGGGGTTGGTACTGGTAGTTGTAAGCACTTAATTAGGTGGTGTACAACATACAGCGTGCGCTTGTGTGTGTGCGCGTGCGTGTGAGTATGAGCAATGACAATGGCCTTCATTTCGCTGGCTTACGGCTATTTGGCTTCAACTGCCGGCGGCAGGTTAGGTTGGGTTAACTCAGTTTAACCTCAATTAGCGAAAGGTGCTCAGCTGTAATCATCTGTATAAACAATGTGGTGTACAGCATCACTACACTGACTCTTCATTAGAACTGATATGACACTGACAAGGCATCAGAGGGTGCTAGGAGATATCAAGTTTTTTATTTGAAAAAATTACAATATTTTGTTAAAATTAATGTTTTGAACAATGGCTTGGCTTTTAGTTATCTAATAAACATGAGAATGATGCCGTGTCTCTCTCTACCTTGCCACAAGTAGCTTCTAAATATTGCAATAATAAAATTATAATATTCTATCTATATTATATCAGATAGCCAAATTACCTACGTATAAGAAATATTAAGCCGTTTCCATAATTTTCACCAACCCTGTATGTAAATGTTCTGTTATGAACGCACCCTTCTCGATATGAAATCCTCAAATGTTTTCCCAAATGATATCACCTTCCTACAACTTGTTGTTTTCAAAGAAATCAGTTACTTTTAATCAACATGTTCTTGATCAAATTTCCCATAATACTCGCTATTTTTCTCAATAATGCTTCAGTTTTTTCCGCTCAATTGCTTCTCTCAAGAGTGTTCTGCCCAGACAAGTCCATCTCTACTCTCTGCTCTCTACTTTGGAAAGTCGTTTTTCAGTTTTCTGACAGTGCTGGGAGGGGGCTAGCATAGTACGCGATACAGGTGGCAGTGACATCAAATGAGCCGGACACAAGAGTCCTTTATCTCAAAGTGCCAGCCAGCCTGCTCCAACATGCTCCGGCGACCATTTTTATATGAACTGCAAAGTGATTTTCGTCCATATTTTGTTGTTGCTCGATCAATTTTCGATTAAATTCTTTCCGCTTTGTTGGCCACTGTCACAATTTTAGTTCATAGCACTGGTGTGCAAAGATTGTGTATGAGTTGTGAACATTTTCCCGGCTCACATTCATTGTTTCCACTTTGTTGATGTCATGAATGCACATAGGAAACTATCATACAGGGTTGGTGAAAATTATGGAAACTGCTCAATATTTCTTATACGAAGGTAATTTGACGGTAGGTGACATTGGGGATCGTACTAAAATTGAAAATACTACTTTACTGTGTCTTCAAAAATTTGGACCGCACATCGATATGTCGAACCATTTTTGAGATATGAACTGATGTAGAATAAATATGTCTGATTAATAATTGGAATATCTCAAAAACGGGTTGACATATCGATGTGCGGTTTTCGCCATTCATTTGCTCTTGAAATTCTGTATCGAAACATTACCACCTTCCCATTTAAAAAAATAAAGTTAGATTCAATATGGCGGACCAGATTTTTGAAGTAACAGTTAAGTAGTATTTTCAATTTTAGTACGATCCCCAATGTCACCTACCGTCAAAGTACCTTCGTATAAGAAATATTGAGCCGTTTCCATAATTTCACCAACCCTGTATGTGTGCAACGTATTGATAGTGGATGTATTTTTTATACACTTTATCATTGTAGTAAGCTGTAATGAGGTAATTAATCATCAATTAGCTTAGAGGCCTAGCATAGCAACCATATACACCGCAAATTATAAGTCTAATTAAGCATGAATAGGCTACAATAAGATGTAAATACGAGTGTTGATTTATTAATTCAAATGGTCAGTAATCAGATGTGACAATAATATCAGACTGAGGGGTGGTTAATAAGTGGCGGGACATGTGTCAGCAGCAAGTAGCCGCAATTTGCGGTCAGCGACATGCTGTGCGACGTGTCGCTAGTTATTATTGTTGATTAGGGTCGCTGCTGTGTGAACGCTCCAATGCTTTACAATGGAGCACTTTCGATGATGACCTTGACCGTTGGTCGTCTGAGTACCGCTATGAGCAAAAGTGAATTTTCTTTCTTCATAATTATTCATCCTCCCACTCCTACTCCTACACCGCCACTTTCTTCTTCTTTCCTTGTTCTTCTTCTTCTTCTTCTTCTTCTTCTCATTCTTCTTCTCCTTCTCCTCCTCCTTCTTCTCCTTCTTCTTCTTCTTCTTGTTCTTCTTCTTGTTCTTGTTGTTGTTCTTCACTTCTTCTTCTTCTTCTTCTTCTTCTTCTTCTTCTTCTTCTTCTTCTTCTTCTTCTTCTTCTTCTTCTTCTTCTCTTCTTCTTCTTCTTCTTCTTCTTCTTCTTCTTCTTCTTCTTCTTCTTCTTCTTCTTCTTCTTCTTCTTCTTCTTCTTCTTCTTCTTCTTCTTCTTCTTCTTCTTCTTCTTCTTCTTCTTCTTCTTCTTCTTCTTCTTCTTCTTCTTCTTCTTCTTCTTCTTCTTCTTCTTCTTCTTTCTTCTTCTTCTTCTTCTTCTCCTCCATCTTCTCCTCCATTTTCTTATTTTTCTTCTTCTTCCTCTCTATTACAATATTTATCTGCTCTTTAATAGTTTCATTATTTTTCTCCATCTCCTCCTTATTCATCTTATTATTCTTCTTCTTACAACTCCTTTCTTTTCGTTTCTTCTCCTTCTCTTCCTTCTCCTCCTCATCCTGCTTCTATTCCTTCTTCTACTTCTTCCTCTTTCTACTCCTCCTCCTTCTCCTCCTCCTTCTCCTCCTTTTCCTTCTTCTTCTCCATCTATTTCTTCTTCTACTCCTCCTCTCTTCTTTCTTCACCTTCTCCTCCTTCTGCTATTTCTCCTCCTTCTCATCCATCCCTCCTTTTCTTCCTTCCCCTCCTTTCTTCCTTCTCCTCCTCATCTCTTCTCTTTCTACTCTTCCTTCTCTTCCTTCCTCTTCTGCTTCTCCTCCTCCTTCTCCCTCTTCTCCTTCTTTCACATAAGTTGTGACAGTATCAATAATATTTCGAGTCAGATAGGCCAATACCACCCATCAATTTAATCCAATAGAATAGCTTTCAATTGAACAATAAATGAATATTTTGATACTGTACACTAACTATACTTGGATATTCACTGTTACAAAGCAACAAACCATATTATATGCATGTCTTGTATGTGAGAAAGCTACCGAAGAAAACCCTGTATTGAGTTACCCGGACAACTTATAACATTAATTTATGTCATATTTCATATTTCGTATGTTCAAGTAATATTATATTTGAATATTATTTCATAGAAAGTCCTTTACAATTGACTGTATACTATAGACTTTCAACGATTATTTCAATACCGGGTTGACCCCAGAAGTTCTCCCACAAAAACAAGATATCACGATTTTTTGCGTTATAAAAGTACATGTACATTGTGTTGGTAAGTTATATCTACATGTTATGTAAATCATAATAACGATGGAAATATTAAAGCAATTATACAGCAAGAATCATTGAAGTACAGAAGTACAGCACATTGTTGTGACAAACAATTCCTAGAATTACAGCTGCATTATAACATGAACTAACCATACTCAGACTTCCATTTATCTAAACATAGACTGCGATTATCTCTGATTATATAATCAAATAATTTTCTAATTATAATTCCAATTTTCAAACACCAAAATGAAAACCCCAGTCCGTTCAATTGACTGGAGCTGACACACGAAACAATTTCAATTAGTTTCGAGCTCCTCTTGTTATTGGCATTCAATTGCCACTTGTTTGTAATGGAATATTGAAGCGACGATTATTGAATATTTATTCATATTGAATTATTCGATTATAACGGGGAGCTTAGTATGGAATTTATACAAGTCGAGTAAACAGTAACGAGTAAATTCCCTGATAACAGGCTGTTCTTCAATATTTCATAATTATGTGCTCGTTGCAGTTGAATTTGTTGAAGTGTTTTGGTTTCACCTACCATACCGCTAGCGTGGATGAATTCGATTAGATGCGATCAATTTGATCAACATTGTTAAGTTATTATTAGCAATTTCATTATCACTGTGGAAATGGAATGTTGTGTTTTGGAGTGTATAGCCTACTGTTGTTCGAATCTGGATTCATCTGAGACTATCAAATGAAGAATTCCTGTTTTATGATGAAAATATTGTTTTATCATGTTACTACTTACAGAAAATATAATATTCTATTAAAGTATTAAAACTAGTATTTCGCTGTAAAGAATTGCAGTTTTGACTTACATTATTTGACTAAATTTTGATGCATATTTTACTGATGAGGAGGTTAATTAGAGAAATATAAAATATAATATTTGTTACATGAATATGATACTAATTATTCCAATACTTTACAATAGTATAAATTGTATAAGTAATTGTAAATAGTATGAGTACTAATACTACTAATTGTATAGAAAAGCTTCTATTCGCTTGAATCTTCTTCAGTTGAAATTATTTCTTACTTATTGTCTCTTCAACCGTAGTTCCTTTCCTTCTTATTTAGTACAGTATTAGTTTTTTGTTTTTAATTAAGTAATGTATTGGAGGGTTAAGTGTTAAGAGAGGGCCGACTGCGCCCTAACTTAGCCATCTTAGAGGCAAGAAATACAGTGATTACAGAAAATGAAGGCAGTCATCCTATTCTCTAACATTACAATTACTTTTACCTATTTACCTTTCCGTTTTACTCTCCCTATCTGTTACACATTCTCTCTCATTATCTTTATCCATTCTTTCTCTCTTCACCCTCTCTCACTCTCTCTCTCTTTACCGCAAACTCTCTCTCACTCTTACCGTAATCGCGAGCATTCACATACATAGTGATCAGGGAATGTGTGCTAAGGAGTGAGGCATGCAATTTACATGCCACTCCAGGCAGAGCGGAGACAATGTGCTTATGGCAGCTAATTGAGAATTCATGTGCTTCCACTGCGTGAATCAATCAGAATACTGAATTTCTATCAGGCCGCATAGATGGTGAGCCAGCAGAATGCTAATGTAATGATGGTGAAGGTATACTTCTTGTCGAAATCAATTTGAAAATCCAACTTTGCAGTGAAATTATTACTTTATACAGAATGTTTCAGGAGGAATCTGCCAAACCTCTGATACTGATTCCTGACACCAAAATAATGAAAAAGTTTCAGTGAACATGGGTCCTAAAATGCTTCGTTTCCCCTCTAGACGCCATTTTGTTTTTTTTTTCACTCATTTTTTTTCTAAATAATGGTTGAACATGATGACATTGGAACTTTAAATCAATTTTATGAAAACTAGACAAAGCTACAGAAAAATTATTACAATTTTCCAAATTTATAAAACAATATGGCAGCCATTTGAAATTTCTGTAATTACAATGGTTTTCGAGTTATCTAAGAAACAAAATTTCAAATGGCTGCCATTTTGTTTGTATCGATATATTTGAGTGAGGTTTTTTTCTCAACGACGCATCTCCCAAGTTCTCATATACGTAATATAATATTGTACTTGCAATGTATGAAACATGCATATCCAAGTGTCAGCTTAGGGTACCTTAACAATATCAATTTAATGTGTTGAAAACATGAAGAAAAATTATTCTTATCCAATCTATTCCACTAGCATTCTATTTATCAAATATATCTATCAACTTTTTTTCTAAAAGTCGATCTATTCTCGTACCGTATCTTCTACAGCGATGTTAAATAATGAAACTGGAAGCCATATAGTATAAATAACCTATCCTGGAAACAAAATCAAGACACAGTGTTGTCCAATATCGAAACACTATCAATGTCAACATCAATTTCCATTCTAATCAGTCAACTTTCCACTGAAAAGATCCCAAAAATCTCTCCATCAATTCGAATTTCCACACAGTGACCGGGCTCAGTGATTCTGTCAATGTGATAATGTACTGTTTTACACCTGCTGGGGAGGCTGAAGGCTTCCGCTGTCAAGAGTGGTTGCTGGTTAATAATGTATCGTAGGTAGGGTAGGCTAGTAGTAGATTTTGTTCCCATTGACAAACGCCCCAACCCCCATCCCCCCGCCACAACCCAACCTAACCTAACTTTTCCTCCCAACATGGAAACAGAGCTACAGCTCTCGCGCGGCGTCGAGTATATCTGTCCATGGCAGATGGTTTTGTGGGGGGTTGGGGAATCAGAAGAGGGGTGAAAGTACCCTTATAAGGAGGGTGAAAAGGGGTAGGAATTGTGGGGGGGGGGAAGCGTAGCAAAGCGTACTGGTCTGTGAAGGCCCGATACGTTTCATGATGGAATATTCAGTGACCTGGATGATTTCGCTCGCTTTAATCCAATCAATGCAAGCGTGCGTGCCCTTTTGGAGGGGGGGAGGAGGGGCGGTTGGGTTAACTTGTGAGACCCTATCCCCACCATCCCTCAACGCGTTTCATCGTCGTCATATAGCTATGATGACATCGTGTTCAATTAAACGTTTTGTGGTGTAACTGTAAAATTGAAAAATATTCTTGATTGGTTTGTGCAACGATTTCTTAAGACGATTCTCAACGATTTCAACGATCGCAAGATTTATCTTGACCTATCATCTTTCAATATTATTGAATAACTCAGTTGTGTAGTGCAACCAAAGAGAATGGAAGTACAGTAGAAGTAAGTTTTTCTTCTATTGTCTTTGGGTGCGACCACGTTGAATAGATTAGTACTGTTGATATGGTTTGCAACGATTTTTTATATCATTATTCTATCATTCAATTGACTCAGGTTAATAATTCAGGTTAATAACCCAGGTTAATAATCAGGTTGATAATTATAATTCAAGTAACACAGACATGTGGTGCAACCATTTTTATTGAAAGAAAAACAATTGTTAATTGGTTTGCAACGGTTTCTTATGTCCTAATCAGTTGTCTCTGAATCAGCTGTATAAATTTGACGTTATCTTTGTTCTGAGTTTGTTTACAATAAAAT
Source organism: Laodelphax striatellus (assembly GCA_017141395.1). Classification (NCBI taxonomy): domain Eukaryota; kingdom Metazoa; phylum Arthropoda; class Insecta; order Hemiptera; family Delphacidae; genus Laodelphax; species Laodelphax striatellus. Next base: position 59,157,559 of record CM029532.1, read on the forward strand.
TCTATTTATTTATTGTATTGTTGTTCAATCTGATGTTTCAGTCAGCCTTATAAAACCAAATAAGGGGCAAAAGGTTTTAATTCTATTTAGTTGTTTCTCATAAACTCATTTCTCATAAACTGTAGCCTACACATTCTCTAGCATTCCATTCCTACTGTAATAAAGTTCATAAAATTGATTTGAAATTAATTTCAACTTCAATTTGAAAACAATGAGATGTCTATCACATTACATAATTCCATATAGTGGCGGAGCGTGGTATACTTATTTGGTCATCGACGGGGATGATGACGATGACCAAATAAGTATACCACGCTTCGCCACGGATTCCATATTACTTCTGGACCAGAACTCTTTCTCGACAAATACAATAATTGATATCATTTGCAGGTGCATAATCACAATGGATGAAGATGTCTCTCTCTATTTTGCTTTTTCTCTCTATCTCTATAATAATTATCGAATTACTATCCACCCGAGAGATATTGAATTCTATTTTCAGTCGATTGAAAATTTGATTCCCGACAATTTAATGCCAATAACAAGAGGCGTTTGAAACTAATTGAAATTGTTGGGTGCGACGTCTGTTATTATTAATTAGTCAGATTGTTTTTGTTTTTTTTTCAATAATTATTGTGCTCGAAAATTGAAATCATATTCACAGATAATTAGAAAATAATTCGATAACGTTGCAGCTATAACCTTGGCAAATATAATCACAACAACGCAATGATGTCAGTATTGAATTTATTTGGTCAAAATATTTTGTACACTTCTGAACCATGAAATATGAAATTAATTATATTATTGCTTCTGGAAATTAAACAGGGTGAACTGTTCCAGTATCGTGTTGTAGGTACCCTTCAAAATAGAGTTCAGTTGATAAGGCTGGTAAATGGTTTGGTAAACCGTTTTGTTGAGCTAGCAAACCTGTCCGCATTCAAATTTGTAGCAAATTGTTATATAAAATAGTTGAATAAAGAGAGACTACCCTACAGAAATATATGATAATGCTTTGTCACAGAGATAAAGGTGGCGGAAAACTGAATAATACAAATTTACAGTTTCAAATATTTCCGATAGCTTATTTTTATGTATGATGATAATTATATTTTATGTGATATTTTATTGAGCATTTTAAAAAACCAGTTATAATAGTTTATAACTGCAATGATTATCCTCCAGACGGCTTTATCCCATGGAGAGATTATGCCGACAATAATATCTATATAATTATTGATTTCACAACTGTTGTTTGTATAATGTAATAAAGGCCATTATTTATTTTATTTAACTGCAATGATTATCAAGATATTTGGCGAAATATGCTGAAAACCGTTGCTTCAAAATGTCCCTTTCAATCGAAAGGGATCTGACCAGAGTATTTGAAATCGAAATTGAAATATTTCCTCTTTGTATACAATATACAATGTTGGGAGAAAACATAATTGAATTTGGAGAAGGCTCCTCCTGTGGGCAAATGCCTGTGGGTGAGGAGCGAGTTCCAAATAATATCAATAAATTAAGTATTTTCAAAACAATGGGCCTATACCTAATAAAATACAAATAAAATCATGAATTTACATTTTAATGATGAATCTTAGATCATTGAAATTGGAAAAATTAAATCTGTTGAGACACCAATATTATGCTACTTTCCAATAGTTTATGCTACTTTCTCACAATCTTTTCAACAAATTCCAATCAGGCTTCAGAAAAGGATTCAGCACCATGACAGCCCTTCTCTGTGTTACTGAGGACATTCGTTTTGCCATAGATAATAAACAATTAACCCTTATGGTCCTCATTGATATGAGCAAAGCTTTCGATTCCATTTATCACCCACTTCTCCTCAAAAAATTAGTAAACTTTGGTTTTTCAGCCGGCAGCATCGCCTGGATAAGATCATACCTTAAGGATAGACAGCAGTGTGTTCGAGCTGGTGGTGTTCAGTCGGAGTGGAGAGTGGTCAACAGGGGCGTACCTCAAGGATCAGTTTTGGGCCCACTGTTGTTTAACTTATATATCAATGACTTGACTGACAGACTGTCTTTTACTAAAATATCACATGTATGCCGATGACTTACAACTTTACTTACATTTTGACAGTGCTGTTAACAAGATGAATGCAGATCTGGTTGGTATTTCTGAATGGGTTGCACAACATGGATTGAGTATTAATGAGGGCAAGTCAAAAGCTATAATTGTAGGACATAACAGACGACTCCCAAATCTTGACTACACAAATGGACCATTTGTCGCAATAAATGACCAACAGTTGGAGTACTGCCACTCTGTGAAGAATTTGGGTGTTGTAATGAACAAGCATCTTGACTGGACAGAACACATAACAAATACATGTAACAGGGTCTTTGCTGGCATTCACTCCTTGAAGAGGATCAGCCCTTTTTTGCCCTTTCGGGTTAAGTTAATGCTGGTAAAGACCCTTATCTTTCCATCCTTCCATTACTGTGACACTGTTACCCATGACATGACTGTGGCACTGTCTGAGAGGCTCCAGAGAGCTCAAAACTACTGTTTGAGATTTATTTTCAATTTGGACCGAGGTGAACATATTACGCCATTCTTCAACCAACTCGGAATTCTCAGGCTCAAAAGGTTCCGCTCCTATCACATTCTAATGTTATTATACAAGATTATTTCCTCCAAGAGCCCTGAGTATCTTAGTATTAAATTTAGGTTTCTGGGAGAAGTGGGTAGAGGGGGTACCCGAAATAGCTTGAGTGTGTTGTGTGTGCCGAGGCATCGTACTGTTGTGTACAACAAGTCTTTTCATGTGACTGCCTGCCGACTGTGGAATTCGCTTCCAGCAGAGGTGAGATTGATTGAGCGTCAAACCCAGTTCAGTGCGGCTGTCATGAACTGCGTGAGGGGGGACGGCTGGGATGGCTAATAGCTGCACTCTTTATAGTGGCCTACTTTTAATAATGATCTATGAAAGTGTGTGTGTGTGTGTGTGTGTGTGTGTGTGTGTGTGTGTGTGGTGCGCGTGTGTGTGTGGGTGTGTGTGTGGGTGTGTATATTTACTTATCTATCATTTTTTTCCTATTTATTGTTTAGTGTTCAAACACTAATCGCAAATTATAGATGAATCTAGTTTTTTTTTTTTTTCTTATCATTTATTTCTATTGTTATATAACTCTCATTCCTGTTCAGTTTTTACTCTACAGTGTTATTTTTCTTGTTTTTCTCCTAATTTTTAAGTATGATTTTCTTTTTCTTATTTTTCAAATTTTATGTAGCCTAATTTATCTAGTATTTAATTTAGAAATGTAGCGGAGGGTTAAGTGTAAGAGAGGGCCGGCTGCGCCCTAACTTCGCCCGCACATGATAATATGAAGGCAGCCATTCTATTCTATTCTATTCTATTCTATTCAATAGTCCCCTGAATAACCCAAAACTCGAAACTCACACACAATTTATTATTGATTAGAGTGAAAATAAAAATGACTCATTCTATTTGAGAAATAATAATTATTTTTTTCACTTATTGAAGAAGAAGAAGAAGAAGAAGAAGAAGAAGAAGAAGAAGAAGAAGAAGAAGAAGAAGAAGAAGAAGAAGAAGAAGAAGAAGAAGAAGAAGAAGAAGAAGAAGAAGAAGAAGAAGAAGAAGAAGAAGAAGAAGAAGAAGAAGAAGAAGAAGAAGAAGAAGAAGAAGAAGAAGAAGAAGAAGAGCAAATCAATCCAGCGATCAAAATAAACCAACTACATTATAGCTTGTAAGACAATAATCAATATTGAATTTCAAGAGGATCAATTTTACAGTCAATTTATCAAATACGATCGATTTTGTGGATAGAAAAGAGTAGATATATGTTGCTAATCACTGGCAGGCAATCATTGAGTTTATAGCGGCTGTTAATTTATTCTGATAGCGTGCCCTAAAATTAGGGTCTGAATTTGACAGCTGAAACTGCAGTAACAGAACACGTCAAGTTATTATCGACCAGCAATACAAAGTATGTGAACGCAATTTATAGAGTAACATGAAAACGCGATTTATCGCCCGATAATGAAACTTTATAACGATATCGAAAATGGTCGAAATTTTATATCGATGTATCGAAGTGTCCATCCCGTTGATAAACCGGGATAATCCGGCCTCTAATTCTGGATTATTAAAGATTAGCGCTGTGTTTTGATGGTCAGTGTATATTTTAACCATGATTAACTTTTTATTGGGTAATCAAGGGATTATTACTTCAGATTCTCGCACCCAAAAGCACATAATAATATATTTATTATGGTAAATATTTGTGTGTTTAGCTCTTGTTATATTTCAGAATGTATTGGATGATCAAGGGATGATTGCTTCTAATACTCGCACCCAAAAACATATTAAAATACGATTAATTATCGTGATTTGAGATGATTAACTAGTAGGCTATATTCAATTTGGAAGATATTACTTTTTAATGTTTTTCCTATCCAATAATCAAAATTGGTGTAATTATTAATTTTCTATTATCTTCATAGATTTGATCAGTGTTATATTTTCAGAATAAATTAGAATGAACATTTTGCAAGAAGCTATACAAAAATTCCATACGCTAAATAATTGAATAAATTCAACATTTCAAGCTTTCGAAGCGATACAACAGTATAAAAATCATTTTTAATGTTAGAAAAGTTATTTTCGATGTCGTTCCTCTTGAAATAAGTTTGAAAAATGAGTAAATTAGTTCATGATTGCCTGTAATCCCATACCAAAATTCAAAAATTCGGCAAAAGTATGGCGGCCGTGGGAAAAAATATGTTTCTAACACTGTTATGGACCTTTTCACACTAATGACCACACTGTTATTTTACAGTCTGTGTAGTTGGAAAGTTGTTTTGTTAGGCTAGGCGTACACCGGTTAGTCAAGGCAAGACAAGACGAGATTAGTCACGTTTAGTCACAATAATTCACAGAGTTGCTTATGAAGCAGCACACACCGCTTATGATGCAGTGTGTGTTGCTTCATAAGCAACTATGTGTAGTACTATGACTAAACGTGACTAATCTCGTCTTGTCTTGTCATGACTAACCAGTGTACGTCTAACCTTATTCCTCCCTAGATCAAGCTATTTCTCGCCCACTGTATCAAGCTACCCTATCCGCAATTTATTCATCTCAATCTCGTTCAGGCTTCTTTTTTGGAAATATATAAATGAATGAATGGCAAATAAATAAGAGCAGCACATCATAAATCACAATACGCAGGCATGGGCCGCCTATTTCCCGTTCCCAAATCCTTGAGAATTGCGGGAGAAACGCAAAATTGCTTTCTGCGGGTGTGTGTGTGTGTTGCTGGGGTGTGGGGGGGTGGGTGAGTGGGGTTGCGTTTCTACATTGCAAATGGGGGAATCTTACTCCGCGGCGACCAATAGTTTTCTAGCGAAAGCTATTCCGAACAAAGAAAAAGATAGAAGAAAGAATACGATGGGAATGCGAATAAGAGAAAGAGAGGTGAACAACAAGAAGGAATAATTGGTAGAAAAAGGAGGAAGAGAGGAAGGAGTTGTAGAAGGAGAAGATAAGGCAGAAGAAGAAGAGGAAGAAGAGGAAGAAGAAAAAGGAGAGGAAAAGGAGGAGGAGGAGGGAAGAAGGAGGAGGAGGAGGAGGAGGAGGGGGAAAAGGAGGAGGGTGAGGAGGAGGAAGAGAAGGAGGAGGAGTAGAGGGGATGAAGAAGAAGGAGAAGAAGAAGGGAAGAGGAGGAGGAGATGAAGAATATAAAGAAGGATAAAAAGACGTTAGAAGAGGAGAAGAAGATATTGGATGATTGATTTGACGACGAACAAGAAAGGGAAAAGGTAGAAGCACAAATATAAAAGAAGAGTAGAGTGAAGATAATGACGGAGATTTTTAGTAATGGGAAAGAGATTGGAAGGAACAAGAGACGTATAGAGAGAGGAGAAGATAAAAAGAAGAGAAGATAAAAAGAAGAATATAGTTTGCCAGAACGGAGGAGGTTGTAATAAACAGGTGAGTTGGTGGAGTGGAGAGACAAATATGGGGAAAATATAGATTTGAAATTAATGAGCTAGTAGGCTATTACAATGAGGTGGCAATGAGAAGAGAGAAAAGAAGATAAGAGTACGTAAGAAGAGGAATTTTTAAAAGATTAGGAGGTAAAGGATGAAGAAGAAAGGAAAAAGAAGAAGAATATAAAAAAACAACATCCAGACTAAGAAAGAGAAGAAGGATGAGAATAAAGAAGACTAAGAGAAGAAGTGGGTAAAGAAGAGGAAGTGAGTGTAGTTACAATGGAAAGGAAGAAAAAGCCAAAGAAGGAGAACAAGATAAAGCAGGAGAAATAAATAAGAATAAGTGAAACAGAACGGTTTCCTTCCCAATTCTGACACGGCGTGAGCTATGTTGTTTTGCCAATCTCGCCAAAAATATTGATAGATGGATCATTTACGCGCTAGTAGAAAAAGGAAAGCGCTGCACGATTTTATGGTAATTCAACAGAGAAAATAAATGAACAGCCGTCCTAAACATATCTCCCGCTCTCTCACACACTTAATAATATTATACACTTACTCTCACACTGTCTCTCAATCTATCTCTATTAATCTCTCTCGCACACATCTCCTCAGACACTTTTGTGTATAATTTCTTTAATGCGCTCACGTTTCAGTAAACGACTAAAAATGACAAAACAACGAATGGATCCATTCCTTATTATGACAACAGCCCTCAGCCCTGAGTAATGTACTCTTCAAAGTACAGATAAAGAATTAGTAGAGAGGGAGCGAGAATAATTTGGTGAGAGAGAGAAAGAGATGAATTATTTTAGAAAGAATATGACAAGGGGACATTGCAAGAGAAGGAGATTGAAAATTAACATAGCAAATAGTGAAGTAGACGATGCAAGAAGAAGGAGAAGAACGAGGAGGAGGAGGAGGAGGGGAGGAGGAGGAGGAGGAGGAGGAGGAGGAGGAGGAGTGAAAGAAGAAGAAGAAGTAGAAATAGGAGGTTGAGATGAAGAGTATCAATGTATTATTATGCAGGATATTATTAACAACATAGCTTATTATTAAGAAGAGAAGAAGAAGAAGAAGAAGAAGAAGAAGAAGAAGATGAGAAGAAGGAAGGATGAGAAGAAGGAGGAAGAGGAGAAGAAGAAGGAAAATGAGAAGAAGAAGGAGGAGAAGGAGGAGAAGGAGGAGAAGGAGGAGAAGAAGAATAAGAAAAAGAAGCAGGAGGAGGAGATGAAAAAGAAGAAGGAGGAAAATAAGAAACACTTGCTGCGTCGCTGAGTTGCTGAACAATGAGTTGCTTTGCGATTTCTAAGTTTTCATGTGTAAGTAGTGCCTTACTCCACATAAAAATGAACATTATGACAATGACGGATAGAGATGATGGAAATTTGAACTGATTTGAATACACAGTTGTAAGAGAAAGTACAACTTAGAAAATAGATAAAACTTGGAAAATCAGCGCGAAAGACATGAACTTTGTAAAATCAATAACTTTTCAGTAAGTAAATACACATTGGTAAGAGAAAGAACAATTAGAATATAGATAAAACTTGGAAAAATCAGCAAGAAAGACATAAATTTTAAGAAATCAACCAACTATCTTTCCGTTCTCTTCAAATAAGATGACAGAATAATCCGATATAGAGGATGCCAGATAGATACAAAGTGATAGCCACAAAGAGAAAGAGAGCTGGGAGAAGAATAGAAACAGAGAGAGAGAAAGGGAGTGACGTAGTTTAAGAGAAGGGGCTGGAGAGAGAGAGAGAGAGTATTCAAACTGTGAGAGACTGAGAGAGGAGTAAAGTGGAATGGGGGTGGTTACGACGCAAAGACAGATTATGATTGATGTATGTGTTTATTCCCTCAAGTGATAGCTCATTAGGTATGCAATCTAATTGCTTTCAGATGAGAAGAGCCTGTTATCATCATCTGAAGCTGAACACAACAATAAAGTAAACAATATCCACCCACTATTCTCATCATCATCAACATCAACATCATTTTTATCATCACCATTTTTTTTTCCTTTCTCTTCTTTTACCCTTTCATAATCATTCATGTCTTTCTTATCACAATCTCTGTTTTGTTTTTATCCTCTCCTCATTCTTCTCCTTTTCTTTTGGTTTATTTATTGTGATACAGCCTATTCATAGCATGTTGAACCAATTTTTTTTGCACTTTATTTCTCTCAATGGTTATTATTATTGTATTCTATCAACACCAAGATACCAGTAACTGGTATCTTGTTACTGTTAACTTGTTAACCGTTACTTGTTACTGATAACTGTTACAAATATTTTTTATACAAAATTCTTAACACTACAGTTCAAGTCTACAACAAAAGATTTTGAAAATAAATTCCTATAGATTACAATCCAATGTATTTTTGTAATGATTCAATTTGTAGAAAGTAACAGTTGTCAGAAATAAGGAAAATAAATAAATAAATATTTCTTAATAAATACTCTACAATAAAAGACAATATATTCAAAGTACAAAGCTCATTGTTACATTTACAGAGAAATTGGGCACTCCCGAGAAAAATCTATATGGGAGTCAATGGCCATCAATATATTGTACAACGTACAACTATATCTTAATATTAAGATTTTAGTTTAAGATTTATGTTCAACAATTATTAATTTGGATTATTAATCACAGAATTATAGAAACTTCAGGAGATAAATAGTTTTTGGCTGAGCCTGTTGTTTCTGTCCTGAAGTTTGATAACAAGTTACTTTTATAGAATTTTATAAATATAATGTGGTCGATAATTGGGTTACGTTCTCATTTCACTTCAACACCAGTCAAAATTGACGATATCATAATAATAGTGTTTCATTTTATACAGATTTTCACCTACTAATAATAGACTTGCCTAATAGTCATAACAACCTCAGTAGTTACCAAACCAAACAACGTGACAAATAGTGTTGAACACTGAGGTGGTTACGTTCACGACAAGTCACGTGGTACGGTGAATGGCTGTGAAAGCGAAAGCGGTGAGAGAGAGAGTGTGAGCGAGGAGGAGAGAGAGCATCGATCCGCATGACGTCACTAGAGCGACCCCGCATCAATACTCTTGTGTCCTTTAAAATTGCCCTATTTAGGACAGCGGCCTGACCTAGACTCTATTTGGCCCTGCCGAGAGACCCTTCACTCACTAAATAACCCCTCACAACGCTTCTCTTCAGCTTTCTTTAGTACCGCACTTTATTTTTTAACAAACTTGTATGGTGAGGTAACAAATTTGACCTGATCTTCATTTGTGACTTACACCGTGTTCTGGGGAAGCTTTTATTACAATTACAATTAAAAATCTCAATCTGCAACTTCAAATGTTATCATTTGATTACATATTTTCTGAAGTATTAGTATTATAGACTCTAGAATTGACTTATAAAGTAAGATTGTACTCACAAATTATTGTGCTAATGATCATTTCGCAGTGCTGTGCTGCATCATCAGAACACGTTTTCAGATGAACTCAAATTTTATTAGTATTATATCTATACAACTAAACTAAGATTATTAGTATTATATTTTTGACCAGTTCAAATTATTTGGATCGAAGATTTTAGGCTAGGCGTACACCGGTTAGTCAAGACAAGACAAGACGAGTTAAGTCACAGTGCTTCACATAGTTGCTTATGAAGCAACATACACCGATTAGTCATTGCATCGGTGTGTGCTGCTTCATAAGCAGCTATGTGAATTACTGTGACTAAACGTGACTAATTTCGTCTTGTCTTGTCTTGACTAATCGGTGTACGCCTAGCTTTGCAGTATACGGAAGGAATAAGTACAAGAAACCCGTGCACATCAATCTCTGTTTAAAATTTTATAAGATTATTTATGGTAAAAAGTTTTTGAAGTTGAACTTCTGAATGTGATCATTACTTTGGACATTTCTCAACTTAATTTTGGATTAGAAGAAGTTTTGGGCTAACAACCTTTTTTTCTTACCTTAATATTTTACAGTATTTTATTTTATTTTATTTATTACACAATAATTGCTTATCAGGAATCAGTTATCCTATAGCAGGGTGGCATTTACAAAATTCAAATGAAATACATTATTGATATGAACAAAATCCAAATAAAATACAATATTTATATGCAGGGGAGTTCATTATCAATGTCAGTCTTTTACTGTAAGAACTTTCACTAATTTTCTCTTCTTTCTGTCCTTAATATTGCACTCTTCAATAAATAAATCGATATGAATATTTATTTGGATATGAATATTCGATTTCTGTGTGAAATCAAAAACTCTAGTATATTGTATGATTCGCCCAAAAGACAGAATTGCAGATCTGAGATTCAATTAATTTTGATGTTGATAAAATAGTGGGTGGATATTTTTTATTTCACTGTCAGTGGATGTTTAGTGGGTGTTATTGTATACAGTCGTTAAGTGACGTCAGAGACCCTGAACTGATCAGGAGTGACATGAAAACTCTGACACCAGACCTGAGCCAGCCAGGTTACACAGAATTATTATTATCATTGTATGAATATTACTGTATCATACTAAATATTTATTTTATGAATTATATTCATTGTCCAATGAGGAAGTAATTATGATCGACCCAACACAGTTCTACAAACAGTTTTTACTCAGGGGTGGCATCCATTTCATTTTTCATTTTTGTAATATTTTGTAATCCTTGTTAATTTTGTCGATTTGAAAAATAAAATTCCTTTCTTTCTGCCCCGTAGTTTTGTTTTTTATTGAATGAAAATAAGGTAGTCTGAAAATTAATACACCTGCAAGTTTTTAATTTATAATTTCTTACCGATTAATAATTTTTTAGCTCCGGCTCAGCTGAATGTATCATTATTTTTTTCTTATAAGTTTAATAAGGTGATGGTGCCCCAAACAGGAGACTAGCTTTCCTCGGGGTACTTGAAATTATTTATTCTACAGTTGATTATGATTAGTATTATACTTTGTTATAACAGTGAAATTGAATGATTCTTTACTGTGTATATGCTTTTATTTTATTTCTTTTTTATTAATATACTTTGATAATATTATTGATTATGTATTCATGTATTATATCAACTGGGAGAATGAATGAATTTTGAATTTTATATTGTGAATATGAAAAGATTGCTTTACAAAATATTAGAAAAATTCTTCAAACGTGTTTGTTATTGATACCGATATTATCAAACTCTAATAAAACGTATTGCCAATGGTATGATGGAAGGAATTTGAAATAAAAGTTTTGCGGATTAAGGCATGTGATTTATTTGTTTTCTTTCAAGCTTCAACTGATTTTTATGATGAGTATTATATGGGCCGTTTTGCTAATAGTGTATAAATGTTATTACATATTTTGTTAGAATAAATTGAAGGGAAAATGAAATCATTGTATTTACATTTAGTAATCTGATGATAGAATCATTAAAATGTATGTACAGAATTAGGGCCGGTTCATGAGCTCGGGATTTAGCCAAGTCCTAGACAAACGTTTGTCTCGACAGGTTAGTGGGTTAGCAGCATAGAGAGCCCTTAGTTCATAGTGTCGAGGCTAACGTTTGTCGAAGCTACGGTGGTCACCCGATTTAGTCTAGGACTTGAGCTAAATCCCGAGCTCATGGACCGGCCCTTAGTATTATTTTAATCTACACAACTCTGATGAATCGTCAGCAGTTCTGTGTTTTGTGTCTTGAAAGTAGCCTACTAAAGAACTTCTAGATGGAATTCTTCATCAATTACAACGTATATTAAAAGCATCTTCTACTCACATGATAAAAGCTTTATGCAGAAGAGCTCACCCATTTCTTATCCAGCAAATTCAGAATTTCATTCCAGGCCTACCTGTAAAAGACAAAAAATGTCAATTTCACAGTTTGCTTTGTTAGTAAACAGTGAGAACATTGAAGATAATAGCATCAATTGTAAATCTTCTTGTGTAGTGAATATGAAAATAAGAACAAGCAATGAGAGATCTTCTGCCAATTCTAGAATTTTAAGGAGACAAGAGACAGGAAAAACTAAATGCAGTTACTAATATTGGGAATCTCTTTCAATGGTTAATCCCGCTTTGACACTTGGATTGACAAAGAATTACTCGATAACAAAGTTTTATGATGTTTTAATTGTATAGAAATTCATTCTCCAAGACGCAGCCATATTTATATTGTACTTTGAAAATTGGGTGCTTTCCTGTTATAGGACACGTCTACTCATCTAGAGATATCGATAGTCGATATCGATAACCTATATTAACCAATAAGCACCGAAAATTGTAACAAGTCTTGATAAGGTGATTACATCTATAGTTCGAATAAACTAGATTTGTCCCTTGGCCTGGTGCTCAAGAACCACTCACTAGAAACGTTTTTGTCAGAAAGTCCGAACAGCTGACAATTTGATTCAATGTTAGCATCATTGAATCGAATGGTCAGCTGTTCGGACATCGGACTTTCTGACAAAAACGTTTCTAGTGAGTGGTTCTTGAGCACCAGGCCAAGGGACAACTAGTTTTATTCGAACTGTAAATCAAATCTTTGTGTCCTAGCAAAATGAACAAACTGTGAGTTGAACAAGACCAATACGCCTTAAACAACTCATACAAAGAGAACGCGCAAAAGGAAGCAAACATTCCACCAACACTGCAATACAGAATGGCGCGAAAAGAACGCATGGATTTGAGTAGGATAGTATCAGTGGAGTAGAGCTGCCTGTGACCTCTGAGCGACACCATTTAGTAGGTTAAAGTATCCAGTTTCAGTAACAATGGGGCAATAATCCACCTTTCAATATCGCGTATTTGTTGTTGAAAAATATTTCAAATAGAATATTTCTGCAATCGTCGTTCAACGGAGCTTTAGTAGAGAGTTTTAAGTCGAGCGTATTGGCATGTGATTCTTGTTCACTTGAAATTCAAAGTTTACTGTCGTTAATATCGTTTAATTGGATATTTGAATATTGCAATACATGAATAGATATTGCTGCTGTATCAAAAATTATGGACCAATTTGAGGCTTTTAACGCATTAAGAGCGTTATCTTTCCTATGTAATTTTTAAAAAATACTCAAGTGTTTTGAAGTTTTTCATACAAATTCTCAAATTGGGTTATTTGCTTAGTATTTTGGTGTGACTAAGATATATATATGTAAGCTTATGCTTTATGGGCCAACAAACAAATAAAATGGAAGTGTCAGAAGTGACTTGTCATAATTAAAAAGAAAAAAAAACACATAGTGACTAAGATAAATGTATGTTTGAAATAAACTTTCTTATAACACTTTGAAAAACATGCGTTCTTCATGCGCCACTCTGTATACAGTTACCCACAATAAATTCACGCAAATTGAGACAGACATATACAAACAAATAAATAAACATTGGGGCCTGTAACAGTATTTATATAACAACACAACAGATAGCAATGGAAAGCAAGACAAGTGCTTATCAAAACATGGAACAGTCGAGTGATTTCAAATTCTCATTTATTTTTTCGTTGGCACCCCTGGGCTATTAACGTACGTTTTCAAAGTGGAAATTGACAAGTTTGCTCAGCAGTTAGCTGCTCACATGAGTTTTCTCCAAAGAAAAGCGGCGCCAGTTGACGGGAGGGTTTTTGCGAGGGTTTTTCCGGCCCTCTAAACACCGTACAAACATTCAACACCTTCGCAGCAATGAATAAACATGGCGCGCAAATTTCAGACGTGTGCAGCCGGAAATAAGAGTGATGATCAAGCTCTTTTTAGAGTGACGTCATCAATTGGATTGCATTTAACGAGCTGGGAGGGGGCGGGGAAAGAGTTTTAAAAAAAGATGGAAGGAAAAGCTTCTATGATTGGGAAATAGGTTTTCACGTGAAAGAAAGCGTTGGGAGGGGGTGAAATGTTGGAAATGTTTTAGGAGGATAAAAGAGGAGATGAAGATAAGGATAAGTATTCAAGATCTAAGGATTAAGGATGGTTTGATATTCTATAAGGGGTTACGATTCACAATGATTCGATCATTCACTAAAAAATTATATTAGAACACTGAAAATTAATTCTATCAGCTCAAATTGTTTTTAGAATAATAATTATGGCAATGTAGTTACTTTGCGTACACAATTGATTAATATTCAATGAGTTTTTTGAAGCATTCTTTGATTGTTGATATATAATCAGATTAATTTAATTTGACGCTTGTCATTGGATAGATAGATAGAGAGATAGTATTTCTTGCCGTTGCTGAAGACCGTACAGTACGATGACAAAGAAATAACTCTCTATCTATCTATCTATTTATCCAATGCTAAGCATCAAATTCAATGAATCTGATAATACTTCAAAATATTACTCTAGTATTAGTAGTCCTATTAGTTGCTTGAAATGAAGAATAATTAACTTATCTATTAAATTAGTGAAGGAGAGATAAAATAAAGATAATTCGATTGGATGTCCAGATTCATTTCAACTGGTACAACACCACAAATACATTACAAATCTAGTTTCATCATTATAATAGGTCCCATTACCATAGGTTTTATCCTTATCAGTTTAATTGTTAATGACTTTTCTTGCTCTCTTCTCATTCCACAATGTTCTCTCCAGGCACTCTTATTCATTTCATTTGTGTCTTGTAAATATCTATTGCCTTTCTCTGCTTTGTTACTTGTTTGAGCCGCCATTGCTATGATGTTACTGTAGAAACCGCCCATTGTGGGAGGAGCTTATATGTAGGCCAATGGCAGGCGTTCACCTTGATAGGCCGTTCAACTCCCAATCACAGCACATGGTCTCTAGTATAAGTTCTGTTGCACTGTATTTTAGTTTTATAGTTTACTAGAGATTGATAATGGTGTAACAACCGAGACCGGTATTTGGTTGTTTTATCAAATATGTGGTTTTTACAACTTCAGTAAGGATAACTACCACAATATCACCTTCACTACTACACAGAAAGTTGAAAACTGCAATTTTCTGTTGCTTATGCTGTTGTAAATCTGCTTCATGATATTATAGTTATGTATAAATTCAGAAAAAAGTAGATACATTGTGATTCAGCTGGAGTGACATGATGTAACAAACGAGGTACACCAAAGAAGTAGCCTAATAATATGCTATCTCGCGTGTCAATGCTCAGGGGAGTAATAACTTCCTTCAACGACAAGAAAAGAGTTCAGAGTTCCTGCAGAATAATGTATGATGCTCTGCGACGAAGATAATATTATCGAGATGTTGGAAATAGCTTGTCATACGTGCTACAACTTTGGCAAATTGCGGGAACATTTTCAGTATACAGAGTCATCGAAAAATTCACTGCATGAAACCATGTGATAAATAAATAAATAAATAAATACTTTATTGTCGTAGAACACAGTTTCACAAGTGTTAATGACAACGTCAAGGGTTGTTACAATACATTAGTCATTACATTAAACATTACAATACATAAAAACTGTACGTACACTACAAGTAAATAACAGATATAGTCAGGAACAATCAGGTACATAACATAAAAATATCAACAGTTTTAAAAGAGGATGCACTCATTTTTATATATAAAGTTTCCAATCTATTTCAAAATATTCACTCACTTGGTAGTGAGTTAAGATAGTTCTTAAACACTGAGTTTTTAAAATGGATGCAACCTTTTTCGATCACTCTGTACTGAAGAAGTGTTCTCACAATCGAAGCTGGAAGCATTGCAAGCGCTTACTAAAAGTAGCTTAAATTGAATCAGCTCAGCATAGAATGTATTGCATCAAGTGTGGGCGTTCACATAAGCCACTGTAGGAAAAGCTTGCAGCAAACTTTATTTGAATTCGTAGTCTGGTTGTATTAGTGTTTACACTTATAGCTCTCCAACTGAATCCCATGGATATTAATGTACTTCAACAATTAATACCTTTGTTGATATAACTTACATAGCAAGCTGTACACCCCCCAGAAAATTAAAGCTTGTTTATAGTGTGGCACCTACTAATGTTATTAACACTATCTTCACTTACAATACTCATACCCATAAATAACATGGAAAATAATGTACTTCACGAGATATTAAGCACTGTACAGTCCAAAGCAAAATTGTAATCAACTAAAGAGTGTTCTGCTCCAGAAGCTTGCAAAAGCTGGAGAATTTCAAGACGCATACGTATGCATGCAAGGCTGCGCTCATCTTCTGAGAGACAGTTATTCAAAGAGATTCTTCGGATTACTACTTTCACACGCACACACGCACACACTCTTCAGTCCGCCGCGGTTTTTTTAGGGGTTTGGGAGAAGTAGGGTGGGGTGGGGGGAGAAGAGAGAATAAAAGTAGGCGAGATTGTCTTCTATTTTGACAGAGGGGATGTATTAGTAGAGAGAGAAAGAATTTTCCCCAGTCCAACATTCCACCATTTTCTTTTATTTTCGCGCGCACACCTTACAAAGACTACCCCGCTCACCACCCAACCAACATCTTGAACATTCCTACATTCCAGCAGCGTTCAGTTCACGTGTGCAGCCTATCTGCCAGTTCTATCTTTTGTGCTATTTGTTATTCTGGAGAAAGAAGAAGAAAAAGATGTAGAGAAGAAGAAGAAGAAGAAAAGAAGAAAGAGAAGAAGGAGGTAGAAGAAGAAGAAGAAGAAGAAGAAGAAGAAGAAGAAGAAGAAGAAGAAGAAGAAGAAGAAGAAGAAGAAGAAGAAGAAGAAGAAGAAGAAGAAGAAGAAGAAGAAGAAGAAGAAGAAGAAGAAGAAGAAGAAGAAGAAGAAGAAGAAGAAGAAGAAGAAGAAGAAGAAGAAGAAGAAGATGAAGATGAAGTAGAAGTAGAAGTAGAAGAAGAAGAAGAAGAAGAGAGAAACATGCGGGAATGAATGAAATAACAAAAGGAAGCCTTTTCAATAGTGAGCTTCGAATGCTGTCACTGTGATAGCTCTCTGTGGCGTGCAGAAAGTCAAAAAGGTATTAAAGGGTTGAAGGAGTGATTATTTGTGGCCCGGAAGATCTTCGATCTGAGATTAAAAAGAAATGTTCCCATTCAGCCAGTGAGTTGATTTTTGTTTGGGTAAAGCACTTTTTCAGAACAAAAGAAAAACATTGTACAAGCAAACAAGATGTTTGATGAATCTCATACCTTCTTCAATTGCTGGAATCATTCAATCCAATCAAATTTGATTGATCAAGTATTCCAGTAAAATTATTCCCTTGATGGTATCATACTTTGGCTCAATAATCTTGAGTGCGATACATAGCGCTTTATTATGAAAACCTTTCATATTTAACTGCTCAACATCATACAAAATATTCAATTATATCGAAATAATCTTTTAATTCTCTGTATTCTCTTGCACTAATAACTTATTTGAATCGATAGTTATATATTGGAGACGAGACAATTCATATAATTTTAAGAAATATTTGTAAGTGAATCATGTTTCAAAACAAAATTAATATAATAATAGATTAAGTTTGCCAATATTATGAACAATAATAGATAGCATATCAATGATTTTTATGTAGAATGTTAAGCTTCTGCATTTCAATAACAAAGGCAGACAATAGTATATTCTAGAGGCTTTGGAAAAAACAAGGGTGATAAGTTATAACTCAAATAACTGTCAAAATTATCATATTGACCTTAGCCAATAAATCGTCATTACCGCAATGTTCTTTAATGCACTTGTATCTCTTTCATACGTTACTTGTAAATATTTACCGCTTTCTATAGCTATGTTTGTTGTTAGAACCGCCGTTGCTATGACGTTTGTATGAACCGCCCATTTTTGGGCGTGGCTTATCTAGGCCAATGGCAGTCGTTCACCTTGAACTACCAATCACAGCGCTCGTTCACCAGTATTTAAAATTCTGCTGCTCTTTAGTTTAGTTTTAAATTACCAGAGATTGATGATGGTACATGGTGTAACAACCGAAACCGGTATCTCGTTATTTTAATGAAGTTTTAGTTATGTCAACTTCAAGGCCTTTTATTCAAGTTGAATAGTATCATTTGATGAATGATAGATGAAAGTTGCCTCGCAGTTACTACTCTAGAGTTGACAGAATCAGTGATTTCATTGAAAAGAAGAGAGATGGAGGACTACTGCCTGCGTCTAACCTCCGTGTCCCTGGGAGGAATGCGATGCGTCATCGAAAACCGGTTTCTGTATTGCAAAAGTAAAGCACTCTTCGTCCCTGCTCTTCAGCCGTCAGGACTACGGAGCTTAGACACGGACAGTATGTAGGCTACCTGTTTCATTTGAGAGAAATGAGAATCTTCATCAACTAGATCAAATATCACAAAGATAGATTTTGATTTCGATGTTGATGAATCAGAGAGCGATTGAGATTTTGATATAATCATTCTGTGGATACGAATATTCAGTTCCTATTTTTTCAATCAACAGAGTATTATTGTTGTTCGTTCTGGAGAATATTTTTCATTATTCATCTAAGTTTTTCTGTAGTCGACCAAAAACTCTTATAATATTTTTGGAATTTGATAAGTTTGAGTTCTTGTTCGATACATTCTGCCAGTGTGATACATGATATGATTACATCTGGCTTGATTGAAAGTATAGCAGGATTATTTTAAATTGTCAGAAAACAGCTGATTGATGTACGCTCGTTTACTGACGTTAAATCAGCTGTTTTCTGACAAGTTAAAATAATCCTGCTATATGTATACACTGTGAAAACTCTCTGGCAGATACACATTCATTTATGAACTATTAGACTAAATCAATACCTAACTGTGTAATTATATTTTCAGCCATGCAGAGAAGACAATAGATTCCATTTCCAATCATTTTGATGACCAAGATAATTATCATCATCATTATCACACTACAATTGAATGTGGGATTGTCCGCAATAATCAAATCACTCAATCAATCTATTCAATTTGATTGGAAAATGAAATAATAGACAACGCGACTGTCCTTATAAACTATACTGAGAATAATTTCCCAATCAGCATTGTTTTCATGTATCATACCTACTCTCTACAAACACGAATAGATAGCCTATTTATGTATTTTATTAATATTGTTGTCTATATATGGGATAGGACATACTGCTCTTCTACTATTCCCGATTAATTAAATTTGCGAAAGATAGGGAAAGTTATAAGAGAGATTGATTGGTGCTTCCAATTAACATGAAGGACGATCTTGTCTGTCATCATTAGAATGAGTGCTTGGAAAATTGATTTCATTTTCTTCTGGCAAGGTTGGTCGTCTTTAAGACCTCATCAGGTCAACACAATAATTTTGATTATTGTAAAGTAGTAGTTCATGCAATTGTTGTATTATGAGAGCCTTTAAACGACCAGTGAGATACCAAGGTTAAAATTCGAGCGGCAACTAAGCGAGTTATTTCAAGGTATCTCAAGAGTGGTTCTAAGGCTAAAATACAACCATTGCATACACCATTTATCTACAACCAACAAAAAACAAGAATATCTACATTATCAATCAAAACTAACCTTGATTCAAACGAGCATGCTCTATTCCAATGTTTACCGTATATAGGTTAGGAACTGATCCGTTCCAACGTTTTAAAACTAGAATTGAACTAGAAACGTTTTATAATGTTCAATCCGGTTCATAATATCGTCATTACAATACAAGTTTCAAATTCCGTTTCGAAAAAGCTACTGTTTTGATTCCAATTATGGAACTGTAATTATTGCGTTCTAGATAATGTAACACGGTCGTAGATAAGTAATTATTAACATCTTAAAAACTATAATAGGCTACAGGGTATGCAGATTTTCGAAACAAGTCTAAAATCTGCTACTTTCAAAGCGTTCAACATTTTTAAATGTTGTTTCCAATCATGTTTTAGACGCCAATTGCAATTAATTTCTCACCAATGATCATGAATGTTGTTCATGATCGATTCGATCACGTTCTAGATCGATCTGAAGTATCGATCCTCCGAGCTTCGATATTTTTAAGATCGAGTTTCACCTTCAAATTTTGAACGGTGGTGTGCCTGTTATCATGCATTTTCCAAAGCGCTCTTCATAGTTAATTTTCAAAACTCCCGCGCTGAAAACAGTCGACCAATGGCAGAGCGTGTAAGCGGCTCAATGGCGGGAGAATTCAAATGCGGGGGCAGAACAAAAGCCGTTTAAATGGAGCCTGCATAATTCAGACAATCTCTCACGAGTACACGATCATTGGCTTCAAAAACAGTGTAAAATACATGACAAATCACGTTCGTATTTTATTATTCGAGTAGTTCTACCAAAAACATTAAGGGTTTCCAACCAAAAGATTTAGTTGATGTAGGTGGTGTTTAAATCCGATTCAATGGATTCCAATCCTCTCATTAGTTAATCTTTTTTTTTGTTGAAATTGATTCATTTTGATAGTTTATAGAAATTCTATCAATTCTTAATCCCCATTGATCATCTCCACTCATTATCAATTGTTTAGGAAGGCATCTGGCTGAAGAATCGTTACGTTTCCATGGTAAAGTGATGTTATGCTAGCTCTATCTCAAGTTTTTAAGCACAGTCAGCAAAAATGTATCGATCCAGATGACAAATTCAGTGTATTTGAAATGATATGTTTATCACAGTTAATTTCTACTATATCAGGAATAATTTAATTTGTCGGAAAACAGCTGATTTTGTTTCAAGTATCACAATACTCATACAAATGCTGAATCTCGCAGATTATTGGAAAGGTCTTATAAAAAGGTATTATTTGAAAGAGTTTCTTTAAAAAGGTCTTCTAAAGACTTGAAAGGTCTTAAAGACTTTCAAGTCTTTGGATTATTGTGTCAAAGCTGCGTAAAATCAGTTGTTACTAATCATCAAATCAGCTGTTTTCCGACAAATTAAATTATTCCTGCTATAGTTAGGCCATTTGTGTGCGTGTAGAAGTGATGACTCATACCTGTTTTCGATGAATTTTCTGTCCAATCCAGTTCACAATACGTTTATTCAAGGTCAGACTGTAATCACGTACTGCACATAATAATGATATTATTTCAGTAGTTCTACTGTGAATAGGTCTATCTGCTCCTGGCTAGACTATCGCACGCACAGGAGGTTTATCTACATTTGTCTCTCGTTTTCCTGAACAGACTACAGTCAACATTAGCAAATCAGTCATTATATTGAGCAAATCGACTTTCCTTTGTTTTTCAAATGAATCAGCTGCCACAATAAAAAGTATTCCTGAAACAAAGCCGACTATTATATCGATAGATAGACATATCGCGCAATCCATTCTTTGCTAATTGAAAATGTTGCTGCATTGACGGCCGAAAGTTGATTAAGTCAACAGGCATGTGGGGGATGGTGGGGGGGAGGGGTGTCGAGACCAAACTTTTATTGCATTTCCGGCGAGGCCACCAATAGGAATTTGTTACTACTGGACCAAACTAATCCTATAAAGTCAACTCGACTCTCTCTTTCGGCTAAAATCTGCCCCCAGAGGCCTACAAAACACAGTAAACAAAGAGAGACTCGGGAAAAAGTTTCTCGAAAGTTATCATTCCTTATCTACTGTTTGTGATAGCTACAAAGTAAGCCGAGACATTTCTCTTATGAACTCTGGCAATCAACTATGACATGACAGATCTGAATTATTTCTTTCAACTTATTAATATGTTGGAACTAAACAAATTTGAAAACATTAGTTTACTTCTTCAGACAAAAATTCTTCATTGAATAATATTATTGTTATTGCTCTTGGAGACAGAGTAAGGCTAGGCGTACACCGGTTAGTCAAGACAAAACAAGACGAGATTAGTCACGTTTAGTCACAGTACTTCACATAGTTGCTTATGAAGCAACACACACCAATTAGTCATTGCATCGGTGTGTGCTGCGTCATAAGCAACTATGTGAATTACTGTGACTAATCTCGTCTTGTCTTGTCTTGACTAACCGGTGTACTCCTAGCCTAATGTTGCTAATGAAATGTGATAAGCTGTAGCGTAATTATTTCACGTTCACAGATTTTACAACAAATTATCTAGCATTGAATGAACGACGAAACATTTATTTATTTATTTAAGAAAGTACAACATTAACTCATAGGTTGAAAATACAGACAGGAATTCACATAAATTATACATGAGTTAGAATAAAAATACATAAATTAAGTCCAAAACGAATTTCCATTTTCACAAATCTACCAACAATGTTTTGAAAAATTTTCTTTTGAATTTCAAATTCGGAAACAGTAATAAAACCACTTCAAGGTTCAAAACAAGCGCGAGTAAGGCACTACTCACACCTGGAAACTTCCACATCGAAAAGCAACTCATCGCTCGGCGACTCAGCGACGCAGCATGTGTTTTCAAATGACGACGCTCAGACTAGGCGAAATCGCCGCGCAACTGAGTTGCTCTTCGATGTGACATGCTGGTCGCCGAGCGATGTGTGGACAGATTCTATGTACAGAAAAGTGAGGTTAGGTGATATTCTAACCACATCAAACTGGAAAAGTAGGATTATTTGCTTTAAAAAGTAGTATTTCATCATTTTTTAGTCACTTCAATTTATTAAATATCGAAGATAAGTTATAAAATTCTCAAAATATTTACTTTTTGAGAATATTGTGATAGTAGTTGAACAGCAACTCTGGAAACTAGAGTAGTGGCTGTGAGTATGACAAGCAACTGCTACATCGCTGAGTAGCCGAGCGATGAGTTGCTTCTCGATGTCAAGTTTCCAGGTGTGAGTAGTGGGTAAGTCAGTATAAGTAACCGCAAATCCAAAACCACTAACCGCTTGTTCTCAAGCATTTTCCCCGACATTATCCCTGTGTTAATCCCTGGTCAATTGGTGTGTCTCTCACGAGTGTATATTGGCAGCAGGCTCTCATGATTCGTGTGGGGGGGGAGGTGGGGGTGCTCAAGGGGGAAACCTCTCTGGAGACACAATGAGACGACACTGTCCACAAGATGAAATTATTATAGTCGTCGTCGATTGGGAAGGGTTGGGGGTGGGTGTGGGTGGGGGTAGGATGACAAGCGGCTTGTAGAGAGGAGAAGCTTAGGGGTGTATTGTGTGGTGTTCAGGGGTGGTGGGGGGAAGGTCTAGCATTGTTTTAATTGGAGAGGAGGTAACAGCCGGTGGAGGGAGGGGTGGTGGAAGAGACTCCCGGAGATTGCTACTAAGCCGTAGGGCTAGCAGAAAAGTGATCTGTAGACCACCCCCCACCCCCCCGCTGATCCTGATCTGCTTAGGATCGCAGCAGCTTCGTTTAGGAGAGTAATGGAGTGGCGTGGGGGGTGAGAAGGGTGACAGCAGCGACGTCTCTCTATTATTTTCATCTCAATCTTGTTCTTGCCGCAAAGAGGATTGCCTCCAACGCACGCACGCACGCACACACATGCGAAATTCGCCTTATTTTGTGACCCCCCCCCTCACCCCCAACTCTGTACACACATACTGGAGGGGGTAAGTGTAGTGTATGATGTAAGGACCAAATTCCAATGAAAATAGCAGGGATGTAGAATAAATAGAGAATAGTCTAATATTAGATCAATTACATACCAAAACTTTTCATTAGAACTACAAATAGGAAACTTATTGAACTCATTTAAACCTACATAAAATTATTGAATGGATAATGTCAAACAATTTTATTGAAAATATAAATAGGAGACTTGATAGAATATTTAAAAACGAAATTATTGTATGGATGATTGCAAACAATTTTATTGAAAAGACAAATTAATAGGAAACTTGATAGAAGATTCAAAAATGAAATTATTGAATGGATAATGTCCAGTAGAATTGAGGAAAAACTTTTCGAATGATCCATGTCCTATTTTAATAGTATGTTTGCCATCTCTTGTCTTCTCTTTCGTTTTAATCGTCTGATACTCTTAGCCCCTGCGCCCACTAAGCAACTGCTATCTGATTTCAGTCAGCAACCCAGCGTTGCCAGATAGGTTAGATTACCCGATTACCCGAAAAACAGCCAAATGTCATCTGGCAACATTGGGTTGCTGACTGAAATCAGATAGCAGTTGCGAAGTGGGCGCAGGGGCTTAAAAGCTCTTTCTTCTCCTTGGTGTTTGTTTTATATCTCTTCATTATTTATTCCTTGACAGTTGAGGTTTTTATTTAGGCTATGTATAATATTAGCAACTATTACCGGTGCACAGGATGTTTCCCTGTAAATAGATTTTGTAATATTTTGAAAGTTTATTCTGTAATTATTCTGTGAAGATCTAAATAAAAGTTCAGAAGAAATAAAATTAAGGAAGAAGAAGAAGAAGAAGACTTTCATCGCAAAAAAACATACAGTACAATCAAAGCTTTCAAACTTTTGGTGAGCCACCAAGCCAAGATTCCTAAATATGATTTGTACTTCCAGCCACTATTACTCTATCCTAACCTAACCTAAATCATTTCAACCTCTCAGCTTCCAGTTAATAAAGCAAACCTAGCGAATAGTTTACCAAGCGCCTGCCTGCATTCGTTCTTTTGAGTTTCTAACTTTCAAGTTTCATAAAAACGCACTGCAAAGCAGAGATTACATCAAACAATATTACTGCTGTTGTAGAACTCGAAAGACCCCACGAATAAATTTTGAGTGCAGTTCTCTTGAAAATACAAGGCTATACGGGGTGGATGAAGTTCCTTTTCAAACATTTATTATAGAAATGCTAGATAAACTTGTGAAGGAATTTATGACTAAATTAATTCTGAAGCGCTACTGCTTATTCGCAATATTTTACAACTTGGTCTTGTTCAACTCTCCTCGAACAATCATAAAATAATATTCCACGATTCCACCTCCTTATTATATTAGTATTCTGAATCCCAATATTTCAAAAATACTCCAAATTGAATTCCAATACTTCTTAATATTTTATACACTTATTATTGTTCCTTCTTGCTGGCGTAAGAACACAATATTCTGTGGTTGAAATTTCACCTAGATCTTTATGGAATCTATAAATTAAAACCAATGAAACCTCTGAAAAAAGCTTGATTTTAATTAGATTTGTCTGATTTTCCTTTCAACTCACAATAATAATATTGTAATATTGTTCAGTTCTTCAGAATAATAATATGCAGAACCACAATCATTTCAAATGTATTCATTCAACGTTTACAAACTCAAAATTTTCCTTTAACTTAATGAAGCATTAAACAATAATTGATTAGAATATTATCTGTAGAATATTTTCAGTGTGAATATATCAAAAGTTTCATAACAAATGACCGTTTTCGAAGGAATTGAAATACACTTCGATTTACATTGGATATTTTCCCCATAATATGAGTATTTATACTTAACTAGGACATCCGAGGTCGCACAAAACTGCGACTATTGGACTAAATGGAGTATTTCTTAATCCTCCCCCTTCTCCTTCTTCTCTTTCTTCTCTTCTCCTTTCCTCCCCCTTCTTCTTTTCCTTCTTCTTGTCCTCCTTCTTCTCCTTCATCTCTTTTTCTTCTTCCTCATTTTTCTTCTTCTTCTCCTTATTTCTCTTCTTCTCTGTTACCTCGTTCTTCTTCTTCTTCTCATTCCTCCTCACTCTTCATCTCCTCCTTCTCCCACTTCTTCTTCTCCTCCTTCTCTTCTTCCTCTCCTCCTTTTCTTCTCTTTCTTTTCCATCTCTTTCTCCTTCTCGCTCTCACTCATTATCTCTCTCTTCTTCTCTCTCTGCAGAAATTCCCTTACCAGTGCAATGAACAAGGAACATTTTCTTTCTCAAAACAGCTGATCATCATAAGTTGAAATGTGAAAATTTTCAGCTCATCTGTTCAAAGCAATGGCTAAATTTGAAACTTTGTAATTCCTCATGTATATGATGAAATTTTTCAAAATATAAGGTTAGGCGTACACCGGTTAGTCAAGACAAGACAAGACGAGATTAGTAGTCACGTTTAGTCACAGTACTTCACATAGTTGCTTATGAAGCAACACACACCGATTAGTCATTGCATCAGTGTGTGCTGCTAAATAAACAAATATGTGAATTTAGTGTGACTAAACGTGACTAATCAAGTCTTCTCTTGCCTTGACTAACCGATGTACGCCTAGCCTAAGACCTAATCAAACATCTTCCCAATGAGATCTTCCAAATGAGACGTGACGAACAAAATCGGTTGAGAAACCACGGAGAGTAGTTCTGATTACAAAATAAAACATGTTTTCCTATGTTATATAAAGAATAAAGATATTATATCGGTGATCTGCTATTTAGACCTGACAAACCTGCTATTCATATCTAACATCATTTTTCAAGTTTCTCTCAACTCTAATGTTCACTTGTGTATATCTTTTTCAACACAAAATTGTCCAGTCCATCTTTTCCCATTCAAGAGGTTTACCAATGAGGCACTCCTTTGAGAGTTAAGTGATTAAAACGCAAAATCTTCGTTCTCATGTGTACAGTTCACGGTGCTTCCAGTACGAATTATTGATTTCCAAGTCCATGTGAAGTGTAGTCTAGCGTAACACAACGGAAAGTGAATTATTCATAGCGCTGGAGTAGGAAAGCGATGCAGTCTTATGTGTGGAACTGTTCCTTATTGCAAGTCGGCAATCACATAATGGACTGGCAAAGCAGATAATGTAAGCCTGCTTTGGGATTCAGAATCCCCAGATTTCCATATCTCTACAATGTTCGATTACTATTCGCCAACAGAGCGGCAAATTATTATGTGATAATTTCCAAAATGGCGCCTGGTTCATAGTTGAAGCCGACCTTCGCTATAGTCCGATTCACGTCAAGAAGTCAGTATTGTTTATATGAGGAGCATTGATGCCAAGTTTCATTGAGAGAGAAAGAGAAAACTGCACCAAACGTGTTTGATGGGACTGTGTGCGACAACAATGCACAGTGCGAATAGGATAGAGACATCAACAACTGCCTTGTGCTGAACAAGGATAGCAAACTCCCATCCAAGCAATGCTGACTTTTTGACGTGAATCGCACTATAGGTGATCAGATCTAGTGCAGCTATTTAATACAAATAAATTGAATAAGGAAACTGAATAACATAAAACCCAATCACGGAGGTTCGGAACCCACCTGAAGCTGTAGGTCCATTCATCTCTCATCATCATCATCCTTCCCATTACCCACGCACAAGCCTAGAGCTTATGTGGGCAACATCCGCAGCAAGAGTGTCACGGGAAGAATTCTCAACCAATGGAATTTTTCGCGCGATACTCCTGAATCCTTGAACAATTAGAACAATCCTTGAATTAAAAAATTTTAATTTGAATTAATACAAATATTTGACCTCCTAACCATGGTGCCTAAAGTGTCCTCCTCCTATGAGTGTCCTAAGATTCGCAAAATTTCTGTTCTGTCTCCAGGCTATTACAATTTGTGTAGAATCAAAGATTCGATCAGAACAAGTTATTTCTGTGACATTGGAGTATAAAATTGTTATAAATGATGTTTGAGCGTATAAATTACCAATGACATTTTGGAAAAAAAAGTTTAAATAACTCCAAACGAGACCTATTGGAATTGATATTTTTCATTTCCGAAAAACACCATACAATATACAGTAGGCTTCAACAAAGAAGAACAAGAAAAAATCATGAAAAGTACACAAAACAGAGAAATTTTTTACCCGTACATAATCTTTTGTAATGTAAGGAAAAGTAGTACCTATGGGTGTAAAAGCTGAGCGCAGGTATGAGCTGTTGCTGTAGAGAGAGAGGGACAGTGGGATTAGATTAGATTTATACTATAGTAAACTTACAAATTCTAGTGACATATTTACTTTATTCATGTAGAATACAACATAATATGTCAGCTTAAATTGTAGATTCCAAGAAAGAGACAGAGAGAGAGAGAGTGAGAGAGCGTTAGTGAGCAAGTGACAGACATGTCAAGAGTGAGGGTGGGGTGGGGATATAGACAGTCCCACAACACCAATGACAGTTGGTGTGGGGGGGAGGAGATTCAAGCCCGCGAGCTACTCTTGAATAGCTTACACTGTTACAATAGGCTGCTTTGCAAAAGACGCGCGATTATCTATCATCCATCCGTCTCGCGTATATTTATTAGGCTCGCATACATTCTGCTTGGCGCTCCAATCATGTATCGGATTTATTCTCGCGACTGGATTGGATGATACGATGGCGGATTATATCACGTGTAGGTAAGCTTGAAAATTTAAGAAATCAACTGATCCTTCAACGAAATTAGGAGAGGTTTTTTTATAGGTGTTTTACTTTCATTTCCTTGGTGATTATATTATTAGTGATAGATGTTTTCTATGTTTAATGTTAACTTGTATGATTTTTCATGGGTAAATCATTGTTCTATGGTATAATCTTTGTTGGTGTTGGATGTAATTAGTTGATTGTATGAGAAAAAGTTATTAAGGATGATTTAATAAATGAAAATGATTTAATAATATAAAAAAATTATTTAAAAAAAATGATTATAACTTTTAAGGCGTTGGGAAGATGAGATATTGCAGGTATTCAATTGCTATTAAATCATAATAATTGAAAGAACGGAATAGCATTATTAATTAAGAATTTCGTTCTATTAATAATTATTTCAATAATTATGTTTGTGGTGTTTAGTATTCAATGATGCCTACTCTCAATCACTATTAACTTTTATGGCTGGATTCACGATTCCAGTAGACGTTCAGGTTACTAGAGGCAGGTTACCTGCCTGGCAAACTGCCTCTGCTCTGGTCTCAAACCTGTTCAAGTGAGTGGTCTCACGGTTCAGTTTACCTGCTTCAGGTAACCTGCCTCCAGTAGCCTGAACGTCTACTGGAATCGTGAAATCCATTGTTCATCCTCTTCCACTAATCTCACATAATCTACCTTCCTTATCGATGAAATTTTCAATCAAATACTTTCTTCAGTTGTTGCCTATAAAATTTATTAAGCAGAGGTTTAACATGGATAAAGAATACCTGTGAACAGAAAAATAAAAACGACCGTGGCAAAGCATGGTATACTTAACCGGTAATCGCCGGGTATATTTCCTATAGGACATATACCCGGCGATGACCGGTTAAGTATACCACGCTTAGCCACGGAAAAACGAAGAAATTGAAAAACAAACACAAAACTCCATTCCAGTGCTGAGAACATGAATTCAAAACTAATTACAACATCTAGTGTGAATTACACATGTTGGATATATTGTAGATTAAACTCTCCAGAGGCCTTATTGCTGAGCTGGCAATAATTTGCGAAAGTATAATAAATGTATGAATTTCAGAGACAGTAGAGTAAAATTAATCAGAAGAGAAGAGCGAGGAATGCGAGTGAGATTTCGTTGTCTCTGGCTCACAAGTAGGAGTAATTGGATTTACATTTGAATTCTGGCAAAGTTTATGCATGAACTGGCAAGCGAACGTTGGTGGGAGAGAGAGGGGGAATAGCTGAGAATGCTGAGAGAGAGAGAGAGATAAATAATGTAGAATCCGAGTCTCGAGGGATAAGTGAATCTAATACACCAGTTCCGGGTCTCCTATGCATTCAACTTGCTTACAAAACTTTCCGGTCCTTTCAAAGTTGCGAGCCGAAACTTGCAGAATGTATATGAAGTGAAGAGGTCCGTTTTTGATTTGCAAGCGAGTTGGGCTGCTCTACCTGCGACATTCAGTTCAAGTTGAAGTTAATGCGATTAAAAAACTGGAAATAACTTCCTGGGAACATCTTGCCGGATTTGAGAAAGTGCTTCTGGATTTTTGTTCGTCGTTTCGGATTGAAATTCAAAAACAGAACAGCTTTTACTTATAGTTTTAACCTCATAACTCATTTTATTCAGATCATGTAGTTGCGTACATGGTTGTTACGTTGTTAGCCAATGAGAATTGATCTCATTACCAAGCACGTTCTCATTACAGCACACGGAATTGAACTTCAAGTTACAGACTGTTACTCTAGGCACGATCATTAGTATGATTCATAGTTCATTCATGTTCAATCCAGTTTAATTTGTTCACTCATAAAGCTGCGTTTACACCGGAGTTGATAACAAATTTTTTTAACAAAAGTTATTAGAGACCGTGTGCCCACGGAGCAACTGCTATCTGACTTCAGTCAGCAACCCAGCGTTGCCAGATGACATTTGGCTGTTTCTCGGGTAACGGTAATCTAACCTATCAGCCGATGTAATCTGGCAACGCTGGGTTGCTGACTGAAATCAGATACTGTAGCAGTTGCTTAGTGGGCGCAGGGGCTGATTCAAAATCAATTGCGACCGAGCAACCGAGCGTCAGCTACCCAGTGATGAATGCAAAATTCTAATATCAACGGTAACTAATATCAAAAATAACAAAAATGAATAAAGGCTTAATTGTACGGTCCAAGCGAGTATGAAATAAATAGCTCTACGCAATTTTTGTCGACATTCAACGTTTATTGGTTAGCTCCTCCTCTTCTCCAAAGTGGGTGGGACAAGTCTCAGCGAACAGCCAATCACAGCACAGTACGCCATTTTTGGCTCGGAGGCGACCATTTTGTTTAGTTGGCATCCATTTTCTCTCTCGCAACGAACTTCAAATAGTACTCTTGGCAATTGTAGAAATTTCTATTATTCCTGATATATCTATATTCCAATCATTCATTTTTTTAATCATTCAAAACAAAATTTTAAATGGCCGGCATTTTGTTTCATGGATTTGAAAAATTGTCATAATTTTTGTGTAGCTTCGTCTAGTTGTCATAAATGTTGGTGCAAAGTTTCAATTCCATATGTTTCATCATTGAGATAAAAAATAATAAGTGAAAAAAAATGGCATCTGTGTGAGTAACTAAGGACTTCTAAACAATTTAAATATGATATTAAGATATGGTTTTTACCAAGGAACAATGCCCTAGAATATTGTCAGGGAGTTCTGAAACACTCTGTATAGCTACTACAGTTATTACACTTACCAACCATACTCATAGCAAAATCACAGTTCCTATTCGAAAACAAGGCGTATTGCTCCCCATCTATAACAAATATATTCGCTGAGCTTTTGTTGAAGTATTTGTCAAATACTCGAATGAAATGCAAACAGTTCTATCGGGTGGAGCGGATTGCGAAAATAATGAAGGCATGAACTTATTGTTCGAAGGAAAACGATGATATTTTCGACAGTGAGTGTATTATTCGGGGAGGAGGGAGGTGGGGGGGGGGTTCAAGAGGGGGAAGCCAAAGAGCCAGCTCAGCTCATTTCTAAGCTGAATAGAGTTGGCATCATTGTTGAACAAGCTATAGCTGGCAAGCGGGGCAGGCAGGCATCAAACATTAATTCACAACAACTTGTAATCGTCTAAATGCGTTTCAACTCTTCAATCTTCCAACGACGAGCCAAGTTGAGTGGAGCATGGATTCTAGTTGATCGGATTTACAAGGAAAAGAAAGAGGAAAAGGCAACACAGAGAGAGAGAGAGTGATTGACCATGTTAGAAAGTGAGGGGGGATAGGAGAAGACTCTCTTCTTTCATCGAACCCTTGAGAGTCAAAATAATGAGATAGATAGAGCAATTCAATGTACGTGAAAGAGAGATTTAGATTTAGATTTAGATTTATTACTTTATTCATGTAGATAACAAATATGACGGCTTAAATTCTAGATAATAATAATAAAATATATACTGTACAACTAATTATTTGTCAAATTTACATTAGCTTATAAATTATGCTATGAGTAGATATAGGGCAAAAGTATACTGATGATATAATAATTGTGAGTTATCTAGATGAAAAGGCGAAGTTTGGACATATGAATGTCCATTCTTGGGAAAGGAGATACAAAGAAATCCTTTTCATCAACACTTGACCTTGAATGGAGAGAGAGAGAGAGAGAGAGAGAAATTAGTGAGAAAGAATAAGGTTGAAAGAGAAAGAAAGACTGATTAAGAAAGAGAGAGCTAATGACCATGTTCAAGGGTGAGCAGAAAGAGACACACTCTCTCAACTGAAGGACTCTCTTCTTTCTTCTAACTCAAGAGTAAAAAGAGTGAGATAGAGAAAATGTGTATGGTATCGGAAGGAGTATTTGGAGAAGTGACAAAATAGTGACAAAATCTTGAATCAGTCACTATCTCTCTTCTCATTCAACTCGAGATCGAAAGAGAAAGAGAATGCTTGAAGAGTGAGAAGAGAGATAGAAATATGATATAACTACAGATAAGACATCCTATGGTTAGATATTATTTATTTATTATAAGACATTACTTTGTTAGTCTATGTAACTAAATACTACAGTTTTTTTCTACTCTTAGACACACACACACTCTCTCACGTTCTCTCTCTCTTTTTTTAACCTCTTTCTCTGGCATCCCTCACTCTCTTTCTAACCCTCTCTCTCTCTCGATCTCATTCTCTCCTACTCCAATTCCACTCTCTCTAACTCTCTCTGTCTCTCTCTCACTCTTAAACTTTGTCTCTCACTGTTTCTCTTCTTCTTTCTCACTGTATCCTTATCTCTCTGAAAGCCCAACTTTAAGAGCCGTGTTGAAAAGTAGCTTTGCAGTTTCACTTGGCTTTAAATCTGTTTCACTCTAGGAGTTATCTCTCTCGCTATAGGCTCTTTTCCGGTCCAGTTGTAGTCATTGAAGTATTATAGACCATTCAGGCTAGATTTTTTTTAGGTTTAAGTTTGGAAATTACGTTATATGTTTTTTTTTACCGTATTTCAGTACAATATGTATCAATCTCTCTTCATCTTCTTCAGAAAGATATTTCCTCTGTCTCTCTTTTCCATTTAAAATTCAAGTATAAACCAATCTAGGTTTAATTAAGAGCAGTAATAGTACAATATAAGGCCAGGCGTACACCGGTTAGTCAAGACAAGAGAAGATAAGAGTAATCACGTTTATTCACAGTAATTCACATAGTTGCTTATAAAGCAGCACACACTGATGCAATGACTAATCGGTGTGTGTTGCATAAACCGGTCTAGGTTTAAAATTAGTAATAGTACAACATTAGAGTTAGTTCGATTAGCGAATAGTTACACCTTATTGTCGTTGAGTATAATAGTTTGTGGAGCTTCACCAACCAGCCACCAGATGGCAGCAGAGTCGTCTGATTGATGACTGATGAACCAATTCAATTAACAATCTGCACTTAATGGCGTCGTCCTGTGTTGATATTCGGGGCTTATCTTGCCGGCTCATGCAGTTAATGACTACAAGCGCTCTACGATCATCAAACACAATTAACATTCCAATTACATCTACCGACATATTTTATCAATTTGGTACGTATTGGCATCAGCGTAATTATATTTTATCAATGTGCAACAGGCATCAAGGTTATCAGCATAGTTCAATAATGTCAATTTTGGCCAATTCATGTCCAGGCTTGATTATAGCAGGTAGTCAACACCGTATTTGTCATTATCAGGGTTGAAACTGTATGAATCTACAGGGTTGGTGAAAATTATGGAAACGGCTTAATATTTCTAATACGAAGGTAATTTGACGGTAGGTGACATTGAGAATCGTACTAAAATTGAAAATACTACTTTACTGTGACTTAAATAGGTAGTAGAATTCAGTAAGACTGTAAATGATTGAGCAATAATTTCCAATTCTTTCCATCACTAAGTCTTTCACTCGATTTTTTTATTCGGACTATTTGTTCATTAATTTTTTTATCATCCTTTTCCTGATCTCCCGTATCTTATAGACATAATATACTATATAGAACTATAAAACTATAGTACAGTAGAAATATGGAACTATAGAACGAAATAAATTACTACGATGGAAAGAAGACAATGAAAATAAACAGATACAACGGAGTATCCAAGGACCCGATATTGTACTGTAGTGTACAGATTAACAGAAAAAACAGGACAGTACTTTCAAGAATTGCTCAAGTAGTTTCATTTCACGAAAACCTTGAAATCTTGATAAAATTTGCTAACTTTTTTGTCTCTTGAAAATTTTCTGTGAAGTGAACGGTTTTCGTGAAATTTGCCATCAAAAATTCAAAATGACCGTCATTTTGAAAATCTACATCGAAATTTTTTATTTCATTTTTTACAGTTGAGTCTTTATAGCATAAATATTCATAACAAATTTCATATCAATAGGCCTACAACATTTCGTTCTTGAGATAAAAATTCCTAATAACTGAAAAAAAAATGGCAGCTGTAAGGATAACCGTTGGGTTTTGGACACTTCAAATACGACATTTGTAGTCTCCTATCATCCAGGAACAATACCCTAAGATGTTCGACACTACTTCTGAAACACCCTGTTTATAAGATTAGATTAGATTATTCATGTAGGTTAAAAAGATGTCGCTTAAATTCCAGATTATGGTAGTGATTACATTGTATGTCATTTAAAATTATCATGGTAATTAATTTCATTATTCCATTTACTAAACAAGAGCGAGTGAGAGAGAGAGAGAGTGAGTGAGTAAGAAGACTGTGGTGAGACAGAGTGAGTATGTATGAATGGGAAGGGGAGGCCTTTTTAGTAAAATTCCATCACAGCAGATGGATGATGATGATGATGATGATTCGAGGCCTGTTTGGTAGACGACGTCGTAGAAATGCAGACGACGATCACTGAAACTGACTACGCGAATGTTAGACAACATAACAATGCAGCTGAATAATGACAACCAATAAGTCAAGTGTCACAACATTCAGCAGCCCCCCCCCCCAACACCACCAAAGTGACTGTTAACGTCGCTTTTTCGCTCCAAGTCCCCCCCCCCCACCCCAACACAACAGCTCATCAACAAACCCCCATGCCCCCCTCCCAAAACTTTCACCAAATCCAATAGTCAGTCGTAGTGGTGACAAATTGTGCAACAAAATCGTAGTGTCCCCCCCCCTTAAATCCCCCTAAACCCTTTATGGTCCTACCCCTTCTTCAAAAAGGTCCTTTCCTAATCTTCACATCCAATAGGGATCGAGACTTGAGATTCCTCACTGAGTTTGACAGTGAGGAAGTGAAGCAAAAATCGCCGATCTCTTGTAATTTGTTGAAGAGACATCTTATTCTATTACTGCATTTATCCCATCCGTGTTTATTCAAATGTAACCCCGTTCGTACACCGGAGCAATAAGCAATAGGCAACTAGCAACATATGAATCATATGATTGTCTACTCTACAAATCAATAGTTCAATGCACACCGAAACAGCTGCTTTAGGTGTGCATTGGACTATTTGTTTCTTTAGACGATCATATGATCCAAATGTTGCTTATTGCCTATTGCTTATTGCTCCGGTGTACGAGCTGCCTAAGGCAGCTTTTCTTTTGAACCAATTCAAATTTAAAGCACAGTTGCTTAAAAACCATTGACTAACCAGCATAATATAAACATGGATAATCAGTGATGAAAACCTAATTGAATTAGACCCCCGTAAAATGATGTCATCTAACAGAACCAAAGCAATGAGAACCAATTAAGCACCACTAAGCAACTGCTATCTGATTTCAGTCAGCAACCCAGCGTTTCCAGATGACTTTGGCTTATTAGATTACCCAATTACCCGAAAAACAGCCAAATGTCATCTGGCAACATTGGGTTGCTGACTGAAATCAGATAGCAGTTGCGAAGTGGGCGCAGAGGCTGAATAACCGAATGTGATGAGACTGCAATGAAGACATTTTTCGTGGTTAAATTCGATTGAATTTCCGTTCAACTATTATAGCCGACAACGTTTTATTGCAAATGAGGAAAATGAAAGGAATATTTTCTATCAAAATAGTAGTTGATGCAATGGTTGTATTATGAGAGCCTTTAAACGACGAGTGAGATACCGAAGTTAAAATACGAGCGGAAACGCCCGTATTTTAATGAGACTGCAATGAGAATGAATTATATTAATTCACTGATTATTAATTTGTAGTCGTTTGTGCGATGGTTGTATTATGAGAGCCTTTCAACGACGAGTGAGATACCGAGGTTAAAAAACGAGCGGCAACGCCGCGAGTTATTTTTAGGTATCTCAAGAGTCGTTCAAAGCCTCTGTTTCAAACAATGAAATAGAACATGGTCGTTTGAATCAAGGTTAGTTTAGATTTATAATGTAGATATTAATGTTTTTTGTTGGTCGTAGATAAAATATTGAATGCAATAGTTGTATTTTAGCCTTTAAACCTTGAAATAACTCACGGTGTTGCCGCTCGTATTTCAACCTCGGTATATCTTTCGTCGTTTAATGTCTTTCATGTACAATACCATCGCACAAACTACTATAAATTAATAATCTGTGAATTGAGATCAGATATAATTCATTCTCATTCATGGTTAGTGTATGATTTTCTATCTTAGAGTCCCATTTTGTTACCATCATTCAAAGCCGAACAAAGATCACGAAAACTTGTAATTCCGCCACTTGGAGCGCCTCAATCGCCAAGTCCGCTTTCAAGTCTCGATCCCTATTGTCAGTCGTTGGGGTAGTGACAAATCGTGCAACAAAATCCTAGGGTGACACCACCCCCACCCCATATTTCAACCCTGAACCCTTCCCCAACAAACCCTCTACAATCCCCCCACCCTGTTCAGAGTCCCCCTAATCTTCAAATCCAATAGCCAGTCAGGATGGTGACAAATTGTAGAACAAAATCGCACAAAACCGTTTTCTCCTCATTTTCTTAGTGAATTGTTTACCCTCTCTTTCAATCAGCCTTCCCCCCCCCCTATTGTGAATCTCCCCACAATCGCAACAGTTTTGCAACAACTGGAGAAGAGGAACAAACACAGAAGACGAAGAAGGAGAAAAAGAAGGAGAGGAACAAGTAAGAAATAGAAGAATGAGGAAGAAGAAGAAGAAGAAGAAGAAGAAGAAGAAGAAGAAGAAGAAGAAGAAGAAGAAGGTGGAGAAAAGAAGGCAAAGAAGTGAGGAGAAGGGGATGAGAAAAAAAGAAGTATGATGAAGAAGAAGAAGAAGAAGAAGAAGAAGAAGAAGAAGAAGAAGAAGAAGAAGAAGAAGAAGAAAAAGAAGAAGAAAGAAGACGTAGAAATACGTTATTGTGAAGCCGAAGTCAGATGCAATAGCCTAAGCCTATTATTGAAAAAATCAATTGATTCGGTACATCGATTGTTTCAATATACTGTATCTTATATTATGTAACTAGAAGCCACGGAGCTCCACAAAACAAAGCTAAATTGATTAATTTCTTTTCTACTATGTGTAACAAAGATATTACTCTTTGGTTATATTTATACTCGTGACCGAGCGCTGTGATTGGCAGTTGATTGCCTATCAGGTGAACGACTGCCATTCGCCTAGATAAGCTCCTCCTACAATAGGCGGTTTCTACAAACATCACAGCAATGGCGGTTCAAACAACACTGTGATGTAGAAAACGCCCATCGTGGGAGGAGCTTATCTAGGCCAATGGCATTCGTTCACCTGATAGGCCATATTCAACTGCCAATCACAGCGCAGTTAAGGTACTATTTTTTCTTGAACATGGTCAAGTTCTATTTGACCAAGGTTGGTGAAACCCGGCATAAGCCTTTCAAGGTAGCATTTGTACAATTGTATATATACAGTATATTGTAATTTTGAATTTTTTATTGTGGAAAAAAAATTGAATTGTATTGAATTTATTAAGAAAACCTGTTGCATTACAATTGCTTACTGAGAATAGGTTACATTGAATCAGCTGTGCATGATAGATTGTTCAGTATAGCACGATCCTTTCAACTTGTCAGAAATCAGCTGTTTTGGTAATATAAAACAGTGATTTCGACACAATAATCAAAAGGCTTAAAAGTCAAAGACCTTCAAAGTCTTTAAAAGACCTTTTCAAAGAAGTCATTTCAAAGAATAACTTTTTAAAAGACTTTTCCAAATATTTTGCGAGATTCAGCATTTGTAGGTTAAGTATTGTACTGGTGGCCGAGTAAAACGTATGTTTTCTGACAAGTTAAAAGGATCCTGCTATATCTAGTCTGCGCGTTTACAGATGCCTCTAGTAAGTTAGCGTTTCCAACCAGTTTTTTGAGTTTCAAGTCCTAAAATTGTAAGTTGTAACTTAGATTGTTGTAGAAAATGGAAAAAGGTTAATATTTTCAAGAACAACCAAGTTTTCAAATGCATTCACAAAGAAAGCTTGTTGCTTTGCAAGTGCTTGCTAAGAATAACTTATACTTAATCAGCTGTACGCAGACTATACTCTATCAAGTGAGCACGTTCACACACAGCTGTAACAAGCGCTTATAACCAGCCTCCTTTAAGTTCCAACTTTTCTATTTCCGGCTATATGAAGTTGGCGAAGCAATATTGGAATTTTTTCTAAGCCGACGCCGCCACTGCCACCTTTATTAGAAAGTCTTTTCGAAATATTATTCTGAAACTCAGTAGGCTGCACAATATCGTAGCTAGCGAAGTTTTGACAGCCTAAAAAGGGCGCTCAGATTATCGAAATTGAAATCCGCCTGCTTTACGTTTTTCGACGTATAGTCTACTCAGCAGGAAATTAAGTTTCCTAAAGCAGATGTGAACGGAACAGAGACGCCGATTTGGCTCGTTCACATCTCGCTAAAACAAATACCTGCTTATTGGATTGAGTGAGCGATTTTTTCTAGTAGATTTTCATTTTTCGGATTTAAAGCTTGTCTGACATTACATAACTGCTTCAAGATTACGTTCAGCAGATTTATCCACCCAATTTCGAATTTTCATTTATTTATTAATTTTTTTGCAGATTGACAAGTTCTAAACTTGTAAGACTCAGAATACATGAAATCATCTATGATTTCATGAAAAATAGTTAGTGGAAAGGACGTCTTCGACTTCCTTTTTCAAGAATGGACATTTATATGTTCAAACTTCGCCGATTCATGTAGATAAGTCTAAATTATGTCAACATTATAACACTGCATCTACTACTCTTACTATGAAAGAATAAGGATAAGTCATGTTACCATAATATGTGAGTTCAATATTCAGTTTACAATAAACGTCCCGTTCCCAATGAAAGTTTAAATGTTTTCCTTGAACATTGCATCCTTTACCAAAGATATAATATTTCCTCTTGAACATAGGGAGCAGAGTATCAGAGGAAAAAGAATTGTTATCCAGAGTTCAGCTATTATTAACTGGATAACTGCATCTCTCTTCTTTGTCATCTCATATAAAGGATCAACTCTTTTCATGTCGAGTAAGCTTTACTCGCTAGAGATCCTGCATCTCAGAGAACACTACTTATAACCTTTTCCAACTCACATTTCCTTCATCTTATTTGATTTTTACTGATATGATGTGCTCTACTACTCTCCTATTATTTTGAGAACAATGGGTACTCATGAGTACAATATTAGACAAATAAGAGTATAAATGTAGAAGAGCAATAAAATGAATTGAATATGAGTAAAAATAAAAGATAGAAACAACAAAGAAGATTTTTATAAAAAGAGAAGCCGGAGACCTTCCTCAAGAAAATTTATGTCCACTATCATTATTTTGATGTTATTAAAATTTTAATGCCATATTGACAATGAGTCATGTTTACATAGTTTCCAAATATGAGTAAAAATTAGAGAAACAACAAAGAAGATTTTTATATAAAGAGAAGCCGGAGACCTTCCTCGAGAAAATTGATGTCCACTATCACTATTGATGTCAAGAAAATGTTTATGTCATATATTGACAATGTGTCTTGTTGACAAAGATTCCAATTATTGTTTCTTACCTTTCAATTTATTGATGACAAAGTCAGCAACAGCTGATGTAATCTATTGTCGGATTGATTCTTAGAGTAACTTTCCGTTATCATACAGTAAATTATGTGAACCTGAAACAATGATAAAAACAATATTAGCTACTGTCCACAAAAAGTGTAAGAAAATACAAGGGAAATAATACAGTTAAAAATTATACAAATAAATTTTTTCACAAGAAAATAATTCATCTATTTCAATTTGAATTTTATCCAACAAGTAGGATGATTCTGACTCACAATGATAAAATATTGTAAGAATCATACTCCATATTAATAATGTCTAGTGGATGAAATCTAATACTTTTTGAACTTGGTAAAAATTAGCAATGTTTTGTTTAGTAGTGGAAGTGAAATAATTGTGGTAGGCCTAGTTATCCCTAATGAATAAAAATACTGGAAGTTGTCGAAACCACAAATTTATCAAAACAAAGAGATAACAGTTTCGGTTGTTACACCAATATCAATCTCTGACTTACACTTCAGTTCACTACAGATTGATAATGGCGTAACAACCGAAACCGATATCTCGAAGCTTTAATAAATCTTTAGGTTTGACAACACTCTAGTATTTTTATTCAAAATCAGTAACGATTCGATTCCACTCTAGATGGCATGGCAAAGTAAACTAGCTTTACTACTTATGCTACTTGTTTAGCTCATTGAAATGATAAATAATTATAAATTTTACAAAAAAGCAATTCATTACAGAGAATAAAGAACAATGAGAATGACACATTGGGAAAAGTTTTTGAATTGATAAAATGTGAATTTGAATAGAAAAACTACTCTTATCTGAACATTCTCATTTGGATTATACATCCAGAAGTTCCCAACATAGGAAAAAAATGTAAAATCGTTATAATATTATCAAGATTTCTATCCTATTCTTTATTTTTGCATCAGTCTTAGTAGCGTTTCCCACAAAGTTATGAAATGAATCCGAATTTGATTTCCTGGAATCAGCGTCAAGACAGGGTCCAAAAGCCATTAGAAGTTATAAATGAGAGAATGAATAATATGAGTGTCAAGCACAAAGTCCTCTCTGTAAGTGACTAATGACCTTATGTGACGTCAGAGGACTTTGCCAAGTCCCTACAAAATGCTTAGCGAAGTTCTAGCAAAATGTGTTGAGCTGTCGTCGTCCAGATATGTCGACAAAGTAATTTATTAATTTAATAAATGAATGACACCGTGAGAGGTCAAGAGAACGGCACAGAGACAGAAAAACACTGAGAAAAAAGAAGAGAATCTTGACATCGTATTCGTTGAGAGTTGACCCCTAGGCTAAAAGAATATTATTGAAATGTATTCCGTGATATTATAATTGTATCACATTATCATCCATAACATCTTATCACAATGTAATTCTCGTACCTTACCGTATGGTATCCTAATCATTACGATATAGCATACCAGTGTAGCATAATTATTATAAATGACATGTAATAGAACTACATCAGAGATAATACATTCTTCCACTAATATTTGGCTAAGTGTAACCTTTCACAAGGTTAAGTGTAAGAGAGGACCTGCTAGTCCTAACTTCGCCTTTTGTGAAGTCAATAAATAAATAGATATTTGTTTAGTCTATGCCCCAAACTAGAAGTCTCCATCACGTCTCCTAGAATTAGAACTAGACGTCTCCTAGAATTACTCCTTCACACAGTTTCAAGAGCACTATTTGGGTACATGGAGTAACAGTAGTACTTTTCTTTTATTTGGCGGATGGCGAATCACTTTCATTTAAACTTTCCATGGTAGCGGGTGATGTTCTGTCGATTTATTTTTTGATATTTTTTACATGTTATTCAAATAAACAAAATTCAACATAAACATCACCCGTTACCATAGAAACGTTGAATGAAGACATTCGCCAACCGCAACAAGAAAAAAAAGCACCACACCATCTTCCTTGTATGAACACAATGTCATATCAGAATAATAATTGTTGTAAACGTTTCTGTTTCCGTTTAATTGTTGAACAGACTTTCAGCTGCCCTTTCAGCTATTATTAACTTCAAGATTACTGAGTTCAATTATTACAATGATCAATCATCGTCAATGATTAGTCAATGGTCATGGAAATGTTTATTGAAAAGTTGAATACTAAATTAATAGTCATGACTCCCGAGGATTAATGAAAGCAGCAGCAGCAACAGCAGCAGTTTAGTAAAACGATGCTCATCTCTCATATTATTATAATATCAGCTCATCATCAACAACACTGATACAGGAGCCTATTATATTGTGTAGCGTGCTGCACGCTGTCATGAGGCCAAAAGGTTGATGACAAGCCATTAGTGAAGAAAAAGTAGAGAAAGCAGGTGGAAGAATTGAAAAGAGAAGGAGAATAATCGGAAGGTGAAGAAGAAAGAGAAGAGGAGGAAAGAGGAGAAGAAAAGGGAGAAGGAGAGGGAGCTAGAGGAGGAGGAGGAGGAGGAGGAGGAGGAGGAGGAGGAGGAGGAGAAGGAGGAGAAGGAGAAAGGAGAAAAGAAGTAGAAGAAGAAGAGAGGAAGAAGATAAAGACGGGAGGAGATGGAAAAGAAGAAGAAGAAGAAGAAGAAGAAAAAGGAAGAAGAAGAAGAAGAGGAAGAATAAGAAGAAGATGAAGGAGAAGGCAGGAGCAGAAGAAAAAGAAGAAGAAGGAAGAGCAAAACAGAAGAAGAAGTAGCCGAGGAAGAAGAAGAACGAGAAGAAGGAGATGACGAGGAAGGAAGGGAGGGGGAAGGAATGGCAGAGTAAGAAAGAGGAGAAAGGTGAGAAGAAGATGGAAACGAAGATCAAGAAAATGAGAGGAAGGAGGAGGAGGAGAAGAAGCAAAAGAAGAAGTAAGAATAAGAAGCAGAAGAAGGAGTAAGAACAAGAGAAAGTATAGGAATAATATGGAAAAGGAGGAGAGGGAGTAGAAGAAAGAATTGGAAGGAGAAGGAAAAGAAGAAGAAATAGGAAGAATGAGAAGAAGACTATTAGAAAGAGAAGGGGGAGTAGGAGGAGGAGGAAAAGGAGTAGGAGGGGGAAAAGGAGGAAGAAAACGAAGTAGTATGGTGTCATAGTGCACGTCAAAAATTCGATCACGTATTTGCTGGTCCCCTTAAAAATGTCTCATTCCGACTCACTCCCTCATTCCCTTACTTACTCCCTTACATACTCTCTCACTTACTCCTTTACGCTTCTTCACTAACCACCTTACTCCTTCCAGTCAATATTATCAAAATCAACCCAAAAAATACCTTCTGTACTGCTGTGCCTCTACGGTAGGTGCTTCCATTATAAGGCTCAATTTCATTTTGGGGCCAGCTATCCTCTTTTATTCTTCTTCTCCTTATTTTCTTCTTCTTCTACTCCTTCTCCTTCTTACTTCTTCTTCTTCTTTTTTTCTTCATCTTCTTCTTATTCTTCTTACTACTTCTTCTTCCGTCATCGCTGTCTTGTTCTTTCTTCTCCTTCTTATTCTCCTCCTCCTTCCTCCTCTTCTTCTTCCTTCTCATCTTCTTCTCACCCTTCTCCTCTTCCTTCCACTTCCTTCCTCACTCTTCCTCTTGTCCTTCTTCTCTTCTTTTCTTCATTCTGTCTTCTTCTTCTCGTTGTTATTCTCACCTACTTTCTCTTATTGACCTTCTGCACCAGCAAACTATAGGACTGTTTCCTTTCGCTCTTTTACCACTCTTCTTTCTATGTTTACTTCCAATTTATTCTTCTACTTATATTTTTCCAGTTTTCTCGTTGAATGCATTACTCAACTCAATTATTGGAGATGATTATAATGTTTAGTTATAGCAGGATCAATTTAAGTTGTCAGAAAACAGCAGAAGAAGAAGAAGAAGACAGGAGGAAAAGAAGAAGAAGAGAAGAAGAAGAAGAAGAAGAAGAAGAAGAAGAAGAAGAAGAAGAAGAAGACGAAGCATTCCCGATGATATTTGTCAGCAGAATCATAGCGATCTGCCGCGCGGTTACCGCCGCCGCTTGTTAGCAACTTCGCGATGTGTGCGGTCTGCAACTAAGTTCAGTCTCCTCTCTACTTACACCAGCCAACCACTCTAATGTATTTGCCGATAATCGACTCACCCCCTAATCCACACCCCCCCGAAACCCCCCTCTTCTAAAACCCTCTTAAAAGCTACCACCAACTTTCTATTGATTACGGATGATAATGTGGACGAAAATTACTTCTCAACTTCAGTCGACGTATAGATTTAGTTCAAAAACTGGGCCACGGTTTAGTATCGGATTGTGTTTGCTCTATTATTTGATTAGTTGCTGTTTTGTGAAACTTTACAACTGTTTATTTTGGAAAGTAACACAATGTGAGAATAGACAGATTCTGGAGTAAGGCTAGGCATACACCGGTTAGTCAAGACAAGGCAAGACGAGAATAGTCAAGTGAACGTGACTATTAGTCACTAAACGTGACTAATCTCGTCTTGTCTTGTCCTGACTAACCGGTGTACGACTAGCCTTAAAAGTCCTATAAAGCAGGAGATGTATTCTGTTTAATTGGAGTGTAACAACGTGGAAAAAACAACGAATTCAAGAGTAATACTTTAGTTTCTACCAAAATGTATTTATAGTTAGTTCGATTTATGAAGTAGGGATTGCTAACTTAGCCTTATCCTTTCATTTCCTGTCTAATAAAAACTTAGAAGTCTCGTAAAACAAGAGATGTAATCTGTGAAATCAGAGAGTAACAACGTGAGCAAAGATGACTTTTAAAAGTCATGATCTAGTTTCTACCAGAATGAAATTATTTATTGTTGATTCTATTAAGATTGGAAATAGGGATAGCTAGCCTTATCCCATCGTTTCATGTTCATCAAAAACTAGAAGTCCCGTAAAACAGGAAAATGTGAACAGTTTATTTGAGGAGTAACAACGTTAAAAAAAGATTAGATTCAAGAATAATCTTCTAGCTTCTACCATGATTCAATTGATAGTTTGCTGTGGCGAAGCGTGGTATACTTATTTGGTCATCGCCGGGTATATTTCCCATAGGAAATATATATTCATTTCCTATAGGAACTAATAGTTTGATAATAATAGAACACTTTGATATAGGATTAAAGGCAAACACGAACGTATTCACTCATTTTTCAAACTTATTTTAAGAGAAACAACATCAAAAATAACTTTTCTAGCATTAAAACTAGTCTCTCTACTCTTGTAATTGCTTTAAAACCTTGAAATGATGAAAAACTAACACTGGCAAAGGCAAATTGTAGGCTGGAAATGTATCACTCAACATAAAATATGATTCAAATATGTTTTCAATGTAAATCTCATGCAATTTCTGGGAATTGACAAAAGTAAGGC
Organism: Laodelphax striatellus; assembly: GCA_017141395.1. Taxonomy (NCBI): domain Eukaryota; kingdom Metazoa; phylum Arthropoda; class Insecta; order Hemiptera; family Delphacidae; genus Laodelphax; species Laodelphax striatellus. The sequence goes on from CM029532.1 coordinate 59,202,423, forward strand.
TAGGCGTACACCGGTTAGTCAAGACAAGACAAGACGAGATTAGTCACGTTTAGTCACAGTACTTCACATAGCTGCTTATGAAGCAACACACACCGATTAGTCATTGCATTGGTGTGTGCTGCTTCATAAGCAGCTATGTGAATTATCGTGACTAAAGGTGACTAATTTTGTCTTGTCTTGACTAACCGGTGTACGCCTAGCCTAAGGCTGCATTCGACCGTGCTAACAAATCAAAAGTATAACATCCAATAACCACACTGTGATTATACTGTCTCAGTAGTGCTGGTGCCTTAACTACTGTAGCAAGCGCTTATAACCAGCTTTATTTGTGTTATCTCCCACTTAACTATACACTAATTTTGAACTTGAATCTAGAGACCATCTAATCACTCAACTGGCCATGAAGACGAGTTATCTAGGATAATTATTTAAACCTTGTAATACACTCTGGAGTTGTGCAGTTCCAAAATTAATTACTGTTGTTATTACCTGGACAGTTTAAGATTCAATTACTGTTCACTTCAAATGTAATTTTGACGTCACAATGCTCATCAATTGCAGCAGTTTTAAAGCGGCACTAATTGCTTTTGAATGTCCGCCGCATGCCACACTTTTTCGTGCATTTTCAATGTTATTAATGTTATTATTAGTCGATTTGAAGGTGGATTAAGTGAAAAAACGGACAAAAAACTGATTTCATTTTGCGAAGAGGAATGGGGAAAGATAGTGAACATTAGAAGGAGAGATACAGTAGAGCGAAGAGAAGAATAACTGGGAGAGTGAGGTGGTTGAGAAGAACGAAGAGAGAAAGAAGAGATGTTGTGAGAATAAAGAGAAGAGGAAAAGAGAGAAAGAGGGAGCGAGAGCGAGAGGGGGAAGAGAGAGAGAGGGTAGGAAGAGAAGAGACAGAGGGAAGAAAGAGAGAGGAGAGAGAGAGAGAGAGTGAAGGTGGAAAGAGAAAAAAGGGGGGAAAAGAGAGTGAGAGTGGGGAGAGAAAGAGAGAGGGGTGAGAAGGAGATAAAGACGGGAAGGAAAAAAGAGAGAAAGACGGGGGAGAAAGAGAGAGAGAGGCGGGGAAAGTGAGAGAGGGACGGAGGAGAGAAAGAGAGAGAGGAGGAGGGAAAGAGATGGAGAGAGAGAGAGAGAGAGTGGGGGGGATAAGGAGAGAGAAAAGTGTGATATAGGAAAGGGAATAGAAAGAGAGAATAAATTCCCTAGAAGACGAGAAGGAAGCTGGATAGGAAGAGCAAAGAGGAAAACGTTGAGAAGATATTGGGAGGAAGAGTTGTTTTTTAAATATGGGTTATAAGACATGAATCGGATCGAGTAAGGATAGGAAGAGAAGTGAGACAGGAATAGAAAAGGTTGAAATAGAGAGGGTGAAGGGAAGGATGACGGTGATGGTGGAAGAAGGAGGGAAAGAGAGAGTGGTATTAAAGTAAGAGAGAAAAAAGGAGGAAGAGGATGATTGGAGAAAGGGGAAAATTGATTTAGAGGACAGAGAAATGAATAGTGAATGAGAGACGGAGAAGATTGAGAGAAAGAGTGGAATGGGAAGAAAGCGCAGATGACAAAGAGAGGAAATGGAAAGAGATTGAAAAGAGGAAGAAAGGATTGAAAAGGGAGGAGACAGAATGAGGGGAGGTGGAAGATAGGGTTGAATGAAATAAGAAAATTAAGAGGAAACGAAAAATAAAGTAGATTTACATCATGAAATGAGTTCATAAGGAAAGAAGGAAATCTAAATGAAGAAATAAAAATGGAGAATAAATAGCACAGAGGGAGGGAGGTGAGAGATAATTGAAATAGAAAACAGTGAAAAGAGAATAAAAATAAGTGAAAAAGAGAAGGCTTGAAGATGGAAAACACGGAGAAGAGCAGGAGATAGATAGAATAGAGACGAAAGAGAAGAATAGAAGTGGAAGCAACAGTGCTTTGAAGGGAAGGGAGGGGGAGAGTGAGCGAAGAGGGGGAAAAAGAGGAGATGAAAATTATGAAGAAAAGAATAAACTAGAGACAAAAAAGAGGAGAACTGGATGAAAATAATGAATAAGAGACAAAAAATGAGATTCAAAGGTGGAGAGCAAAGGGAAGAGAAGAAAATAGGGGAGAATGGTAGAAAACAGTGGAAGTGAAAGTTGAAAGAAGGAATAGAGGGAATGAAAAACAGACAAAAATGAGAAAAAACAGATAGAAACAAGAGTGTTGGTTAATTCAATTACAATCGTTGAATCCTACGTTATTTCCTTGTTGGTTTTTTCCCTAATAAAAAAACCATGCGTGCAAAGAGCAGCAATAAACACGCTACACTGCACACTGAATCGATAAATAAGAGCTAATGCCGCCTTTGAAGTCGCCGCCAATTCCTGCTGACAATGCATTCTGTTCATTGAAGTCGACAGACAACAGGACAACAATGGCGATAATCAAATTGCCATTTTCAAAGCGAACCGTCATAATTCATCAATCGATGCTTACTGCTTTCCGGTTTGGGCGTTTTTTCTCGCGTTTGCAATAATATTAGACGACAAAAATATGCAGTTTCAGCGTTTTTTGTCTCTCATGTTCCGTGTTTGCTTTTCATGTATAACACAGTACATCAAACGATGAAAAAGTCGAAATGAATTTTTAACTTATTGTGTGTGTGTTTTGTATGGATTTTTATCCAATTGTACAGTTTTCATAAGGGTTTTTAGATGTCAAAGAGCATGTGAGGTTGTAGTTTTGAAATGTTTGTCGCCAATTTCTCACACGAATAGTTATGAATTTATGAATAATTACATTGTAGAAATTTGTAATAATTGAATTGCCACACAATTGTGAGATCATTTTGAAGGCGTCAAAAATTTGGTTCTGAAATGTTTGTCACCAGTTTTTTCACATGGAAAGTTGATAAATAATAATGAATAATGGATTTTATTTATAATAGTCGAAAAGAAAGATGTTGATCACCACTGATTTATGAAAATCGAACGGTTTCAGCCAACTATACTAACGGTCACAGTTCTCCCCGATTAGCAGTTCATTCAAACATTACAAAATGGTGATTTAAACAGAAAACATAATTGAAGAACAATAAATAGCTACAATAACCTAAGAAATAAATGAAACAGTATTACGGAAGAATAAGAAAAACAAAGGAATAAACTAATACCGTAATATCTGCCTAACAAATTATGATGAAATGAGATTTGTGGTGTTCTATTGATTGAAATGAATTTGGTCATTCAAACTCAACTGTTGATCATCTTTTGTTACCCTATAGATGATCAACAGTTGAGTTTGAATGTTTTCTGTTTAAATCACCATTTTGTAATGTTTGAATGAACCGCTAATCGGGGAGGAGCTTGTCTAGGCCAATGGCAGCCGTTCACGGTCATTGGCTAGAGTGTCCACCAATAGCGGTACTTTACCGTTAGTATAAATAATACTGAAGCTCTATACGTTAAATTTTCAGTTTACCAGAGATTGATACCGGTAATGGTGTAACAACCGAAACCGGTATCTCGATTTTCTAATAAATCAGTGGTTTGACAACATCTTGTCTTTTCATTTATTATGGATAACTACCACAATATCACCTTCACAACTACTCAAAGAGTGAATTTTATTTCCATCAATAAAAATACAAAAATACAATACAATTCCAAACAATTGGACATTTTGGAGGCTTTGGAATCAACCAGGGTAACTAGGAATGATCCAAATCACAGATTCATTCACCAGATTCATTTCACACAGTATACCACCACAAATCTTGTTTTATCATAGGCCTAAGCTCATTTTTTAATGAATTCTCTTGCTCTTTTTTATTCCACAATGTTCTCTCCGAGCATTCTTATTTATTTAATCTGTCTCTTGTATATAATTATCTATTACCCTCCTTTGCATTTTTACTTCCTCAAACCGCCACTGCTATGACGTTTGTGGAAACCGCCCATTGTGGGAGGAGCTTATATCTAGGCCAATGGCAGGCGTTCACCTTGATAGGCCGTTCAACTCCCAATCACAGCGCTCGGTCACGAGTATAAATAATATTCTGCTGCACTGTATTTTAGTTTTAGTTTACCAGAGATTGGTGTAACAACCGAAACCGGAATCTCATTGTCTCATCAAATATGTGGTTTGGACAACTTTATGTCTTTTTATTCAGTACTATGGTTAACTAACACAATGTCACCTTCACTACTGCTCAGAAAGAGATCGATAATTGTGTAACAACCGAAACCGGTGTCTCGATTAATAAGTTTATGGTTTTGACAACTACTAGTATTTTTCATTCATTATATATATCATAGTCAGTACAGGTGCTTTAGCAAAATGAGCCAGTCATATTGTTGGCAAAATGATACAGTAAGTCTCAGATGATGTGTGTGGCCAGTGACAACACAAAGGAACTCACCACAAGGAGTGGATTACTCTCCGTTTGATGTGAACATGTAAGTCATCACTGGTCGCAAATCACATCTACCCTTTGGCTTGACCCGCTCTCCGCAACTAATCTCCCGAATAATTCCACAGATATAGCAGAGATACTTCCAGTGCAGATAATTCCACAACTATGCCAGAGAATGTATTTGGTGTAGGCTACAACAGGTAGAATTTGACTCTCTTGTTATCGGTCTTTGCATAATTATAGTCTGTCAAGTTATTGTCAGACATGAGATGGAATATGGCTGTGCAGATGGAAAAAAATATTGTTCTTGAATTGAAAATAGAGTGCAAAACTAAAAATGTCAATCTAAAATTGGGTTAATCTAATTTAAATTGTTGAAAATTTACAAGAGGTGGAAATTGTAGGATTAAAACATTTTTCTCATTTTGTTAAGCAACCTGGACAGACAATGATTTACCTCTTTAAAAGCTTTTGCAATGGATAGAAAATGGATTTGCATTGTGATAGATGCATCATGTTGCCATTTTAGTATTCAATAGTGGATGAGTTGTTATACAGAGTGGCACATAAAAAACGCATGTTTTCATAGTGTTATAAGAAAATTCATTTTATTCATACATTTATCCTACGCATTACACCAAAATACTAAGCAAATAACCCAATTTGAGAATTTGTATGAAAAACTCCAAAACACTTGAGTATTTTTTTAAAAATTGCGTCCTTAATGTTAATTGCGCGTTTTAATGGCGCCCTTAATGCGTTAATGCTCATCATAATCCTCAAATTGGTCCATAACTTTTGATACAACTAGTGGCGAAGCGTGGTATGCGTATTTGGTCTTCGCCTGGTATATTTTCTATAGGAAAAACAACAATTTTTTGTTTTATTTCGGGATAAAACAGCATTTTCATCATGTATTGCAGTATTCAAATCTTCAATTGAACAATATTTTACGACAGTAAACTTTGAATTTCAAGTGAAGAAGAATCACATGCCAATACGCTCGACTGGAAGCTCCGTTGAACGACGACTGCAGATTTATTCTATTTGAAATATTGTTCAACAGCAAAGGTCAATTGCCCCTATGTTACTTGAAAATGGATAATTTAACCTACAAAATGGTGTCGCTTGAAGCTCACAGACAGCTCCACTCCACTGATACTATCCTACTCAAATCCATGCGTTCTTTTTGCGCCACCCTGTACGATTGGTTATAGGACTAATTCCAGTTGAAATTATTGTACTGTGTTCTGTGTTTGAGAATTATGTGAAGTTTTATTGTTAAAAAGATCAGGAAATATAATGCTACTGAGTAGAAAATGGCAGGCTACCCACACAAATCAAGGTTTGCAAGGCATCATAACAGTAGGGGACGTCCATTGAACCTTTTGCTAATATCAACTTTAATATCGGGGTACCGAGCTCTGCTCGGGGGTAGGCCTACAAAGGCACAGAAATAGAAATTTTAAAGGAAAAAAGGAATAAAATTAAACAATTTTTTAAGTACAGCCATCAGTCTTATGCACTGAATCATCATTGCACTATAAAAAATCAATCTCAGCTTTCGAAATATTATGAATAATCGAGTTTGAATGCATATCATTTGAAAAATTGCACTTATAAAATTTTGCTTCATAGAAATAATAATATGGGTTGATATAGTAGGATCATTTTAACTTGTCAGAAAACAGCTGATTTAACGTCAGTAAACGAGCCTACATCAAGCAGCAGTTTTCTGACAATTTGAAATATTCCTGCTACAACAATTTTTAGCTCAGCTGTTTTGATGAACTCTTGACGATTTTTCCCAAATAAATAAAAACAGATCACATGGCTAACTTCATGCCTCAAATTTTAAAATAACAATACACTATGGAATATTTTCAAAATTTCTAATTCCTTTTAATTTTCTATAGATAAATTAAGATCAGAAAAAAAGGGGAATAGGAGCAGCTTATGTGTTTCGATATTTTTCTCAATTCCAGTAGTGGAACCGCTGGTTTTACCAACAACATCAAGAACCGACGGAAAATTGTTTCTTCCTGTCAGCTGATTCTCTGTCTCTGTCTCAGCAGCTGAAATAATAATCTTGTCTCACTCACTCGCTCTCACTCTTTCTCATCATTTACAGCCGACGGAAATTTCTTTCTTCTGTCAGCTGATTCTTAAAGGATCAACTCCTTTTTAGGTCCTTGAGTTATCCCAGGGATGAGACCCGGCGCAAACTAATTTTTGTATCACAAACCCTATATTCCAAATTTCGTCAAAATCGTTAGAGCTGTTTTCGACATATAAACATATAAACATATAAACATACAGAAATTGCTCGCTTAATATAATAGGATAGAGGTACTGACATTTGCAATATCAACTCGCATCCAATGTAATAGCTGCCTCCAGGTTTGTTAATTACTACAATACTAGCAGACAAAAAATGTGATTTCTTCTTTAAAAAATTGATAGAGTGAACAGTGAAAACAATGATAATAATATGATATTCAAACCCTTCATTATAATACTGACTCTCTTCATAAAATGTATCAGATTTCTCATCTGGAATACAACTGATTGACTTTTCCCCACAATACTTCATTCACAATCATGCAACAGACACATTTTCTCATCATTATTGAAGAAAGAAAGAAACCGGGGATATTATTAATATTATACGTATTGCGTTCCATTGCATTGAAACTGAGAATATTTGAAAGAGGAGAACGAGGGAGAAGAGGAAGAAAAGGAAGAAGGGGAAGAAAAGGAAGAATAAGAAGAAGAGGGAGAGAAGAGGAACAGGAAGAAGAAGGAGACGACACAGAAAAAAAACAAGCAGAAGATGAAGGAGAAAGAGGTGGAGAAGATGGAGGAGAAGAAGATGGGAAAGTAGAAGGAAAAGAAGGAGGAGAGGAAGAAGGAGGAGAAGAAGGTGATGATGGGATAAAGAAGAAGGAGTAAAAGACGGGACAAGAAGAAGAAGAATAGGAAGAAGAAGAAGGAGGAGAAGGAGGAGGAGAAGGATAAGAAGAAGAAGAAGAAGATGAATAAGAAGAAGAATAAAAGAAGAAAAGGAAGAACAAGAACATGAAAAAAGATAAAGGAGTGGGAAGAAGAAGAAGGAGAAGAGGATAAGGAGAAGAAGAAGAAGACGGGAGAAGGTGATAATGAGATAAAGAAAAAGAAGACGGGAGAAGGAGAAGAATAAAGAAGAAGAAGAAGAAGAAGAAGAAGAAGAAGAAGAAGAAGAAGAAGAAGAAGAAGAAGCAGAACAAGAAGACGACGAAGAAAAAGAAGGAGGAGAAGACGAAGAAGACTGGAGGAGAAGAATGAGAAGTAGAAGAATAAGACTGGAGGAGAAGAATAAGAAAAAGAAGAGAGGAGAATAAGGAAAAAGAGAAGGGAAAAGGAGGAGGAGGAGGAGAAAGAGGAATAGGAAGTAAAAGAACGATGATCAAGAAGAAGGCAAAAGAAATGAAATGAGAATAGTAGAATAGTAGGAGAGGAGCTTAGTATGAGAAGGCACATCAAACAGACAGATAGATAAAGGGATGAGGCCGAAAATAAACACGAGATTACGCCCGGATATACTGTAATCCCCTTAAGGTAGAAATCCTAATATTTTCCGTCCTAAGATGTCTCTCTTCATCTTACAGGCCTACAACTGTACTCTTTGTATTTTTCTTTTAATAATCTTTTTCTTTTTCTTTTCCATCATCTCCATCCTCCTCCTTCCACTTTCCATTCTTGCTTTCCACCTTCCTATTTTTTTTTGTCCTCACAATATCAGCTCTTCTCACTTTTCTGTTCTTTTCATCCAATTTTTTTCTCGTTTCTACTCATTTCAACTTGTTCTTTTGTATCCATGTCACCCCCTGTTTCTTCATCTTCTTTCTTCTTCTTCTTCTTCTTCTTCTTCTTCTTCTTCTTCTTCTTCTTCTTCTTCTTCTTCTTCTACCTATTCTTCCTCCTCTTCCTCCTTCTCTTCCTTCTCCTCCTCTTCCTCTTCCTCGTTTTCCTTCTCCTCATTTTTCTCCTCCTCCTTCTTTTCCTTCTTCTTCTTCTTTCTCCTCTTCCTTTCTTCCTCTTCTTTCTCTTTCTTCTTCTTCTTCTTCTTCTTCTTTTTTCAACTTCTTCTCCTCCTTCTTCTACCTATTCTTCCTCCTCTTCCTCCTTCTCTTCCTTCTCCTCCTCTCCCTCTTCCTCTTCCTCGTTTTCCTCCTCCTCATTCTTCTCTCCTCCTCCTTCTTTTCCTTCTTCTTCTTCCTCCTCTTCCTTTCTTCTTCTTCTTTTCTCTTTCTTCTCCTCATCTCCTTCTTTTCCTTCTTCTTCTTATTCATCTTCTTCCTTCTTCTTATTATTCATCTCCTTTCTTTTTCTTCTTCTTCTCCTCCTTTCTTCTTCTTTTTCTTCCTCTCTTCATCTTCCTCTCCCGTCTTCTTCTTTTTCTTTTCTTTCTCCTCTTCATCATCCTTCTCCCCCTCCTCCTTCTTCTTCTTCTCCTTTTTTCAGCACATTCCTACTTCTTCCTCTCCTTCGTCATCACCTTTTTCTTCTTCTTCTTACTTCTTTAGCTTGTGTCTGTGAATTGAGCCTTATTTCGTATTAACGTTGATCGGTCACTTTGCATTTCGAGCCTCGTTCATGGTTAGTTCCGCCAGTTGACACGAGATGCGCTAGGAGTAGCTTGAATCCTATTTTCTAAGTAGCTCACTTTCTCACGCACACAACCAGCCGGCAGCGGCAGTCAACATAAATACAGTATTTATCAATCAGTAACCATCAGCTCCTACTCTACTCACGTACACGTACATATTATTTTATGTTGATTAGAAATAAATGTGATAAGATATCTCTCAAAAATATATTTTGAAAGTTATAAAACACTTCATGTTTTCGTTAGTATGATCATTGGCATTGCGCATTCCAACGTATGTTACAATCATAATATAACTGATCTGAATAAGTCGGTTTCGTCAACATTTTAACATTGTAAATAGTCAATAAGTTTATACTTTTTCTCAGTAATTATTCAAATATAATTAAAAGTAGGTATGTCCATCTGTCACTTTGTTGATACTGTACATTTCAACCTTTTTATTTATCAAATAGAGTAAGTTTAAAAATATACTTTATTATCAAATAAACTTATAAGATTTAAATCTGAATTGAACGGTTCTGCAACGTGACATACAGTTAGATATTGATTCAGTCGGAAAATAAAATAGAAATAAATTAAGCGATGTTCAGTTAAAAACATTTTTATTTTCAGATTTGTACAATATCGAAGTAAACAAAACCCATTAACAATAATTTGATTTTGTATTCCTATGTAAAATAATATATATTTATGTAAATATTTACATAAAACCAAATTTAAATTTTTATATTTGGAACAATTTCAAGACAAACCTAAAATTAGGGTATGGCTAGCCAGTTGTTGAGATAATGAGCCAGAATTCATTGGATTTAATGTGATGCCCTCTTGAAAAGTAGTTTGCACCACTTTTCAAGCATTTAAAGTAGTGTTTTAATTTTTAAGTTTTTAAAGTAGTATTCATTTCAGCAGAGTTCTTTTTCCCAGCTCATGGAACAGTGGAATCCTTATAAATTACAGCTTAGTTTGGAATAATGAAATATGGAATTATAAAAACTTGAATAGGAATAATGTTCAAATATTAATCTGTCCCCAATGTAGATTTCAATGTTAGTGACTGGAAAAGAGGTGTCTTCCGAAGTAGCCTATAAGCTATTCTGAATCAAAGGGTAGATAATTATGATTGTAGAATTTCCTACATTCAGCATACAAATGAAAACGAGATATTTCTTGATTTGATTTAAAAAATTAGGTATCCTTAGTTCTAATCTACCTGTTACGTGAAAATTGTAGCCTATATATTTGTTCACCTGAATGATGAACAGAAATTCAAAGAATAAAATTCAGTAACTTGAGACAAAACTCTTTGAATAATATTCATGATTCGTGGACAATAAATTGTTACTTGTTAGTGCATATACTGTACACACTCACACCGCACTCCACACTGGTTTTACGTGATTTCGGTTTTCTTTCCAGTATGAAAACGTTCAAGAAATTTCCACTCGAGTATTTTTAATACAGTCTGTACATCATTAGCTTTGTTTTGATATGTTTTTGATTAATGTAAGAATGAACAAGTTATCGAATTTACAAAAATGGTACTTTTTATGAACGATAAAAGATACCTTTTTGAATTTTTCATTGAGCAAGTTCATTGATTTTAAGAGCAGTTAATTCAAGCCCATGACATTGAATATTATGTTGAATAATATTTCTGAACAAACATAATACGATTATTGCAGATTTAGAACTAAGATCACGAAATAACTCGTTTTCTTGTAACAGATGACTGAGAATAGCTTTTCTATGTTGTATAACCCTGAAACATAACTTTTCATAACAGCACCTAATATCATTTTAAAATCAATTTAAATATTTTCTTCAAAGTTCATCTATCTATGTTAATATAATAAATTCTCGTGAAAATCATAGAGAATCGAGAAATCGATTGAGATGGTTCTCGGTTCAAGAAAAACGAATGAACATATTTCTAGATCCGCCACTGGAAAGTATAGAATAAGAAGGGGGTTCAGTTATATTTTCTTCGCATATACCGTACAACTGATGTCAAACTGTTTACACAGGACAATTCCAAGCACAAACAGAGAATGTAGAAGGAGATAAAACAGAGCTTCTGAAATATTATATGAATAGACTAGCTGAGTAAAATGAATTGCAAACTGAACAATCTGATTCGAGGGACTATTTATGATAAGAAAATTCTATAAATCAAGCTGATATTGATACGAGTTCGTGAACAAGTATATCGACACTACTCTGTAATAAATTAAATAACGCATTAAACTATTAATGTGTTCATAAAGTATACATTGTAATGTATCAATTTGGGAGATTTGTAAATGCTTAAAGTTATATCTTAGAGTCCTTTGAAGAAAATGAAAATATATGCGATCGTCAAATATTATACTATTTCAATATAACTTCCAAATTATAGCTGTTATAATTAAAATGAATATAAAATTATTTGTAGAGAATGACATAAGGAATCCATTGATATCCATTTCGTTCTGAAATTCCGATTAGAACTTGAGATGTAGACGATTGTAGGCTTATTTATTTTGACATTAATCGAGAAAAACATATCAGAACAAAGCAATAATATTATAAGCTGAGATGAATGGCGAAGGAGAAGTGAGAAGTCTGCTGTGTTGATAGGAAGGCAGTGGTAGGGAGCGATTGAGCGCGTATGTGCACTGTACACACTCACATCGGACGCCACGCTGATTTTATGTGCTGTTTTCTATCCAGTTTCTAAACGCTAAATAAGTTATCGATTTTACAAAAATGGTATTATGAACGATATATAAAATGTCAGCTTGAAAGATACATTTTTTGAATTTTTAAGAGTAGTTCGGCTCGCTTATTAGACCACTTAAAAATTTCAGGTGGCACTTTTTCTCACTCTTATAATGATCTTAACAAGTATATTTAAAAATATTATCCAATTTAAATAAAAAAAAATTTCGACCGAACAGCCTTAAGCCCTAAGCTCTTGTCACACGTGCTAGCTAAGAAAGAGATTCGTTCAATTTTTCAGTTGCTCTTATATTATTTTTGTACCTTGATAATATTGCCAGCACCTCGTACCAGCTTATCGTGAAATGTATCTTAGAAGCTACTTTTGTTTGGTTAGGCTGCGGTTTCCTAGACGCGTAATAGATGCGCTGCGGCTTTCATCCAAAAATGCACAAAACGCATCCGCCGAACTACACTATTGCTCCAAACTGATATTTCATGCAACTCCAGATTATAACCTCACTTTCAAATTCAAATTTATTCTACCAAAACTTTTAAACCAAAACTTTTTACCAAAAAGTAAGGTTAGAATAAAGATGGCCGCCGTTCTTACTTCCGACTCCACACAAAAAATTTTCATTATGTTGCGCAGCGCATCTATTACGCGTCTAGGAAACCACAGCCTTAATTCAATTTGTCGACCTGATAATATATTGATCATATTCAGTGCCTGATATAGCATGTTTACTGCCAGGCCTGGTCAATATTACTTATAGCTGAAGCCAAATTTTTGAATTTTGATATGGGATTACAGGCAAAGATAAACCCATTCACTCATTTCTCAAACATATTTTGAGAGAAACAACATCAAGACTATTCTACCATTGAAAATAGTCTCTCTACTCTTGGTATTGCTTTAAAAATTTAAAATGATGGAAACTAATACTGGCAAGGGCAAAATGTAGGTTAGAAGTGAATCTTATATCATAACATATGATCAGCTTCTCATTCCAATGCAAACCTTATGGGAATTGGCAAAAGTATGGCGGATTTGTCGGAGCTAACCAATCAAAAGTATGACATGTAATGTCCACACTGTGACTATACACTCTTTGTATTACGAATGAATAAACATACTGGAAATTACGAATTTTGCCACTCAGGGCGCCCAAATCTCCGCTCCAATTTCGGTCCCTTTGGACTCTAGGAAGACTCAGTTATTATGTCAATAACCAAGCTAACTTCACTACAAAAACATTCCACCCAATTTAAAATTGTCTTTTTCCCATTCAACCATCTTCGTCTTCTGAAACCTTTTTAGACTACTGTCATTTTTCTTTTGAATTTGACAGACGAAAGCCGCGCTTATTCTGGTGTAATAAAAAGCAGCGCGCTTCGCGGTGAAAAAGTCAACTAGCAATTTCTACCGTCAACAGTGTCGGGTAGGTAATGAAGAGAAGACGAATTTAGAGTAGAGAGAGAGAGAGAGTGTGTGAGTTAGAGAGCGAAGGAGAAGGATCAAAGGTATTGTAAAAAAGAATGAAATCGCAATGATGAGGCCTCACCTTTACTTGCCACCCGCTGTAGTAATGGCGGAAGTTGATTGGAATATGAATGATGAATAAAGAAGGTGGAAATTCCCGTGAGAAATCAGCTGCAACTCTGCTAGTACAGTATATAGCTGCTAGAGACACCGGTAATTTCTAGATATGAATGCCAGGCGCTCACTGTTATTATATAGCTGAGCAGACGTCAAATTCACAATTCTGATTTCCATTGAGAGTATGATTTCTGATTTGCATCCAATGTATGCATCACCTTACGCTTTCCTCGATTACTGCATTGGTAAATCGGCTCGCTATTGCTTATTAAACATTGATAATGAAAACCCGTGTTATCTCATTGATGGAATAGGTACGATTACGATTGCGAGTGGCGAGGAAATAAAATGTACGGTATTTGTGATCTCTACAAGCATATTAGGCTAGGCGTACACCGGTTAGTCAAAACAAGACAAGATTAGTCACGTTTAGTCACAGTACTTCACATAGTTGCTTATGAAGCAACACACACCAATTAGTCATTGCATCGGTGTGTGCTGCTTCATAAGCAACTATGTGAATTACTGTGACTAAACGTGACTAATCTCGTCTTGTCTTGTCTTGACTAACCGGTGTACGCCTAGCCTAACAGGATTGAATGCTAGATTTCAATCATTATATTCATGTCCATGTAATTAGTTATGTTCATTGAATCATCTTTGAGTCAATGTAATGTAATCTATTATTTGCTTGTTCTTAGGTGTTTTGTGATTGGATCAATTGAATTTAAAGCATTATTCAGCATATTATTGGTTATCTGATCATGCGCAAAACTAGAAAATTGATTTGTTTTAGTTACGATAGTTATTTTGGGTGTTGCGACATCTCCATACAACAGGAATACCTGGAACAAACGGAAACAGTCAATTAGAATAAATTAAATACCAATAAATAAATGTGAATAAGCATGAATTATAATAATTATCTTTACATATCTTTATTGGATCAATAAAACAATAAAAATTGGAAAGAGAATAAACAGTCATTCGCCCAAAACTTTTTCAATTCCTAAATTTAGTTACATAAATAGTGCAAATGATTGATAATGCACATTAAAGTAGCAATTAAATATCTTAGTTGATGCACAAAGTAGCATAACCTAGTATTGATTTATCATTTATACAGTGGTGAATTATTAAAAGAATATCATAAATTATTATAGCCCAATGAGAATTAATATCAATTATATTATTTTAGTATTTAATAGAAATATAATTATAATTTATTCATTTATATTATGTGATTAAGTATGATATTATGATTCAGTTTCTGGATTCAATCAGTGTAACGTGATTCGTCAAGAATATTCAATGCGTGGAAGGAGTAACCGTTCTCCGATTGGTGGAAATACTCGTTCCTGATTGGTTGAAATCAGCCACGCAATGAGTCAGTTGAGTTTACAAAATGGCTGATCTATCCAATATCACTTACAATGGCGGAGATGATAGGATAGAAAATGGCATCTCAAACTATAATAATTATAACTGAATTTTTATGATAGTTTTGTATTTTTGTGTGTATTTGAAAGCTTCTTC